>LPNX010430608.1:156998-222763 GCA_001517045.1 Pseudotsuga menziesii
ATTCTACCACTACAATGCTCTCTGCAAAATTTACACAGCAACTTGGTGGACTCTGGAATCTTCTCACAATAGACCCAAGCAAAGTCTTTTTCTCTTGGCATTTTCAAAATTCACACTGTCAAAAAGACAATATGCTTCCCAATTTAATATAGTTTAGTGGCCAATCTTACCCTGCTGCCTTCAAAATGCAAATCTGCAAGTTATAAAACATTAAAAAAATCAAAATCAAATATTAAATAAAAATAAAATCAAAATAATATCTCTGTTATTTTAAATTGTTTGCTTATGCCAACAAATATTAAATAAAAAAAATCAATTTAAAATCAAGTTATTTTAACTTTTTATTTTTATTAAATAAAAATAAAATAAAAATCATTCATGAATGTCTACTGTCTGGCCATCTTCTCATTGTTCTCAAACATAACAGAGATGGATGTTGCTTTTCCTAATTGTGAAGGTTGCAATTACTTTTAGCACAAAAAAGCAGTCCTAAAATAGTTGGCAGAGATTTAAGATTGGATAGTTATGGCATTGATTTTAGAGGCTGGGATAAATGAGTCCTGGTTACAAGAGGGTCGTTACCTTCCTGGTCATATTTGCTGCTAGTTTTAGTGTGGGCTCAACTTTTTCAGCCAACGTTAGAACTGCCTTTGTGTGCCAAATTCACCAAGAAATCAGCATCAACAAGGCACTAACTTTAGGATGTACTGACTTTTATTTTTTATTCAGTTTGTTTTTAAATTTAAAAATTAAAATAAATTATGAAATTTTTTAAAAATAAAAATAAATAAATAAATAAAGTGCATTGCAAAAATCAAAATAAAAACTCTTAAAAAGTTAAAATAAAAATAAAAATAAGGTTTAAAATTTAAAACTTATAATAAATTATGAAAATAAAAAAAATAAAAAATAAAATACAATACATTACATAATACAAATTTAAAAAAATACATTACAAATATTAAAAAATAACATTACATTACAAATATTAAAAAATAACATTACATTACGATACATCATACAATACATTAAAAAATAAAAAAATAAAAATACATTACACTACAAATTAAAAAAAAATACATTACAAATTAAAAAAAAACACATTACGTTACAAACTAAGTATGGAATACATTAAAAAATAAATAAAAAATAAATACATTACAAATTTTAAAAAATTACATTACAAATTTTAAAAAATTACAATACATTAAAATAAATATTAAAATGATAAATTAAAAATTAAAAAAAAAAACCACATACCTGCATGCACGTGGCTGTCCCGGCTGTGAGCACTGGCGGCTTGCAGCAGCAGCAAGACAGTCCGCGGGCAGAGAATGCAACGGCGCGGGCTGGAGAAGGCAACAGCGCGGGTGCAGGACAACAGCGCGGGCGCGGGCGTGGGCTGGAGAAGACAACGACGCGGGTGCAGGACAATACAGTCGATGAAGGCCGTGGATGAAGAAGACGCACCTGCAAAGTCGTGAAGAATGACAATGGTGTGGCCGAAAATAAGTAAAGATGCCGCGTCGAGGGTGGGAGAAAAAGCGGTAAAAAAAACGCGGGTTTTCTCTGTTTTCGAGGCATGAGTCAGCCGACAGGTAGAAAAATCGGTAAACTCCCTGAGCCGTGCCGATCCGAGCCGATTTTCAACGATTTTCCGAGTTAAATCGCCCCGACCCGAGTTTAACTCGCCGCGAGCTGAAACGGCTCGTTTCGCCTCCGATCCGAGTCAAACTCGGAAAAATCGCGATTTGAGTCGCGATTCCTGTGACTCTGATTCTAATAGTACATGGTTGTTTCTACTTGAATGGGGTTTACACAATTCTGCTGCATTGGTTTTGGCCTTAGAGAAACAAGTTTGGCCTAATGAAGGTGTTGTCTTTGAATGGGAAAGGAGAGGAAGGTGTATTGGAAGAGCAAAAGGATATGGGGATGACAAGTTTGGAAGGGTTTAGTTTAAGCAGATTTAATGGAACAGCATTGAATACTACTTCATTGTCTGCGATCGATTGAAATGGTGACTTCACCTTACATTTTCATTGGATGCAAAAATCCTTGTGCTTACCGAGCTAACCCAAGGAGTAGCGCAGGATGCAAGACTAAAGGAAGGTTATGCTTTTTCATTACCACATCTAGAAGCGGTGGCATCAACTGTAATATCCCAAATACCGATATTCTATTGATTCTATGCAAAATTACTGAATAGCCGGGCATGCAAAACTGCCCTATATTATAGCTGAATTTAGGGTTAGGGTTTGCAAGATAGAATGTAACACTTACCACTGATAAGCCAGCTGAAATGCTCTTGAGAGAATATGCATGCATCAAGAGCTGATCTGGTGAAGAACAGGTGCTCCTTGCCTCTGGTGATACCCCAACAGTATGAACCCAAAATCAGCTAAGGGTGACGTTTTCAGTGAAGGAGGTGTCTGTTTCAGCTGAGAATTTGCAGGAGTGGTAGTCTTCCCATGCTGGAGAGGATGCCTGACACATGCAGAAGTTCTGAGATCCCAAAGTAGGCTGGCGAATTGAACTGGAGGTTTAGCTGCTCATGCCCCCCTGATCCCAAATTGGTGAGAACTGCTCTGGATGAGCAAAACAGGACCTGATAATCACCGGGTACTAGAGGATGATACTGATGATGAGAATGGTGCCAGTATTCTGAAGATAAACAGAGATTTGAGGACCTAGCGAATGATTTGGGGTTTTCCAGCGAAAAACCCCCCTACGGCTGCACATGTGTCCCTGCAAACAATCTCTGATGGATACTGGATAACTGCAATTGGATGAATAAGTTGAAGAGCGGATGGTGAACCTAGATGGTTTACCCTGGATGAGACTAGGGCAGATATTTCACTGCCGAAACCTCATTAGCTGAAGACGTTGTCTTCAACCCCAACTGTTGTGACTGCACGCTGTGCTGCTACTCAAGAGCTCCAAAATCAATAATAATCATCAGTAACCTTCTTTGTCCTCATTACCCTCTTAAATAGAATGTCATGAACTTTTAGGGTTTGCATGCCACTTTTAGGGTTTCTGCTTTACTTTTGCATGCATGCAATTTTATTTTAATATTGACTTTTAAGCCTGAAGAAACAAGGCTTCTTCCATCCCACTGATGACTTGACGCTGAAGGAATGTCCTGTAGTGCTCTAAGTATCAAATCCACTCAGTCAATTCCCTCTTATGCAGTACCCGCTTGAACCTAAGGGAATTAAATAGTTTAGCGGGTGTTTGGTATACTTAATTAGAGGGGGGACATTACAGTCCTCCCCGCTTGAAATTGCTTGTCCTCAAGCAACTGCAAACTAGGATGTTGCAAAACCTGCTCTCCTTCCCATGTGGCGTCCTCCATGGGTAATTCCTTCCAGTTCACCAGATACTCTCGAATCACCCTGTTTTGAAGCTTCCTTTCTCGTATCTGTAGGATTTGCTCTGGAATTAGTACCAGTAGCCCTTCATCATCTAGAGGAGGTAATTTCATGGATGGAGCAATGTGTTGTCCTAATGTTTTCTTGAGATTGGACACATGGAATACATTGTGAATCTTGCTTTCTTTCGACAGTTCTAGCTCATAAGCCACCTCTCCAACCTTTCGAATTACCTTGTAAGGACCATAGAAGCGAGGTTTTAGTTTCTTCGCTCCTTTATGTTTGAGGGAAGATTGTCTGTATGGTTGTAACCGCAAATATACCATATCTCCTACCTCGAAGCTCCTCTCAACCCTATGTCTGTTTGCGTATAGTTTCTGTTGATTCTATGTTGCTTGTAAGTTTTCTTTCAGGATTTTGAGAATATCTTGATTGTCCTGTATCCAATCTTTGGCCTTGGGTGCTCTTCTGTCTCCAAAGTCTAGATCTGCGAAACTCAGTGCCTCATAGCCATAAAATGCTTTAAAAGGTGTCATCTTGATAGACATGTGGTAGGTGGTATTGTAACAGTATTCCCCTAAGTGTAGCCACTTAATCCATGTCCTCTGTTGGCTTGCTATTTAATTGCGTAGATACCCTTCAACCCACTTGTTGATAATCTCAGTCTGTCCGTTGCTTTGCGGGTGATAGCTCGTATTGGTAACGAGTTCTGTCCCTACCAATCTGAATAACTCCTGCCAAAGGGAACTGGTGAATTTACTGTCCCGATCATTGACTATGGTTTTGGGTAACCCGTGTAATCTGAAAACTTCTCTGAAAAATAACTCGGCTACCTGGCCTGCAGAGTAATTGGATGATATAGCAAAGAAATAGGCGAATTTGATCAGTCGATCAACTACGACATATAAGCAATCTCTCCGTTGGACCTTGGGAAACCTTGTAATGAAGTCCATGGAGATACTTTCCCACTTCTGTTTCGGAATTGGTAGTGGTCGAAGCAACCCTGCTGGATGGATATGTTTGACCTTTTTCTGCTGACAAATGTTGCATTCCCACACATGTTGCATAACCTCCCCCTTGAGACCCTTCCATGAAAAGCTCTTTCAGATCTGCCTATAGGTCTTCAAGAAACCTTGATGTCTTGATAATGGAGAGTCATGTGTTGCCTGTATGATCTTCTTTTTTAAGGCTGATTCTAGGACGAGGTATATCTTGTTCTTGTAATAGATGATGTCATCAATAATTCTATACCTGTCATCCTGAACTTGTCCATCCAATAATTCGCAAGCAAATTTATTTTTGGAGTACTCTACTAAGAGAAGAGACCTCCAATCAGTGGATATACTCATGAGAGATAATGAAGCGGGTCGTTTGGATAATGCATCAACTACTGTATTGTTCTTACAGTTCACATACTCTATCTCGAAATCGTAAGCTGGCACCTTGCTGACCCATTTCTGTTGGTGCTCATTCAGCTCCTTCTGCTCCAAGAAGTACTTGAGGCTGTTATGATCCGTCTTGGTTTTGATTTTGCTGCCCACTAGGTATTGTCTGAATTTAGTGAGAGCATGTAAGATGACTAGCGTCTCCTTGTCATATATGGAGTGGTGGCGCTCATAGTTTTTCAATTTCTTGCTCTTGAATGCAATTGGGTGATGGTTTTGCATCAATACTATCCCTAGCCCTTCCCTTGATGCATCACATTCTACTACAAATGGTTGTGAGAAGTCTGGTAGTGCTAAACCCGGGCAAGAACTCATGATGACTTTCATCTCCTCAAATGTTTTTTGTGCTAATTCTGTCCAAGTGAAGGCCCCCTTCTTTGTGAGATCAGTGAGTGGTGCGACAAATTTGGAGAAGCCCTTAACATACCTCCAGTAGTATGTGCAAAGGCCTAAGAAACCTTTCAGTTCCATGACTGTTTTGGCGTGGGCCAATCCCTGATAGCTTTGATTTTTTCCATATGAACTTGTACCCCTTCTGCACTGATGATGTGCCCTAGATACAACATCTCCTTCATACCAAATTCACACTTAGACATCTTCTAGTAAAGCGAGTGCTCGTCTAGAATGCTCAATACTTCGTCTAAATGTTTCAGATGTTCTTCCCATGTTTTGCTGTAGATCAAAATATCAAAAAATAACACTAGCAAATACTTACGTAACTGAGCTCTGAAAGTATGGTTCATGCACGACTGGAAGGTGGCTGGAGCATTGGTAAGTCCAAAAGGCATGACCAAGAACTCATAGTGACCATAGTGGAAACAAAAAGTTGTTTTAGAAATGTCTTGATCCCTTACTCGGATCTGGTGGTACCCTGAGCGAAGATTAATCTTTGAAAAGTATTTGGCACCCTGCAGCTCGTCCATGAGTTCATCAATCCTGGGAATGGGATACCTGTTTTTGATGGTCTTTTTGTTGAGTGCTCTATAATCGATGCACATCCGTAGTGTGCCATCCTTCTTCTTAACTAAGACCACTGATGATGCAAAGGAACTAGAACTAGGCCGAATATATCTTAGCTCTAGTAATTCCTTGATCGTCTTCTCGATCTCATCCTTGTATCTTTTGGGACGTCAGTAAGGAGTGGTGATGACTGCCTGTGTCCCCTCCTCTAGCTCAATGATGTGCTCAAATCCCCTGTCTGGCGGTCTACCAGCTGGAAGGTCTCGAAATACCTTTTCGTGCTTTTGCAATAAGGCCTGAATATCTGCTGGGTGTTGGGAGTTGTTCTTTGGAGGTTTTCTAAAGGTGACAAAACATTTTGTCGACCATTCTATGTCATCCTGCCTGAGCACTGCCTCCATTCTTTGTGAAGAGACTGGTTTTGGGGGATAAGTGTTCATGCCCCTCAAAACTACTCGTTTCCCATCTGGTCCCTGGAATTCCTTTTCCATTGCTCGGTAGTCTGTAGTATATTTCCCTATTGAATAAAGCCATTGAACGCCTAATACTACATGTGTATCTGCCACATCCACTACATAAAATGAATNTCAATAGTTGCACTCCATGCTAGAGTTTTCGGCTTTTGCTACAGTAAATCCCTCAAACTTCTCTATCGGAATACCTCTCTTGGATACCCAAGCCGCATCAATCAAATTGTGCTTTGCTTCTCCATCAACCAATACTCCCACTATGTGGCCCTGTACTACTCCCCTGACCCTGAGAGTATGGAATCTAGGTAATCCTGATAGTGTAGCAATAACTCCCTCTAGTGTATCACCCTGGAGTGACTCCTCCTCTGCTGCCCGCAACTCTTCTGTTGTTTCCTGCTCGTAGTCCTCCCCTTCACTGTCTGAATATACCTCTATGTAGTGGGCCTTGGCCTTTCCTGTGCACCTGTGTCCTGGAACCCATGGTTCCTTACAAGTAAAACATAATTTATTCCGTCTCAAGTCTTTCCAAGTGTCATTGTCTAACCATGTTTTCTTCGGGACTTCCTGCTAGAAAGGTTTCTTGTCCTTGTCCCTAACTGGAAAGCTGGTCTTGAGTGGGAATTTGTTCTTCGGAACTGAGTTTTGGAGGTCTCTGGCTTGGCTAATGGCATCCTGTAGAGTGGGGGGTTCGTAGGCTTTCACCCATCCCCGTAGTGGCTTTGTCAGGGCCTCAGTAAACAACATCGTCAATCTTCTCTCTGACACATCTGTTACCATAACAACTATCCTCTGGAATTCTGAGATGAAGGCCTCGGTGCTACCTATCTACCTAAGTCGAGCCAACTCCTTGAAATATATCTCTGGATCTTTTCTGTCGAACCGCTCCATGAGTTTTTGAGTGAACTCACTATAGGAGTGGATGGTGTTATGACCCAATGTCACTAATCCGTGGTACCACCACTCATAGACCTCTCCGTCCAGGTGGAGAGTAGCCAATTTAATGGCATCTATCTCTGTCATGGGATTGAGTTGAAAGTAGGTATCCAACTTCTGAATCCATATCCTCGCTGAACCTCCGCGAGTTCCATCAAAGTTTGGGATGGTTAACCTGCCCAAGGTTTTTTGCAACTCATAGTTATGATTGAATCCCTTGTTGAAATTCCTAGGCTTGTTCCTACTCTTCATGTTGCAAAAATCCGAAAAAGACATGGCTGCATGAAACTCATCCCCTAAGTCCCTTTATTCCTGCAAATAGGCCCCAAAGGGTTCGCTAGGCTCTACTTGCATGACTGGACCTGCTACTGCATTTGCCAAGAAGTGAGGCATAGTAGGCGTGCTGGAAGGTCTGTTGTATATGTGGGTGTGTTCTGTAGCAGTAGTAGTGTTTCGGCTGCACAAAGACTTCTTTCAGGGTGGCTCTGGTACCGTGTTAGATTTTTAATGGTTATACAATATATAAAACAGTTAACATCATAACATCATAACCATAAGCAAATGATCATTGAAAGAAAGACAAGTACAACAACACAAGAGAACACAAAGATTTCCCTCGGGGAAACCACAAGGGAGAAAACCCCGCAAAAATATCTTAGTATAGAATTCGACCAAGTACAGTGTAAAACCTTAGCAACAAGAATAATTGCTCATCTTCCACTGTAGACTCTCTCTCTCTCTTGCACAATGCTTGAGTGTAAGGTGTGTATAAATGAGAGAGGCACCTCACCTATTTATATTTATCAGGTGAGTGACTCAACTAACTGACTAGGTTGACCAAGTTCTCTAATTAAGGCTGACCTACCTAGGAAGACACAAAATACATTTTATATATTACTTTTGTGGGTACTATTAACCTGACTTACAACAGAGGTTTTACTTCATGACTTTCACATGACCAATTACATTAAGGACATCTCCGAATGGAGGAATAACATCTCCGAAGGAGAATACAACAAAAGTACAATAGAATATCTTCCGGAGTTACAATACTTTAAGATTACTTGCTATAATTAGGGGGGTATTTCTCCTTTATTGTAGTGCTATATCCATCGATTGATGACTTGGAGTTGGTATTCTATTATGCACTCCCACATAATGACTTCTTTGTTACACCATATTTTGTAACGCTCGCTCTCCTATTTTGAGGTAGAATTAACACCAATTAGATGTCGAGCATCTACTTTTTGATTGGCATAATCAACACCCCAATGAACTTGGTGACCAACTTTGCTTTGTCGTCCCTTACTTGCCAAATGGTATAGTGGTTGAATTTTTGGATGTAGGGATGTACCCTATTATTGGACTTCTATTTTAGGATCTCTTGTTGTTGTTGTTGTTGTTTCTTTCAATAATATGTTGAATAAAATTTGTACTTGCAATGATCTTGAACTCAACCCATGTCATGGCTTGAGTTGAGTGGAATGGAGTATTTGTTTATGCCTACACAAAATCTCATAACATAACAAAGCTTGTCATCCACGTATAACTTTGTGAAGGAAAGTCTTTCTTCCTCTTTGTATTGCTTCACTTCACTATATGAATATGGCTACCTCAACCCATTGCTAATTCCATCTAACCATCGTATCACAAAAGTTTCACCTTGGTTTCAACTTTAAAAGAAAAACTTGAATTTGATAATGAGTCTCTTTCACCACTTAACTTCAAGGTTACTTCTAGAGGGTAATTGCATGATAGTAGTATACAATGTCACAACAAAGGTTTTTATGCAACAATTGAGCAATATTGGTCATTTGCCCATAAATACTTACAATTTTTCCCTTAAATTATGACTTCCTACTTTGAGGAATTCCATCGTAACTCTACGTTGATGTTTGAGCTCAGATATGAATTTTCACATGGGTTTGTGTCTAACGTGTGGAAATCGTCATTAATACCTCTCAGAACTTTGGAATTCACTTTATTAAAATTAATTATTAAAGTGATTGCTTTTTTAGATTAATTGAGGTTAATTTAATTAAATGCCTAAGTTTTTGGCATTAATAATTTAAGTTAATTAATTAAATCTTAGCCCTTGATCTCAAGTAAATGAGATCTAATTCAACCATTGAAGTTAGGGTTTTGGTTCATCTCAAGATGATAAAAGGCAACGAAGGTGAGAGGAGAAGACACAAGAGAAACTTAGTTGAGAGAGTGAAGACAGATTTTCACTTGACGAATTTGGTAGAGAGAAGATTGCAGCAGTTAGAGAATCTTTACAGGTGGGTTGTACCAGTTAGGAAGTTTGTTGGGCAAACCGTACAAGTGTAGGAGCAGGTTGTACCAGCCATCCGTGCAACGAGCAGGGTCATACCAGTGAGCCATACAACCAGCAGGGCCGTATAGGACTGTACAACCGTTGTGCAACAACTAGGGCTATATGGTAGCCGTACAAGTTACATCAATATGTTGTACAACAGGCTGCGAGTTGTATAAGCAGATCCACAGGCTGTAGGCTGCCCGTATAGTTCGTATGGACCGTACAGATGAACCCTATAGGTCGTACAGGTCCAACAAGGGTAGGTTGCAAGAAGGGGTTTTGCTAGAGCAATTTTGCAGTAGGAGGATTTTTTTGAGAAGGGCATCTACGAGGTTTGCTATAGTTGTATTTTTCAGGTTATTTTTTCAGTAAGGGCTCCCTTGTAATCTTGGAAGTTATTTGAATGAAAAGCGGATTTGAAGGGAACAAATTTTGTAGGTACATTTCTATTTTTCTTTCACTATTTAATTCTGTTAATTAATCCCAACAATATAAATAATTCAATGAAATGTAAATTTAATTTTTCAGTAAGGAAATTGTTTATCTAGATCTTGGGTTAACAAATTAATACACTATGAATTAAAACACTATAAGGGGGAGTCGGCTCAAGGAGACAATATATCCACAAGGGGAGCAACATTGTTTTACTAAATTTCCATCAATGCCAAAGGGGGATATTGTTGGATATTTGGTTGTCATTGATGTAAACCTTAGTAAAAGGATATTGAAGGACAGACATCAAAGCAATCACATTATGGCATAGCTGTTAAGCATGGCCCTCACTGGATGAGATAACATGTGGTTGTTTCCACATGCCCACTTTGATTTGTATACAAATGGAGCAAGTGAAGAATCCCCAAAGTGATGATCATGTGTCCACATAACCATGATGGTGTGAAGTGTAAAGAAACCCCTTGATGATGACATGAAGTGGTCATGAAGGCAAAGCTAGGGGGAGTCTCATGAGAATGATGCTAAAGTCAAAAGGGGACTTTTACCCCATAAAGGTATCCCAAATGAATGAACAAGTTCCATAATTATATAGCCTATTTGAAAACCTTTTTGGTGGTAGGTGGCAAGATTCCTAACTCCTCGTGGTTAAGGAGAAATGAAATTTTCTTTGTATTGGGCCAGAATTTGGTTAGGGATTACATAACACGAGGCCAAAATTTGGTTAGAGGCGATCTTGTTGGGAGTTGAGTTGGCGGTTAGATCCAAAAGGGACACTTGATGGAAATATGCTACCATCCCAAGAGGTTGTTAGACCATGGCGCGAAACTCACAGGGAGCACTGAACATTATGCCAACAATCTCCCCCTTAGCATTACCTGAGTGAGTTTCGAACTTGTGACCCTGCTCTGATTCCACTTGTTGAGAGTATTGTTAGACCATGTCACAAAACTCATGGGGAGCGCTGAACATTATGCCAATAGAACTAACCTTAATTAAACTAAAAGTGACCCTGAACTTGTATAAATAAGAGTTGAAACATTTCATTTCATAATCCAAGCTCATGATTTCTTATGCGCAAGTCTAAGGAGGACAAGGAGTTAAGTGAAATTTAACGGAAAGATCAAGTGACGAAGATTGACAAAAACTTACATAACTTTCTCATATGGTTTCGAAATCACAAAATTCTTAGCTCGTTGGAAAGCTTGTTGGAAGGGCTATGTGATTACATGAACCATGGTTACTCTTTTGGTGAATGCATGACCTAGGGTTTATCTTTTGGAGATCTTGGCACATAAACTAGGGCTCCTCTCTTGGAATGACCTAGGGTTTGAAGATGATGATGATGCTAAGGATTTCAAGGAGCCAAAGGAGAGATGATGTCCATGGGTGATTATTTCTAGGGTTTGTTCAAGAAGGATTTGATGATAATGATAGTGAAGACAATGAAAGAGATAATGACAGTGACAGTGGCAAAGACAATGACAGTGACAACGACAGATTGATACTCTTACTCATATCAAGGTGGCAGGGTGGTGCCAGGGAAGGTTGGAGCTTGTGATCTCAGGGGATTGTAGCCTCCTTTTAGTGGGTGTTTCCTTTTAGTTGGAGCTGGTAAAGCTAAGGGGTTATAACCTCATCTGAGTTGGTGCTCATAAATCGGAAGTTGGTCCTTCCTATCAATGTAATTTTTTTATAATATAAGAATAACATTCTGTGGTTGTTTCCATGTAAAATATCTTGAGCACCATATATGATTTATGTGATGATGAATGGCATTGTTAATAGTTAATGTTTACATGTTGTACTTGAAGTTTTGAAACGGTAAAAAGTCCTCAATACTGATTCATCTCCCCCCGCTCTCTCAGTATTGGTGATATTTCCAACAATGTTGAAATTGTCTCATTGTCATGGAGAGATTGGTAATTTTCTTCACAAGGAGTTAAAAGAAAATTTGTAAAAAAAGTGATAAGTTGCAAATATTATTTAATTGGGGTTAGTAAGGATCTGTTTATTGTTAGTTTTTACAAGATTATAACAGTATAACTTAATTGCAAATAAACAATAGGATCTCTAGAAGAGAGACAAAAGCATAGAAACAAAGAACACAAGGATTTATCTTGGAAAACCC
Source organism: Pseudotsuga menziesii (assembly GCA_001517045.1). Lineage (NCBI taxonomy): Eukaryota > Viridiplantae > Streptophyta > Pinopsida > Pinales > Pinaceae > Pseudotsuga > Pseudotsuga menziesii. The sequence goes on from LPNX010430608.1 coordinate 169,079, forward strand.
AATCGAGAAAAACCCAAGAAAACTTCGTATAGAGATGATAGCTTCTGAGAGTAGAGAGAAGAAGAAAGAGAGAGAGAAATATCTCTAATATACAACCCCAGAAAATACACCTTCTGACTGCAGTTGCACACCTTTTTCTGCTAGAGCGAACTTATTGTGAATGAGTAACAAATGAGGAAGGGCGCTTCCTATTTACATTGATTTTCCAAGTGACTTTTCACTGGGGCCGACTTGACTGACTTATTGGGGCCGACCTACCTTGGAGAAATACAAAAACAATTTCATTTTTTATTCTTTTCTTGTGTATTCTTTCCCGAGGGTTTACATTGTTTCTTTATAGGGTTTACATGAGTAATTACATCAATATAATCTCCCTTAGGAGGTACAAGGAAATACAATAGAAGTACAATAAGAATAACTTCTGAAGTTGCACAATTTCCAACACTTCTTCTCAACAAGGAAGGTATTATTCAGATATGGTCATCATCAACATCACAAACATCTAGGTCTCTTCTGTACATCTCATCTGTCTCGATCATCTCTATACATACGGAAGGTTTGTTAACACTGTATCTAGTCCACTTAGTCCTTCGGTAGATCCAACAGTTTTGCAACTCTACACAATCGATTAGAGAGTACAATAATCAACATCTCATCTACTACGAGTCCGTCTTTAATCAAGAACCAAGACATGCTTCACACGACCATATACTACTAGTTCATCTCAAGTATTGGTGGGAATTCTCCTACACCAAGTTGAGAACCAAGGCTGGTGGGAATTATCCAAAACACTAGGTTAAGAACCAAGAGAGTTAGAGGTCACCAATGTACATGACCATCTACTACCAGTTCATCTCAAGAGCTGGCGGGAATAATCCAAAACACCGGATTGAGAATCAAAACATATAGTGGTCACTAGTGCACACAACCATCTACTACCTTCCTGTCTCACAATGCCCATGGGATTTCTCCCATGCTAGGATGAGATTCAGAACGAGTAGAGGCACCAGTGTGAAAGCAACATAGATGTCTTGTGTCAACTTTCCCTCTCCACGAGGGATGCATTTTCTTCTACTCCAAGTCTTCTGCGAAAGTGTTCAAACTTTGTCTCGAGAAGAGTCTTGGTAAGAACATCTGTAGTCTGGTCATCTGTCACAACATACTGTAACTTGACTGCACCTTTCTGCACCATATCATGAATGTAGTGATATCGAATCTCTATATGCTTCGTCTTGTCATGAAACACGAGATTCATTAACATCTGTATACAACTCTGGTTGTCACAGTTGGTCTTGGAATTTGACTAAATAATCCAACAAGGAGTTTTCGAAGCCATATTGCTTCTCGGGCTGTTGTATTGGCATCCATATACTTGGCCTCTGCGGTGCTAAGTGCTATTGAGGTCTTCTTCTTGTTACACCAGGAAATCATTGTAGAGCCCAAAATGAAGCAACATCAAAAAGTACTCTTCCTATCTGCAACACACTCGACCTAATTAGAGTCAATTTTTTTTTCAATGTCATATCACATCTTGAATCATATCTTAGACCATATCCCACAGTGCCATGTAAGTATCTAAGAACATGTTTTGCAAAAACCGAGTGAATTTTCCTCATATTACTCATAAACTAGCTATAAGAGTATTCACAACAAAACATATATCCGGTCTGGTGTTCGTCAGATACATCAGAGAGCCAATCATCTGGCGATACATGGAATGACCAATTATATCAAAATTTGAGGTAGATTCCTTCAACGTCTTGAAATTTGCATTCATCGAAGTAGCCATGGACTTGCATTCCAACATTCTGAATCTCTTCAAAATATTAATGGTGTATTTTCCTTGACTTAGGAAAATTTCCTTCTGCCTCTACCATACTTCTAATCCCAAGAAGTAATGCATCGATCCGAGGTCCTTCATTTCAAACTCAGAGGCAAGCTGTAACACCCCGATTTTGACCCTATTGCATTAAATTATATATGATGTAAATATCGTTATTTAATCATGGTGTGGATCTCAAGGCAAATACCCCGCCATCGATTTAATGTTTATGTTTCAACGATTAAAATTGATGCCCATGGTTTATGTGCTAGCCATGCACAATATATTTGGAGACATCATGTAAAAATACAAATTAATAAAAATACCACAACTAGCTATGCGACGCAACGTTAACGAGATGGGGGGCATGATTTCACAATGAATAGGGAGGGAAAACATTCAAACCCTTGAGACAATAGGGTAAAGCCAAATGTCAAAGGGAAAACCCATAAAGTTTTCAACTACCCATTTTGTCTTTTATGCCCAGTGATCTAGAAATTGGTTGGGGAAGTTAATGCATGGGGACGAGAAGAGTATCGGAGTCAAATTCGAATTTGGGAAGCCACTAATTTTTGGGAAAACGTGTTTTTGACTTCTTGGGAAAGTAAATGCTTGGAAATGCATGCCCAAGCCATTATTCACTCTTGTCTTTCATTCCTCATCCATTCTCATTCACGTTTGGCTCTCTCACGTAGCTGAAGCTTGTTGAGCTCCCTCTTTCACGTTTTTTGCAGTTTTACCATTTTTCTCCATGGCTGGGATGTTGCTTTTGTGTTTCTGTGTGCATGTGCAATAGGGATTCATGTTTTGGGGGTTTTAAGAGGTCGTATTGTCTCCCTCACGTAGTTGAGATTGCTGGGCATTTTCCCCTCACGATTTTCCCACCGTTTCTTCATTTCTCCATGCCCAGAATTCGTTTTCTGTGTTGCCGAGTGAATGTGCAGCAGAGATCCACATTTTGGGGTTTTGGAAGATGTCGTTTTTTCCCACGCGAAGCTCGTAGACGTTTTCTGAATTCGAATCCATGAACTGGGGTTTGTAGAGGTCGTTTTTTCCTTTGTGAAGCCATTAAACGTTTCCTCAAAGGATTTGCTCACCTGGGTCGTTTTTCCCCAATTACCATTTTCAATTTTGGTTCCCAGGAAAATTTTGTCCATACCTTGAACTTGTATTTGGCTGTGAAGTTCATCCTAGCATTGGCTTGGCTGAGTAAGTCCAAGGAACCCGTATGTTATTGGCTTGTTGCCTTAGCAGTCTGTGAAACCCAACTGTGTGTTGGCTTGATTGTGGATGTATGGTCTTGCTGTGTGTGAGCTTGCTATTGTTCCCTTATTCCTTGTGGCAATCATGCCCTGCTCGGGGGTGGCAATGGTGCTGAGAGATTGATGAGCCTGCTGGCCTATGGTTGGGTGGAATGTTGCACCGACATAGCTAGTTGCAGGACAACTCTTTCTCAAGATAAGTATTCTTGTGTGTTTAATCTCTGCAATGTATTTAATTGATAATTTATCATGAACATGTTGAATGCTGCTTGTTTTATGAATTATAAACAGGATGAATGCTTAGAATAAAATGTATTTGCTTCCGCTGTAGATTGCATGCATTATGCTTCTGTGTATGTTTCTATCTTCAATGCATTTTTCTGCTTATGTTCATGGGGTTTAGATTTCTCGGTTAAATGATAGCAACAGTGACACAATCACGTTCTTTTGGGCGGAAGGGGACGTGACAGTGTAGTATCAGATCTATGTTGCAACATTGGGCCTCAATGGGCCAAGAAGATTAGTTGACAGAGGCATGATTACCCTCTATTGAGCATAGGCCAGCGGAAAAATTTTCAAAATTTTTCTAAGTGTTTGAGTGTTGATTGTGTCTGCTAAGTTATCCGAGTTGAGCTGATGCATGTTAGTGTGAAAGGATGATTTGAGCCGATGCATGTCGGCGTGAAAGGGTTGAGTTGAGCCGACGAGAAGAGGAAGAAACGAATTTTTTTTTAAGTGTTGAAAAATTGACAAAAATCGGTGAGTTTTGCCGATATGTCGGCTGAGTTTCGTCCACACACATCGAAAAAATTGCGGAGTTTCAGTTGATACACATTGGGTGGAAATTTAAGTTTCAACCAATACATGTCGAGTGGAAAGTTGAGTTTTCGTCGATGAAAGAAACAAGAAAATTTTTTTCGAATTTTTTTTGTGTCTTGCCGATCGGCAGATAACGTTTATGTATCGAAATTTTTTTATGTGTCTTGAAAGACCTGGAAAGGAAGATAAACTCTGGGCATCAAACAACAAATACCAAAGGGAGTAAGAGAAATTCCCGCAAGAAGAATGTGAAGATTGAGCAAAGGAAGAAAGGTTTCAAACCTTCCACTCTCGAAATCAGCAAAGGCATCCGTCACAAGCTGTGACTAAGCCAACTGGAATGATGGGAGACAACCCAAGGAAACCACTCCAATGTTGTGAATGTGGAGGAGACCATCTGATTAAGTACTGTTCGCATCAGAATGGGAATGAAAGTCAAGTACACAACATTCAAGGAGCTGAAACTATGGGGAAACCACTCCAATGTTGGGAATATGGAGGAAACCATTTGTGCAGGAACTGTCTGCATCAAGATGGGAATGTGAGGCAAGTTCATAACATCCAAGGAGATGAAGCTGAAATTGGGACAGTTGACCATGGAGAACTATGCAAACCAGTTCTTTTGAGGTATGCCAGATACATTATAAATGATAAAGTGAAAACTGAGCGTCTTCTGAGTAGGCTACCTCAAGCTTACAAAGGCAGGATTAAGTTTGATAAACCTAGAACTCTAGAAGAGGCTATCAGGAAGACTAAGTCTTGCTATGATCAGAACACAGGTTTTGAGACAAGATTGTATGTACAGTTTCATTATGTGAATGAAGAAAGCCTATTTCGGCATAATCTTTGTGTAAATTCAATTTTGTCTGAATGTGTGATTTCATGAATTGAATCCTCTGTTAATGATTGATAATCCTGTATGTGAATCAAGGTTTCTGAGAGGGAGAGAAACATAGATCGATTGATCGATTCTCTAATCAATCGAATGAGAGTTTAATTAATAATCCATTGAGGATTTCACGAATGAATTATGTTCAAAATCACCTTGTTTCAGGTTTCTAGATCAACGATCGATCATTGCAAGGATCGATGGTAAGCAAGGCCTAAGTTCGTGCCTATGTAGGCAGTTGAGATCATGACCAGGAACAATTCCACGGTTGAATATGGGATTCACAAGGTTGGAGTTACATCTGAGATAACCCAAACAGTGCCAAGATTAAATAATCCTCACGATGGTAGATCGTGTGGCGGATATTTGAAAGGCCGAAGATCTGCGACCATAAGGAATTTTGCTGACTGAATAGCGAGAAGGATAAAAAGGTGAATCGACCGCGAAATGTGAAGGTAATCGCCATAAAAAAGATCGAGATCAACGGATGAGGTTGATCCAGAAGCAGATCAATGACTGTGCGCTTTTTCGGTGGGTGAAATAGCGCGAAGAAAGAAAGTCCTGACGGGTGTGATATTTGATGAAATCCGCCCTATGATATTTGAGGTCCACCGTCGATCTAGATTTGACGGACCTCCAACCATTTCATTGGAGAACTAGCAAGTCAATTAATTGTTGGAGATGGGAGTGAGATCTTTATGAAAACCCAATTTACCGAAGGCTTGAAGTCAGCTCATGGAAAGAGCATTGCCTGGGACATTGACTGAGTCGAATAGATTATCGGTTCTGCTAAATTTGGGACCGGACTAAAAATCAAGTATCAGTCTGGCTAAAGATTGTCAAAAGAAGGGCCTAGCATCAGGTGGTACCATTTGGTCTCACAGACATACCAACTACGTTCATATGTTCCATGAATGGTGCTTTTAGCAGGTATTTGGACAAGTTGTTCTTGTCATCCTTGATGACCTACTTATTCATTTTAAGAACGAGGAAAAGCATGAAACACATCTATGGATGGTATTGAAAGTGCTCAGGGGGCATGAATTGTATGCACATTGAGGAATGTGACAGATGTGAGATCCTGTATGGGGGTTTGCAGGATACTATAGGAGGTCATTGAGGTGTACTCTGTAGTCAAAGCTGGGTATGGGTTCTCCCAAGGAGTGCTTGGTACATTGATGCCTGAAGGTTGCAAATAGAATGACTTGGACAAGGCAGTCTAAGTGGTACTCAGTGAATTGAGGCAAGAATATGCCATGTGCAAAGGCCATAGATTATGAGGGAAAAAATCATGAATGTGAACATATTTTGGAACTTTAGATTGCAAGTTTTTCTGTTGATTATGGGAGATTTTGATCTCCTGTGATGGTTTTGAATCCTGCTAATAGTGGATTGCTTGTCTTGCATTGCTTGATGTCTGAAATTTCCTGTTGCTAACTATGACTGTTTGGATGATTTAAAATTGTGTCAGGATGACATGTTGTATGTGGATGTCCAGGTTTTGGGCAACATGTGTAAGTAAGGGATAAGTACTGCCACTGGCAAGAGCCAAACAATATGAGGATGACCTCATGGTTGCAAAAATCTGATTTTCTGCAGGAAGCAGAATTGCGAACTCATATTCTTATTTGACTATCAATGTTATTGATCATTTGAGATTTGGGAAATCATGTATGCATGGAATAGATTTGAAAATATATGATTGAAATTTTTATGATGACATCTCATGTGAACTGCATACTTGTATGTAACACAGGTGAGATGATGAAAGTACACCTTTGGAATACATAGCTTTTTGGAAGGATGTGTTTGGGATACATAACTCCTTGAAAGGATGTACTGGGTGTACATGGCTCCTCAGAAGGATGTACTTGGATACATAGCTTCTCAAAGAGATGTGTTGGGTATAGGTTTGAAAATCTATGATTGAAATTTTTATGATGACATCTCATATGAACTGCATGCTTGTATGTAATGCAGGTAAGATGATGAAAATATGTATTGGGTGTACATGGCTCTGCAGAAGGATGTACTTGGATATATAGCTTCTTGGAGGGATGTGTTTGGAATAGGTTTGAAAACCTATGATTGATTTTTTTTTTTATGATGACATTTCATGTGAACTGCATGCTTGTATGTAACACAGGTGAGACGATGAAAATATGTACTTGAGGTACATGGCTCCTCTGGAAGGATGTACTTGGGTACATAGCTTCTCCCTCCTTCCAGGTGGGCACCGGTATGCATCACAGGGGATGCCCAAGGTGTAAGACATCTGGTTAGACTTCTTTTCACACACATTCACGATGTAAGGGGACTGTCACGAGAGTGGGGGATCCGTGAAGAGAATAACCCCTAGGTATTATGATGTCTGGAAAGGAAGTGCTTGAGCATTGGTAAGCACTTGGAGGAGGTGCTAGGCCCTTAATCCAGAGCTCTCATTAAGCACCTGAGGAGGTGTTAGGCTCTGAAGCGGGGCTGACTAGATCTCGGTTGAGAGATTCTATATAGATAAGTATTGGATTACTTGGAAATCCTGGTTGATTACATGTGCATAATGATTCAACTAATATTTTGAAAATCTTGTTAAGCAATGAATCATGCAAAAAAAATGAATTTGACATGTGAATTAATCTGTTATGGTGCCTGGAAAGGAAGCGCCTGAGCTTGGTGCGCACTGGAATAGGTGCTAGGCCCTTAAGTTAGAGCTTCCATTGAGCACCCAAGGATGTGTTAGGCTCTGAAGCGGGGTTGACCAGATCTCGGTTGAGAGATGCTATATAGATAAGTATTTGGTTTACTTATCAAACTTTTGTTGTAGTTGATTTTCTGTAAATATACATGAGCATATGATGCAACCATGGTTTTGAAAATCTTGTTATAGATTGTATCCTATAGGAATGAATTTGACATGTGAGTTAATTATTTGTGGTGTCCGGAAGGGAAGCACCTAAGCTTGGTGAGCACCTAGACGAGGTGTTAGGCTCTGGAACGGAGCTGTCAGGTCTTGGTTGAGAGATATTGTCATAGGTGATCTGTGGCTTGCAAAAAAACTTGGCTACCTTTTAATGCACACCCTAGAGAGCACCAGCAGGGTGGGTACGCTCGAAGGATTGTATAGCAGAGAGGAGGTACCATCCTTGTGTGGGGTGGGGCAGGTTTTGTGGGTACCATGGTTGTATAAAGCCAAGTTGGATATTTGTGGAGCCAAAAGAAGATACTTATGCATATACGTATTTGGTTCACTTGGAAACTTTTTGTTGATTTTATGTCGATATACATGTGCATGTGATTCATCTATGATTTGGAAAATCTTGTGAATACTAACATGAGAATTGACACATTGCTTGGGGCTTGAGCATAGGTATTGTTGGTTTCCAAGGACATTGGAAATGTTCCAAGCTGAGAAGAAGGATTCTCCAGGATTGCACCTTCAATCACTTCTTTGTGAAAGAATGGGATAAGAGTTTGAATGGACACCCAGATGTGAAGAAAGCTACCAGTAGTGAAGAATCTTCTTACAAGTGGACCTTGTGGTGTGTATTGATGCATGAAATTATGAACTTGGAAGAGTTCCAGATCGTGCCATTGGATAGATAAATGAGTAGTGGAAGCTCTACGGTCATGATGAGGCTATGTGGGATATGGGGGATGCCATGAAAGTGGCACATCCATTTTTTTTTGTTCAATTCTGGGGAGCACTAAGGGCGGTGCCAGTGTAGCATTTTGTTCAATTTTGTAAAGCACTAAGGACAATGCTATTGAAGGGGGAGGGGAATGTAACACCTCGGTTTTGACCCTATTGCATTAAATTATATATGATGTAAATATCGTTATTTAATCATGGTGTGGAGATCAAGGCAAAGGACCCGCCATCGATTTAACATTTATGTATTGACGATTAAAATCGATGCTGATGGTTTATGTGCTAGCCAGGCACAATATATTTGGATACATCATGTAAAAATACAAATTAATAAAAATACCACAACTAGCTATGCGCCGCAACGTTAAAGAGATGGGGGGCATGATTTCACAAGGAATAGGGAGGGAAAACATTCAAACCCTTGAGCCAATAGGGTAAAGCCAAATGTCAAAAAGAAAACCCATAAAGTTGTCAACTACCATTTTGTCTTTTGTGCCCAGTGATCTAAAAATTGGTTGGGGAAGTTAATGCATGGGGATGGGAAGAGTATGGAATTCAAATTCGAATCTGGGAAGCCACCCATTTTTGGGAAAACACGTTTTTGACTTATTGGGCAAGGAAATGCTTGGAAATGCATGCCCACGCCATTATTCACCCAAGTATTTCAGTCCTCACCCATTCTCATTCACGTTTGGCTCTCTCACACAGTTGAAGCTTGCTGAGCTCTCTCTTTCACATTTTCTGCAGTTTTACCATTTTTCTCCATGGTTGGGAAGTCGTTTTTGTGTTGCTGTGTACATGTGCTACAAGGATTCACGTTTTGGGGGTTTTAAGAGGCTGTATTGTCTCCCTCACACAGCTGATATTGTTGGGCGTTTTCCCCTCATGATTTTCCTGCCATTTCTTCATTTGTCCATGCCCAGAATTCATTTTTTGTGTTGCCGAGTGAATGTGTAGCAGAGATCCACGTTTTGGGGTTTTGGAAGAGGTCGTGTTTTCTCACGCGAAGCCCGTAGACGTATTCTGAATTCGAATCCATGAATTGGGGGTTTGTAGACATCATTTTTGCCTCTGTGAATCCATTAAACGTTTCCTAAATCTATTTGCTCACCTGGGTCATTTTTTCCTAATTACCATTTTCGATTTTAGTTCCTAGGTCGTTTTTGTCCATACCCAAAACTTGTATTTGGCTGTGAAGTTCATCTTGGTGTTGGCTTGGCTAAGTAAGTTCAAGGAACTCATATGTTATTGGCTTGTTTCCTTAGCAGTCTGTGAAACCCAACTGTGTGTTGGCTTGACTGTGGATGTATGGTCTTGCTGTGTGTGAGTCTGTTATTGTTCCCTTACACCTTGTGGGAATCATTCCCAGCTTAGGGGTGGCAGTGGTGCTGAGAGATTGATGAGCCCGCTGGCCTATGGTTGGGTGGAAAGTTGCATCGACATAGCTGGTTGCGGGACAACTCTTTCTCAAGATAAGTATTCTTGTGTGTTTAATCTCTGCAATGTATTTAATTGATAATTTATCATGAACATGTTGAATGCTTGAACATGATGAATGTTGCTTGTTTTATGAATTATGAACATAATGAATGCTTGAAATAAAATGTATTTGTTTTCGCCGTAGATTGCATGCATTATGCTTCTGTGTATGTATTTATCTTCAATGCATTTTTCTGCTTATGTTCATGGGGCTTAGATTGCCCGGTTAAATGATAGCAACAATGCTGCAGTCACATCCTCTCGGGTGGGAGGGGACGTGACACAAGCTTCTTCTTTCACCATCCAATTAGTTTCTCATTTACTGTGAGAAACAAGTCGTCCACATACATGACCAAAATCAATGGCTCATCATCCATAATCTTGTAGTAAAAATTAGGATATGCATCACTCTTGGTGAATGCCAAGTTTATCAGGTATCCGTCTATACGTCCATACCAAGCACGAGGTGCTTGCTTGACTCCATATAATTCCTCTTTCAATTTACATATTTGAGAATATTTCCCACTAAAAATAAACCCTTCCGGTTGTTCAATGTAAAATTTTTCCTCGATAATACCATTGAAGAAAGGCGGTATTTACATCCATCTGATGCATCTTCCATACCATAGCCGAATCAATTCCAATGATGGTTCTGAAGGAAGTATATTGAGCCACATGAGCAAATGTTTCATCATAGTCAATTCCCTCTTCTGAGAGAATCCTCTAGCAACAAATCTAGCCTTGTGTTTTTCCACGCTTCCATCTGCTCCGTGTTTAATCTTGAAATCAATTTGGAGGTCAGTACTAACTTCCCGTTAGGTCTCGGTACAACCTCCCATACGTCATTCTTCATGGACTATAATTCCTTTGTCATGAAATCCTTCCAAACTTGGTGTTTGGATGCTTCTTCGTATGTGGTAGGTTCTGAGTCAATGATGTGACTCATTAATGCTACATAACTCGACAACCTCTGAGGTATTTTGATTTCCCGATGGATTTTGTGTGGGGTTTCGTGCCCCTTTGCATCCTGCAATGTTTGTTTTCCCATCTAGACCTTTTTCGGCTTACTACCATATCTGTGGGAGCATCAACTGGATCAATGAGATTGATCAATTCATTTTTTTCTTCAGACTCCCTCTTTACTTCTGGAGGGGGAGATGATCTCATCTCTTCGTCATCATTGATATCCATATTATATCCTCTTCCCTTTCGGATAACCATCTCTTCTTCAAATATCACATCCTTGCCGAATTCGATTTGCCTTGATCTTGGGATGTATATTCTGTAAGTATTTGAAGACTCATTGTATCTCACGAATGTTCCCTTCTTTCCTGAAGATTAGAACTTTGTCCTTTTATCCTTGGGCACATGAATGTACCTGGACAACCAAAGATACAAAGGAGGCCCACTTTTGGTTTCACCCCTGTGAAGGCTTCTTTCAGAGTCATGTTCTTCAAGATTTTATGAGGGCATCTGTTTTGTACATAAACAAATGTTCTGGATGCTTATGCCCATAAGAAAATTGGTAGACTCTGGTCATGTATCATGAATTTGGATGCCCCACAACTGTTCGATTCTTCCTTTCCGCAACCCCATTTTGTTGAGGGTTGTAGGGAACTTTGAGCTCCCTCTTAATTCCCGCTTCCTTGCAAAAATCATTGAATTATGTAGAGGTATATTCTCCACCATTGTCCGATCTCAAGATCTAAATCCTTCTTCCTGGTAGATTCTCGACTTGTGCTTTGAATTCCTTGAATTTGTTGAGTACTTCCTTGGATTCCTTGGTCTTGAGAAAGTATATCCACGTCTTTCGTGAGTGGTCATCAATATATGTTACATAGTACTTGTAACCACCCAATGAAGTAACTGCCATGGGTCCGCACAAGTCAAAGTGGACTAGATCCAATATTCCCTTGGATCTGCTTTCAGTTTTCGGAAAGGAACCTTTGGTATTCTTACCAAGTGCACATCCTCTCCACATACCATCATGGTCTATATGAAGCATTGGTAGACCTATCACCATGTTCCTTAATGCTGTGAGAGCTTGATAGTTTAGATGAGCTAGTATTCTGTTCCATAGCTCATTAATGTTGATGGAATCATGAACTAAAGCTTGAGTTGGTAAGGTGCTCAAACGATACAAGATCTTCTCTCTTACACCAATCACTTTTGATGTGTTAATGCTATAATTCTTGGGCCATGCAAGCACATTTCCATCCACAAATGTAACTCTATATCCCTTGTATTCTAAGGCGACGATGGAGACAAGGTTTCTTTTCATACCAGGTACATAAAGCACAACATTCAGATGTAGTAAGTCATTGGATTCCAACTAAAGAGAGGTAGATCCAAATACTTTCACAGTGTAGTTGGCATCATCTCCAAGTAAAACATATAGATGGGATTCTTTCTTAACAAGTTCTGAAAGGTTTTCTTTATAACCAATCATTTGCTTAGAAACACCACTATCTATAAGCCACATACCACTAGTGGTGGGAACAATACCTAATAATGCTGATATGAAGAAGAATTCTGTACAGTCTTCATTTCTTTGTTTCTTGCGATGATGACCTTCTTCCACATCAACTATTGAAGCTCCATGCTTCCTCTTGTTTTCACTAAATCACTTGTTTGCATAGTGACCATATTTCTTGCACTTATGGCATTGTATGTGTGATAAATCCTTCTTCTTTTCCCTCTGATCTGGAGAAGAACTTGGTCTCCTAGCTTGGTGCTTATGTTTGTGAAATTTCCATCCTTTTCCCTTGCCTTTCTTGGCATGAGTAATGAAGGCTTGATTCTCCTCAACTTGAGGACCATGGAGTCTTTGTCTTGTTGCAATCTTGGTCTCTTCCTGAGTGCAGTATGCCCATAACCTATCAAATTTGGGTAGCTTGGTTTGAACACTTATGGTTTGGATGAGGGACTCCCAAGATGGTGGAAGACCATTTAGAGTGGTCATGAAAAGCTCATTTTCTTCAATGTTATCTCCACTGAACCTTAGCTTGTCCCGAAGTTTTGTGATCCTCATGAAATACGAGGCAATTGATTCAGACTTAATCATCTTCATATTTGACAGTTGGTTCCTCAATGTGAGAGTCACATTGATGCTACTGTGTTCAAATAACTTCTTCAATGTCTTGAACATCTTCCTAGATATCTTCTTTTTTGAGATTTGCGGAACCAAGTGATCTTTGACTGAGTCCACCATAATCCTTCTTGCTTTCACATCACACTTCCTCCATTGGGACTTGTCTTCTTTCGCTTATGGTTCTAGAACTTTCTCATTGACAAACTTCAAAAGAAAATTTTCTTCTAGGATGAGAAGAACCCTAGGCTTCTAGGATATGAAGTTTGTATCCCTATCGAGATGATCTTCAACCTTCATTCCAATCATCTTGTCCGTAGATCTGAACCAGAAACCCTAGCAGGAGTTAGATAAAAATGAACTTTTCAATTTAAAGAAACTAACCTCATAGATAGATGCTCCCTATCTAGGTGAGTTGAGGGAAGATGAGGTTGAGCCAAAACAGTGGCCTGATCAGTGCAAAGATTGAAACCCTAATTTCTGCACCAACAAAATTAGGTCAAAAATGAAACTTCTCAAAATTTATATTTTCCTTCACCAAAAGGTGCACCTCCCTTAGAGCGAAGTTTCCACATCTCTTTTTCTGCTAAAGAGACGAGGGAAGGCATTGAAAGGTCAAACCCTAGATTCTAACAATGGCCTCTTTTGGAACTGCTATGGTACCATGTTAGTTTTTACGAGATTATAGCATTGTAACTTAATTGCAAATAAACAATAGGATATCTAGAAGAAATACAAAGCACATAAACAAAGAACACACGAATTTATCCTAGGAAACCCAATCGAGAAAAACCCAAGAAACCTTCATATAGAGATGATATCTTCTGAGAGTAGAGAGAAAAAGAAAGAGAGAGAGAAGTCTCTCTAAGATACAACCCCATAAAATACACCATCTGATTGCAGTAGTGCACATTTTTATGCTAGAGCGAACTTGCTGTGAGTGAGTAACAAATGTGGAGGGCTACCTCCTATTTATACTTATTTTCCAAGTGACTTTTTACTAGGGCCGACTTGACTGACTTATTGGTGCTGACCTACCTTGGGGAAATATATATATATATATATATATATATATATATATATATATATAATTATTTTCTTGTGTATTCTTTCCCTAGGGTTCATATTGATTATTTCTAGGGTTTACATGAGTAATTACATCAGTATAATCTCCCTTAGGAGGTAGAAGAAAATACAATACAAGTACAATAAGAATAACTTTTGAAGTTACACAATTTCCAACATTTATTTTACAAAATCTTCAAGGAGTTATAAGGTGTAAAAGGAGTTATAAGCTTTTTCAATTTTGTAAGGGAGTTATAAGATGTAGTTGTATTATTTGGAGTTTTAAGGTATTTATTGGTAGTTATAAGGGGATCAAGTTGTTAAGAGGGTATAAGGTGTTTATTTTTAATTGAATTTCTTGTCTTCAAGTTGTACACCCTTTCAAAATTGAATAAGGGGGTCTGGGATTTTGTGTGTGTGTGGCTTGTGACCATTAATATTATTGATACATGGTGGATTTTGACTTGGATTTGAAACATACACATAAAATCAATCTAATTTTTGAAGGAAATTAATTTAGAGAACACAAGCACATGAAATTGACAAGAAACTTGACACGAGTAACATGATAGCTAAATTTGTGGCAAAAGTTACCAAATAAAAGTTTGTCATCAAAATTGACAGAAAGCATTAAAAGGTGTCTTTCACTTGTTTGCAAGGATTTGGAGTATTAAGTGTCTTTCTGCATTGTAAGACAATATTTTTTTAAGAAATCACTGAACTGTGTATATTGTAAAACCTGCGTAAAATTGAATAAGGGTTTTCAAATAGCTCACATTGAATAATTGTTCAGAAGGTTGTACACATTGATCAACATGTCTCTAGAATATCAAATTTGTATGAGCAAAGGAATAGTTACACATTTTCTTACATGTTTACACATAATGAACAAGAAGGTGGATCCACATAAAGCACAATCAAAAATCAAAGTTCTTGAATGAAAAGTTAAAGGCACTTCAAGGCGACACCGGGAAACTGACAAATAAATATGAACTTGATGCTTATGAGTTAGAAACTTTTTCTTTTGATGACATTGAATTTACTACAACAATGAAGAAAAGTGAACTTAAACAGAAAGAATATGAGTTGGATGTATCCAATGTCATAAAACCTAATGACATCAAGGTGTATGAAGATAAATCAGTTAAAATCACTAGACCTTGGGAAGAGTTGGAGTTCAAACAAAATAGATATGGCTTGGGATATGTAAAGATGACATGGTATATTCTTTCATATTCCTTATTATTGCAAATCGATTACATTTGTCAATGCAGGTTTTTTAAAATATGTTCATTGGACGAGGGCTTATGAAGATCATGATAAGAAACAAACACACAATGATGTTGTAGTTAATGCTGATTAGGCTATTGTGTAGATGAAGATGTTGATTCAATTAATGATAATCAAGATGATAATCATGTAGTTCATGATGATCATAATGTTGATGGAGTCAAGGTAGGTATTGTTGATATTGATCCAGGTTTTGCAGTTGATGATGATTTGTTGGATAAATAACTTGTACAATGTCAACACTATTAGTGAATTGGCCATGATGAGTCAAGTTGTTTTGATCTTCACCCATGTATTTTTTGTGTTAAGGGATATCACTTCTTAGGCATGTGTCAATAGGAAGAAGAAGAAACTGCGAAAACAAGTACACTTTGGATGGATGAATACTTGGCATTGGATTTTGGAAACAACGGTTATTTGAAAGATGTCATCGACAGGTCCATTCACATGTTTAGACATGTTTACGAGGATCTATTTCTACTGCAAATGGTCATGATTTTTTTTTTATTTGATGATTTCAGGGCATGAACGAGGCTCATGTGATGTATCTTTTGAGTTGAAGATCAAGTCTTCAAACTTTGCTCAAAGACAATGTGATTACCCCTTTTCACTTTCAGGGGGGTACATTAGATGATACTGACTTCTCTCCTTTCAATCAATAGGGAGATTATTAATGAGGTTGCCAAATTCAAGTTTCGAAGTCTATTCAATGAATGAAGGATTCTGGATGGTTTTTAATGGATACATAGGATTGATTGCAGGTTATTATGGTTTATTCAAGATGGTTTTTGGATTGATTCTGTACATGAATTTAGGGTTGACAATTGATGATTTTGACTAGTCAGTTTGATTTTCAATGGATTTTTGCTGAGGTAGTTCAACACTAGGCTGTTTTGGTGTTTTGCCAATGATTTTGATGGATGGATGACTCGCCACATTTTGGCATTTGATGTATTTCATCCACTTTGTGACTTTGATGATAGTTCAAAATTTTGATCGACAAGATTCTTTGGATTTTGAATTTGAGGCAGTATCAGTGATTCACTTGGTTGATTACTCACTGAATTTTATGGATACATGTTTTGGATGGCAATTGCCACTTTTTTCTATCAGCTGTTTTTTTGTCGTTTTTTATGTGTCGTTTTTCTGAGAGCAGTTTTGTGAACTTATTTCATGGTCTTCAAACTTTATAGGGATGATCTTGAGATCTTGCAAAGAACAGATGGTTCTTTTGCATCTTTGCTTGGCATATTCAAATTTGTTAGGCATTTTCAGGTTATGAAATGTGTTGAAATTTGAAGCCAACTTAGTTCTCATCAGTGTTGGGTTGACTTCAGTGAACACTTACAGGTTGTCTAGCTCATTTGTAACATGATGAGTTTTCTAGACTTAACTAGGCATTGGATTTTGGCTATTTTTTTGGCGTATATTCCTCGACATTCATGAGGTTTTAGACCATGGTTTATAGCTTTAATACTTGGACATGATATCAGCTTTAGCACTAGTGTTTGTTGCTAGCTGGTACTTATTTTGTATAAATTTATCTTTAATGAGGATTGTTAGCAACTTAACCCTAATCTAACCTTAACAACCTTTTGGTTATTTTATAGTTGTAAGGTGGTTATGTGTAAATCTTGTATAAATTTATTAGTTGTGAATATGAAAACTGCTTGGACTTGGGCCTTCTTTTATACATTTTGGTTTCAACTTCCTTCATCTCTATTGAGATAATCAAGGTTCATGTTTTTCTCAATTTTCTGTTTTGCATTTTGTTTGGTTATGTTTTTTTCTTTTGCATTTATTTTTTTATTTTTCCATACAAATTCAATGCTTTGTTACATGGGAATGCTTTGCTAAGGAAGACTTCTTAAATATTTCGTGTCTAAACAAAACACAGTTTTCAAAAGTTGCACCAAAATATACCTGTTATGACAATTTCCAATGATATATTGTTTGAAATTGCACATGGTCACAAGAACAAACACAAAACAAGGACACACATGAACAACAAATATTACATGGTAAAATCCTCAAAAGGGAAACATCAACAAAGCAAGGGGAAATCTCTATTATTCTCTCATCTCAATCAACTTAGAACAATGATAAACCAAGTCCAATTTATAGAGTAATCAATTAAATGCTAATTGCTCAATTATTTGCAATTCGCTAAGCCCTCTAACCAGTGGCTTATATACACTTATTAAATTTCAGGAAAAGTTAACAAGTGGCTTATATACACATGAAATAATTTAACGATAAATGCATAACTTTTTGAAAAAAATATATGAACATAATCTACACAAATTGCACTAGGGCGTACATTGTTTTTTATAGTTTATGATGAAAAATTGCTGAAATTTTTAATTGCATTTCATACACGTGTGTGCACGTAATTTTTTTAACCGGTTGTAAAAAATGAAAAACAAAAAATACCCTTTTAAAGAGCATTAGGGATTATTTATTTTTTGAAATTTGTTAGTTGTGTACTTCTTATGTAATTGATTTTTCTTTGCATTGATTCAAAGTTGTGGACATGGTTTTGTAAGTGTAAGTTTGAAAAAAAACTAAAAAAATTATCATATGAACTAAACATGTAAATTATATGCCAATGGATAGGTAATTCGTTGAGGAATCCATTGGTATGAATTTTTCCACCTAAGGTGCATCTCTGGATAGGGTTTAGGCATGTCAAAGAGGACAATAAATTTAATTTTTCAGAAGAGGGGCTAAAAACTTGTTTTAAAGCCCTTGATCGAGCTATTAGCTTGATCGAGGTATTTAAAACCCTCGATCAAGATATTAGCTGGATCAAGTATTTAAAACTCTCGATTGAGGTTTTATGTGCATTTTTTAAATACTTCGATCTAGTGTTTAAGTGTGGTTAAAATAAAATCTAGATTGACCTATTTAAAGCTATTTAATTTAAAAACTTTTAAATTTTATATGTAAAAAATATCTCTTAATTTAAATAGCTCTAGATATTTAAATTAATATATTTTATTTTTACATATAAAAATTAAACATTTTCCATAAATTATCATTGTTTTTATTCATTTTGTTTTAAATAATAAAATATATAATAATACATAATATTTACAAACATAGCTATTTCAAATATTTTTGAATGTGTTAAATGTGATTTATGACATGTGGTTTTGTTAACCCATGGTAAATTTTCTCATGGTATCACATCACGTCAAATACCATGGGAAAATTTCCCATGGATTACCAAAACCGAAATAGTAATTAACTTAATATAATTTTCCCGTGGTATTTGATGTGATGTGATATCATCCACAAATTTACCATGGGTTGGAAAAACCATGGGCCACAAGTCACGTTTAGTTAGCTCAATCATATTCAAAAGATTTGAAATAGTTAGGTTTTAAATGTTACATGTAATATTAAAAATAAAAATATAACAATAAAAAAAAAAAACTAAATTTAAAATTTATATGTAAAAATAATATTAATTCAAATAAATCAATCTAATTAAATACCTTGATCGAGGTATTGAGATAATAGATCGATTAAGGGTTTAGCTAACCTTCTTTTGAGTTCCAAAGTTCTATCGAGGGTTATTTAAACCCTTGATTGAGCTCATGTTTTAGAAAATCCACGTCCGCGTCTTGCGAAAAGGTGTTACCCATCTTCATGGGAATACCCATTATATATATATATATATATATAGAGAGAGAGAGAGAGAGAGAGAGAGAGAGAGAGAGAGAGAGAGCCCTTGATTGAGCTCATGTTTTAGGCAGTCCACGCCCATGTCTTGCCAAAAAGTATTACCCATCTTCATGGGAACACCCATAATATATATATATATATATATAGAGAGAGAGAGAGAGAGAGAGAGAGAGAGAGAGAGTTATAATTTTTTTAATACTTAGAAAATTTTGAAATAAGTATATAGACGAACCTAATATTGAACCTTATCCAAACCTCATCAATAAATTCGAACTTGAACCGAATTTATAGTTACCGAGCTCAAACTTGAACCCAAACCATGTGACATAGATTTAAACCTCATCAATAAATTCAAACTTGAACTGAATTCATAGTTTTCGAACTTAAACTGGAACAAGAACCATGTGACATATACCTAAATCCTCTCCAAATCCCAAATCATCCTCCATAAAAGGATCTAAGAAAAAGGTAGCGCCCCCTCAAAGTGGCATGTAATGATAAATAGGACCCTTCCAAAGTGGAAAGCTCATCTTCAAAGCCATGAATAAGTGCAAACGATACTCCAAAGGGTGAATGCTTCGTTAACTAAGACAAACAATCATCGTTAAAACTTGGATCTCATGCCCTGGTTGTTAGAAAAAACCCCTTAGATCTAGGGCACCCTCAAACTCTCAAATAAATTTCCATAGAGATTCGTGCCAATAGGTTGGATGCCCTACAAAGGGTGAAATTTTCTTCTTTAAAACATGATTCAGTGCTCTTTGTCAGGCTAATTCACGCTCGCACTCCTCTTGTTAGGCCTTTAAGCACACTATTGCTCTATCGTTCTGCTTTGTGATAGAAAATAATTCAACCGCACTTTAGATTTTCCTGTTGACAAATGCACACACCAAATCTAGACATAGATGATGTATGCTAGATAGCAGGTTTCCTCAATTTTTCCAGCAAAGTGTTTGAACTTCACCATGCCTCTTTTAGTTTTTGGTATCTGGTCATGTATGAAAGGAAAAGGATTCTAGAGGCAATATTTCTCCAATATTGTTCTATGATGGGACAACTTTGTTATCAAGATAGAATTGCAAAGAGTCATTATTTTCACCTGCAACTTCTCTGATATTTTATCATAGAAATTCCAACATTGATTCAACCCTTATGATACTCTAAGTTGATCAAAGTTTGATATGCTACCTCATTCACAAACCTCTAATGTAAA
This sequence comes from Pseudotsuga menziesii, assembly GCA_001517045.1. Taxonomy (NCBI): domain Eukaryota; kingdom Viridiplantae; phylum Streptophyta; class Pinopsida; order Pinales; family Pinaceae; genus Pseudotsuga; species Pseudotsuga menziesii. The sequence goes on from LPNX010430608.1 coordinate 189,342, forward strand.
TTCAGATATTTTAACCCCAACTATATAAATATATGTTATGGTCAAAGAGTAATTTGAGTCGTATTTGGTATTTCCATGGTGAAGTTATCCCTCCTTTATATATCACCTATACTCATGTCATCTACATCATGTATCAATATGCTTAGGTCAGACCTAAGAAATCCATTAGGGACAGGGTGGTTCATAATTTTGTATTTCTAGATTGATTTGATGCCTCTATTGTTGCAGTATCCCTTAGTTTGTAATAGAGGACAAGCTGTAATTTGAATAGATCTGTGCTAAAACCTTATCTATCAATTTGATATTTGCATGTTAGGCTCTATCTTGTTTATTTATCTTCCAAGGATTAATCTCTTCAATAGACAAACATATCATATTGTTGTTTGAGATTTAGATATGAGACATCTACAAAGTTACAAATAGAGATGGCTCTAGAATGTAACAAACCCTCCTTTTGAGTAATGGCAATCATCATGGGTATCCATATTTGATTTTTTTTAGGTTTTACAGTAGGTAAATTCCTTCAAAATACAATATCTCTCACCAATAATTAATGTTGTGCACACTAAGATTCCTGAGATACCATATAATGGATAATCTACTATAGGTCCATCATTTATGTTGTGCGAAATATTTCCCAAAATAGACCTACAAATATTCTTGTAGCCTCTATCCTTAATGCACTCCTCATGCTGGAAGTCGAAATTAGTGCAATCATGCATTTTTCCATAGGATGGACCATACTTTAGGTTTTTTCCATTCCCAAAATCAAATTAGGGATTCTCTAAAATGTTGTTGACTGTTGTTATGAAGTTAGAGAGACAAGGGAAATCATGCATAGTTTTCCTAGAATTGGAAACCAAGCCTCCTACTGCAGGAATTTACACAAAGAAATGACCGAGGACTTATCATAAGGCTACCAAAAGTGCTTAGAATAGTACTAGACTTGGATATCATACTATTTACCACTGCTTAAGATGATGCAATGTGCCCATAAAGTCGATTTACCCCACATGACTAACCCATAATTTAATTTACAGCTACTTAACATAGATATCCACTCAGGAATCATGCCCATAATTATTCAAAGGCTTAGGTTTTATTTTTGGGTCCACCCTCATGCTAAAAATCCCTTGGAATTAACCCATGTCAACTCAACAAACATCCAATTGACCACCCTTGCAAAAGAGGGATAATAGTCCTAAAGCAATATATTATCTCATGAAACAATGTCTTTTATTAATTCTTACTAAGGCTATAAAGATCCAATCCGAATTAAATATCTTCATACAAATAAACCATTTATGTGACTGGGCCTATAAAGCTAGTATTCTCCAAGTAAAATAACTCTAGATCTATCCATTTAATTGATCTTCCTCAAGAAGGTTCTTCCCCTAAGAAATCTACATTGCTATCCTCATTGAAGAACACAAGATACAGGAAACATAATGAAAAGGGAAAGGAATATTCCACTGGGGAAAATGATTTGCTTCATTAAGAGGGTGGATACTTGTCTCCCAAATTTCAAGGGTGGAGCCCACTAATGTTCAAAGGGTGGATCCCACTAAATCTCAAGAACTTGAGCCCAAGTTTACAATCGATTCCCAACCAAAAAAGGAATCATAAGGAAGGACCTTTCTTTGGATCAAAACCTTAGTAATAACAAAATTGCAATTTTGAATTAAGTTTGACAAGATTTGAAAAATATAAAACTACTTCACTAGGCACAATTAATTTGACCAATAATCTAACATGGAAGACTATCATAAAATAAGCGGTAGTTTGTAACCAATAATAATATGGTCACCATTAGATTTATGGTCGATTTTCCTTAACTTCTTCACCATATGGTAGGCATGCCTTATATTCTTCACTATATGGCGAGCTACATTTTTCCCATGAGGGAAAGGTGCACATTGTGAGGAACTTCCTTGTTAGTAAGTCAAAGGAGTGAGAAATCCTAAAAATGTGGGAAATAGTGTTGAAATTGATATGTATCTAGTGGGAAAGTCAAAATCACCCGATGGAACCCAAAATGAATTCTTTTAATCACATTTTAGAAATTTAAAATTATAACCAAATATATTGCTCCATTAATTAACAAAAACCGTAAAAGAAAATCATCAGTAAACATGCACTATGAAAAATTCAATCAGTACACCAAACATTTTTAACTGCAGAATCCTAACGAGGAATAAAATCCGAATGGAATTTAGATGTTTGTTTTACATTGGTATATATCCTCCTACAATCATGCACTTCCCTCAATTGGATTTGGAGCTTTCTTTCCATCTCAATATCCATGCTATTTCTTTGTTCAAACTGACTTCCCTCGCTATGGTTGTCCTTTCCTACTATGATTGCATCTGCCCCATGTTTAGTTCCTCGGTCTCGAAATCACATAATTGGAATCCCAATCCCATATTGGAAAATCCCATAAATCTACCTTCCTTAATGTGGCAGTTAGGGAGTGGTTGTGGTTCGGTGATGCGATGACCCAATGGTGTTGACAAAACCACTGGGAATTTTCTTACCTTTCCAAAACCTACTGGGTCTCTCATCCAAATTCTATATTGATCACATCCCTTGAACCATAAGTTTGACCTAAAAAATCAAACTGCTTGCTCCAGGTACCTCTCAATAATGGCATGTTATTTTGAGGGACTCTTTCAAGATATTTAGTAATGAGGATGGATTGATAGAGAATCTTTTAGTTTTTTGGACTATAGTCATCAAGTAGTATTTGAGGCTTCAACTCCTATGGCACAACTGGATTTCAAACAACAAGGGGATTTGTCTCAAGGGCGCAAAATGCCATGGATATCTTGTAATAAAGGAATGTATGAGATTGTTGGAACTTGTCTTGATGCATAGTTTGGAGTACTCTTATCGCCTTTAAATATCACATGTTGATTATTAGGAGGTTACAACCTTGGATTCATACCACATAATGATCAAGAGACAACAAAGATGATGTTATGCAACCAAGTCGCATCAATAACATAAAAATAGCATAAATATACCAAAAGACAGTAATCCACGCCTTAATAATGAATAACATAGATAATAACAATCCTCTTTGAGGAAGAAACCTCCTTAAACAATGTACTTGTGTACCCAAGAGAAGACAATATCCAATGATGACTAAAATGAGAATATCTCCTTCCTATATATAGGAGACAAATGTGTACAATAACAACTAATAGACCCAAGCCGACATAAATAATATGTAATGCACCACAATATAGGGGGTAATGCGCTACACTATATGGGGTAATGTGCCATCATTAAGGGATTAACATGCCCTTCCCCATCAAAAAGTGTTGTCCTCAATGCTGAAGTAGTTCTGGATGCTGATGTATAAAGGACTCATCTTCCCATGTTGAATCTTTTGCGGGTAAGTTATTCCATTTAATGAGATACTCTAGAATTGATCGTGTTCGAAGCTATCTAGTTCTTATTTCAATGGTTTCTTAAGGACCCAAGATGATTTTTCCTTCCTCGTCAAGATCTGGTAATATCATTTGAACTGGTAGCTTGTCATTGATTACCTTCTTCAAACAAGAAACATGGAAAACTGGATAGACTAATGAAGACACGGGTAGTTCCAATTTTGTAGGCCATACTACCAATATTTTGTAGCACCTTGTAGGGACCGTAGTATTTAGGCGATAATTTATTATCCTTCTTGGTGTTCTTTAGGGACATCTGTTTGTATGGTTGTAGTATTAAAAACACCAAATGACCCACATTAAAGCTTCATTCATTGCAGTGTTGATTTGCTTGTTGTTTCATTCGATTTTGTGCTAGATTCAGGTTGTCCTTTAAGAGTTGAAGAACTTGTTGTTGATGCTTCAAGTGGTATTCGACTGCTTGAACCTTAGAGGAGTCTCTTACTGAATATGTGATGGATGGTGGATGATAGCCATTAAGTTCCATAAATGGGGATTTTGGATACAGAAGGAAGTGTTATACCACCATTCTTCCAAGGGTAACCACTTGAGCTATTGTGTTTGTTTATAAGCTGCAAAACATCGAAGATACCCTTCCAAAATTTTTTTTACGATCTCTGTTTGTCCATTAGGTTAAGGATGATAAGATGAGCTATGAGCTAGTTGAGTACCCAAGAAAGAAAATAATCCGGACCAAAATTTTCCATTTGAAATGGGATCCCTCTCACTTACTATAATATTTGGAGTACCATGTAGTTTTTGGACTGTCTCCATAAAAGAATTGGCGACCTTGCTTGCTTTGAAGGGGTGATATAGTGCACAGAAGTGTGCATATTTAGTAAGTATATCAACAACCACCATGATGACACTCTTTCCTTCTAAATTTGGTAAACCTGTGATAAAATCCATCAAGACCTATGTCCACCTTTGTCTTGGATTGGAAAGTGGTTGTAGGAGACCCGGGGTCTTAATTGTTTCCACTTTATTTTGTTGGAAACCCAAACATTCTGTCACAAATTTTTGAACATCAAATGTAAGACTATCCCCAAAAAATTATTCCTTTACCCTATGGTAGGTTTTTTAGAAAACTTGAGTGTGCTCCTATCAGTGAGGAGTGGAATTCAAAAAGAACCTTTAGCTTGAGCTAGGAACTCTTACCAAGATATAGGCTATCCTTGTACCATAGAAAGTCATATTTCCACCTAAATGTATTAGAGGCACTGGGATCCTACTACAGATTTTGAATGAATGTCCATATTTCTTCGTCATTTTTCCATTCATCCCTTGCTTCGTTTATCTAATATAGTTGGATGATCGAGATAACATAGATTAATGCTTCAACATCCTTATCTTTCCTGGAGAGTGCATCTGCGACAACATTTTCCTCCCCTTTTTGTAGATGATTTCAAAGTCATATCCCAACATATTTGTCACCCATTTTTGTTGCTCTTCTAAAGATAACATTTGTTCCAAGATGCATTTAAGGATATCATGATCCGTTTTGACCTTGAACTGTCTTCCCATAAGGTAGGGGCGCCATTGCTTCAAGGCATGCAGTATTGCCAACATTTCCTTCTCATAAATGGGATTTTTTAAGTTCTTACTCTTGATTGGATTACTTGTGAAGGCAAGAGCGTGCCCTTCTTGCATTAGTACAACTCCAAATCAATTTCCTGAAGCGTCACATTTCACAATAAAGGTTTTTGTGAATTTTGGTGTCACAAAACATGAGATTTACACATTGCTTCTTTGAGTTGTTGAAAAGCTTGAGTTTCCTTTGGAGTCCAATAAAATGTATCTTTCTTCAGTAATGCTGTTAGAGGAGTTGCTATTCTTCCATAGTTCCGAACAAACTTGCTATAGTACCTTGTCAGAACTAAGAATACTCGAAGATTCTTTAGGGTTTTTGGAATCATCGAGTCCATCACAAATTTAATTTTTTTAGGGTCTACCTTGACACCTTCATGAGATACAATATGACCCAAATACTCTACCTCCTTTATCCCAAAGATACATTTTGAGGGTTTTGCATACAATTATTTCTCCTTTAGTAGTTTTAGTGCCCTGTCAACATGTTGAAGATGTTCTTCTCGAGACTTGCTATAGATTAGTATATCATTAAAGAATACCAGCACAAATTTTCTAAGGAAAGGCTTGAAAATAGAATTCATCAAACCTTGAAATGTGGAAGGCGCATTTGTGAGACCAAATGGCATGACCAAAAATTCATAGCGACCTTCATGAGTTCTGAATGTTTTTTTGGGGATGTCTTCATCCTTCATTCAAATATGATGATACCTGGAACGAAGATCCAAATTTGTGAAGACAACTGCTCCACGTAATTCATCTAACAATTCATCAATGATAGGAATGGGAAACTTATCTTTAATCGTGATCTTGTTGAGCTCTCTATAATCAGGACACATACTCCATGATCCATCTGGATTGGGTACCATTAACACTAGTGCAGAGTAAGAAATTTGGATAGGCCTAATTATTCCAACCTCTAACATATTAGAAACCATACGCTCAATTTCACTCTCTTGGTTATATGGATATCGGTAAGGCCCGATGTTAGGAGGAACACTACCTAGAATTAAGTGGATAACATGATCAAAGTATCGAATAGGTGTAATACCTTTGGGAATATCTTCAAATACCTTGGAATTCTTATTAATGACCTTTTAGAGATCCTGGGAGATAGAAAACTTTGAGGTTTGAACATCTAATGAGCATAATTGTGCAACTACACCTTGATGTCCCTTTTTCAACAACTTTGTCATTCCATTAGAGCTTATCACTTTGATTGGTTTTCCTGTGATACCATTTAACTCATATTCTTTCCCTTCCCATGAAAATTTCATGAAAAGTTTTTGAAAATTAAAAGCCACTATTCCCAATGATTGTAACCATTGGACACCTAATACAACATCATCCCCACCCATTGGGATAACAATCATTGGACTATTCAATACATATTCCCCCATAGCAAGATTGATATTATGGCATTTCATTGAACAATTTATAGTTCCTCCATCTGGAATCATAACTTGAAACTTTGGTGCTGGATATACAAGGGAATTAAGAACTTTGGCTAATTTATAGTGAATGAAATTATGAGTACTACCAGAATAAATTAACATTGTTGCCTTCTTCTTTTTGATGTATCCTTCGATCTTGAGAGTTTGAGGAGTGCTAATTCCAACCAATGCATGACAATATATGGTGGGAGTAATTTATTTTGAAGTACCGTATTCTATTTCTTTTGAAGTCGCCTTTTGTTGAGATGATTCCTCTTCTTTTGGTTCTTCCTCTTCACAATCTATGCAAAATAATGTCTTCTCACTGGACTTATGTCCCTTACTATAATTGTTGTCACAATTAAAGCATAATCCTTTTTCTCTTATTTCATCTAGTTGTTGGGGTGTCAACCTTTGTGGTGGTTTAGAACAAAGAACATTATTTTCTTTGTATGTGTTGGAGAAGGCCTTTCTAGTAGTCATTTCCATATTTTTACTTTCAACCTTCCTTGCCATCATGAAAGACTTCTTTAGGGATGATGGTTCAAATAGACACACCTCATGTTGAATGTTATCTTTCAAGGTTCTAATACAAATATATCTAACAAATTTATCTTCTAAAATATTCTTCACTTTAAGACTTGGCTGCTAAAATGCTTGATGTCATCGATAACTTGACCTTTTTGCTTGATTTTCACCAACTGGCTAAACGAGGTGTTGTTTTTTCTATCCTCATAATGTCCAATCAATTCTTATGTGAATATGGACCAAGAGATAATAGAGTCCTTTTAATGGTCACAAAGCCATTGGTACCATACAAATTGAATATAAGGATGCAATAGTTACCTTTTGCAAAGTGGGCACCTCATGTAGATCAAATAATTGTTCCATCAGAAAAATCCACGTGATTGGATCCTTGCCATCAAAATTTATCAAATCAATCTTGGGGATAAATTAGTTCTAGCTTGGACCTAATTTTAACCCAAGATGTTGTAGTGAGTCATGAAATTTTGAGGACTCCAACTTCCTACTCTCCAATTGTTTTTTCAATTTTCTCCAGACGTGACTGGAATAAGTCTTGTTTTTCCTCATTATCCTCTTCTTGAGTAGATACATGAGGAATAAATCTATTTTTTATATCCTTCATTAATTCCTTCAAGTATTGAACATCTTCTTTTCTATTCATCCCTTTGAGATCCTCTTTACTAGCCATATATTTTCCAATTTAACTAAGTCATTAATTTTCACATTTCCTTTAATCATATCTTCCAACTTGGACACTCTAAAAGATATGTCTTCCATTTCATCGTATTCCGGGGATGAATCCTCTCAGCGTTTGAGTGGAGTGTGATTCTTTCCACTTCCTTTTGGTGGAATTTTTAACAATAAATATATATCACACCCTAGGGTTTACCACAAATAGATCCTTCTACTCAAATCTATTCAAATGCAAAACCCTGATTAGAAGACATTTTTTGGGATGACTTGTATCTAACACAAAACCTGCATTTTGACTCATATGGGTCTAAAAATTTGTCCTGTAGTATCCTTATGTGTCCTCTTTCCAATTCCATAGTTATGAACTAATTTGGATGTGCCAACAAATATTTATTGCAAATCTCCCAAAGCTTCTTATTTTTGGCCTATCCAGAAGAGCGAACTTGTACTATATGTCATGTGTTCAATATTTCGTTTCTATAGCTGAAAATTCTACCATAGATACCCTGGTCTATATTATTTCGTATGCAACTTATCTCACTCTATTTGGATATCGGATGCCTAATATATGACCTTTTTCCCTAGAATACCTATTTTAGACTAGGTTTTGGACTAGTAAAAAATCCTAGATTCCTACACAATTATGTTTGAAACTGTAAGAGATAAAGATATGAATTTCAGACTAAAGATAGTTCGACCAATTTTAGAAGTTGGTTTCTAAACTTAATCTATGAATCTTTGGAGAATTTTTTTTTTAGTTAAAATGCAAATATTACTTGGTTTGCAGAAGCCAGTCCCGAGGAAAGAGCTTTGATACCAATGTTATGCAACCAAGTCCCAGAAATAACATAAAAACAACATAAATAGACCAAAAGAGAGTAATACATGCCTTAATAATGAATAAGAGAGATAAATAAGAATCCTCTTTGAGGGAGGAGCCTCCTTACACAATGTACTTGTGTACTCAAGATAAGACACTATCTAATGATGACTAAAATGCGAATATCTCCTTCCTATATATAGGAGACAATTGTGTACAATAACAACTAATAGAATCACTAATACACCCAAGTCGAAATAAATATTATGTAATGCACCACAATATAGGGGGTAAAGTGCTACACTATATGGGATAATGTGCCATCATTAAGGGCTTAACAGATGAATATGATGCATATCACTAACCTAAAGAAATGAGAGGAAATTCAACAAATTTTTTTGCTAAAGCATGATCATTGGCTTGTGTTAAGTATGACATTTAGTAGAAACAAATGATATTTTAACATTCAAACTCAAAATTTTTATGTATCACTGGAAACATATATTAACTCCATAAATTTATAGTGCGATGTACATTTTTATAGTAGATTTTCTAGTATGGATTAGGGGAATTTCTTGTAGAAGAATATGCTTTAGGATGATGATATTTCAAATTTACCTTAAGCACTTTGTGATTCCATTTTAGGCCTATTTTCATGTCGAGTATTCCTTTGAATGAATATAGACCTATTCACATAGTAGTTGATTGCAAAATGATGATATATTATCCTTTCCAAAGCTGAGAATTTTGATGACAACTTTTAGGATTGAATGGATATTTCACCCTAGATATGACCTACAATAGTGGAGCAATATTATATGCCCAATGTGCAATTATAGAATCTAACCTTAATTTTTTCTAGTGTTGATCACAAAAAACCTTCCTTATTCAACTTGGAAGTCATTAGCACTTTATGGAGGAAAATCCATACTTTTCGATAGAACAGACTTGTGAGATACTTTGGAAGTTAGAGTCATATAAAATAAAATAGATAAGAAATCACAATAAGGTTTGGATCATCTTTAGTCAATCCTTATCAAGATCAAGATTTTCGAACACTGATACAATTCCTGAATCCAATTTGGATGATGGTAACCCTAGTGCATTAACAACACTTAATGTTGGGAGAAATTCCCTAAAAATCTTCTAATAAACTACATATGGAATTCATGTAATAGAAGGGTCTTAATCTACCCAAAGATGTTGTCATATTGAACAGGGAAGGGGTTTCATTTTTAGCTCGTACTAGGAATTTTTACCCTAATCTCTAGTGTGCTAGAACACCTTTATACATATTTGTGAACATGGATGAGATATGAGGTGCCCTGTCTCACTCCCTTTATGTGCCTTTTATGGGAGTTTTAGTTGTTTCTACTTGGTACCTCGACCCAGTATCAATGAAAACTATTCGGACATGTTCTTAGATAGATCAACAATGGCAGGAAAGAAACTACTACATAATAGTTTTAGAGCTACTCTAGCCTTCAATTATGCAACATTTAGGGGAGTTACACTTTGTTCTTGCATAACATGAGGGACATCTAAGACCAATTGCAAGTGTTAAAAACAATGTCAAAGAGTTTGAAAAGGAAGCATCCCAGGCACTATTAAAGAGAGAAAGTGTATAGAGTGCTAGGAAACTCCATCCAATAAAGGGGTTTTGGCATAGTCTAAGCCCTCAATGGATGAAGAAGAAGAAAATCGTTCCACCTATTGAAGTATCTAAGGTGGAATTTGAGGTTGAATGGAGGAGCATTCCATTATTTTGTCATATTTTAAGGAAAAATGGTTGCTTGGCATATGGATCAAATATTATCTTGCACATGTATCCATACTAAATCCACGAATTCAGGATTTAGTTGGATTGACCCCTTTAATTGAGGAATGCCCTAGCTTTAGGGAAAGCATCTAACAGTCAAATCATGTTCCAAATCTTGAGGAAGTTACTATTTGAAGATTTTTGAGGATGACTTTCTATTATTAACCCATGAGAGCAACCTTTGATAAATTTTATTAGCATGAATGGAATACACCCTATCCTCAATTAAGGCACTTGGAATTCGAAGGAGGGAGGAATGCCCATCTTTCATAGGTCCTTAATTATTATGTACTCCTAAATTTCTAGATATAGTATATCTTATGACCATCCTTGGAGAAAAGATTGGATATAGAAACCACTCACTTTATGTTATTGTATCCCTTGATGGAAAACTTGGATTTAAGAAGTTGCAAAGTATTTTATTATAATTCACATCCATGTGGCAAAGTATTTTATTATAATTCATGGAGATATTTGTGGATCTAGAACCACAATTATTATTGATATGTATTTATGTGAGAACGAAATGAAAGAACATATATAGAACCACACACATAGATATATTGCAAGGAACACATTGATAGAATAAACACAAATTCTATTAAATGACAAAGATAGAACAACACACAAGCTAGAATGGTGGTAGTTTATCTTTAAGAAGAGATGTGATGACTATGCCCACTCATGACAAGATGAATAAAAAATGAGGCTAAAAGAGCATATTTATCATAATCATGAGGGAAAGAACCCTAAAAATAAAAAAACCAACCCTAGGACATGAACCATCATAAATTTTGCGGCCCCAAGGTGGTTAATTGAGCAATCAACTTCTTGAGGTCATAACTTTTGCACAGGATCTTCGTTTGGGGTTTTTGGTAGACCATTGGAAATATCTAGCTGAGGAGGGGAATAGTGGAAACTTACTATAGAAGAGACTATGGATATTTACTTAGATATTTCAGGACCAAAAAACATCGTTAGGGCCTCCAAACGACCTCGAAAGTTTAGGACCTGAAAAACCATAGAAAAACTACTAGAAAATTGCCAAAATAGGAAACCTGTTTTGAGCCAGTTGAATAAGTGGGTGGCCAATGATATCCATTTGGATTGTTCGTCCCACATTAGGAAGTAATTGTATCCATTGAAATGAGTTCCCCCATCAAATTGGAAAACTTCTGCTGAACTTGACTCCTAGTGAGCCACTTGCCTTGGTGTAGTACTTTCCCTGCTTTGACGACCCGATATAGTCGGATATTCTGCTGGTAGGTTCCATTTGTTAAACATGTATTGCCATTGATGTCAAAGGACAATCATTGATGCCAAAATAAAATGAAGGGTTCTTCATACAAATCCACTTTGAAGAAATACATAAGTTCATAGAGTGCACAAATCCCAATATGACATGGGTCATATGTGCACATATAACAACTTTAAAAGAATAATATTAAAAATGGAAGATGTGTGAAAATAATGCTTTGGTACGGGATGTATGAAGAAGAGTATGAGATACAAACTTGTGTGTAAAAGTCCCACAAAGAAAATGACATATGGGAAGGGACTTATGAAGAAGAATATGAGATATGAACTTGTGTGAAGAAGTCCGACAAAGAAAATGGAATATGTGTGACAAACCCCATAAAGTTGAATTGCAATAAGTGGAAAACCGACATAGATCATATCGTGATCAAGACAAAAACAAGTGGGAGAGTTATTAAAGTAAAAGTACTTTCAACAAGTGGACACATATCTTGAGTTAGAAACAACATAAATAAGAAAGAGATGGATGTGTTGAAGTAAGCTTGTAGAATGAAGACTTGAAGATAATCTATTTTGGGAAAGATTCATTTTCTTGGGGTGTCAATGGCTTGTTTATCGCATAAAGAATTTTTATTCACATGATCCTAATTGCATAGATAAACATAAAATAAACAACAAGAAGAGCGATAGATAGAAGGATACCTGTATTTGGGATGTGAGAAGGTGCTGCTCAATAGATGACTAAGACCTCTAAATTACAAAAGTGATTGAGTAGTACATGAGTGCAGAAAAGTCACAGACATAGCCGCACATTGTAGTTAAGGCAATTGACTATTTTTTGACGTAGATAATCAAGGCAAGACACAGATCATAAGTGCTACATCTGTTGTAGTTTTTAGACAAGGTAATTTGCATACTCTGGTTATTTGATATACACACTTATTTCTTCAAGGGAGGCGGGAAGGGGAAAGGATAAGGGAGTTGGAGCTTCCTTCCAGTAGGTGCTGGTAAAGCTTCTTAGGGAGGAAAGACAAGGAAAGGAAGAGGTAGTTGTAGCTTCCTTCCAGTTGTAGTTGGTAAAAATTAGGGAGTGGGTTCTTCCTTCCAGTAGTATTTGGTAAATCAATTAGGGGGTTGGAGCCTCCTTCCAATTGGAGATGGTAAATTTAATTTAGGAGTAGGTGCTTCCTTTCAGTGGTAGCTAAAGAAAAAATTGGATATTACAATATTCCATGGTTCAATGCCTGATTTATACAAGTCGTGGTTTGCACAATAAGACATACATTTGTTCAGGTTGGTTCCTAAAGTTCGTGAGTTGGTGCTCATGTAGATCGAGGTAATTACAGGTTGGTTCCTGTAACTAACAGATTGTTACCTGTGGATTAGGTTGATGCCTAGAATGATTTGGATCTCATGTTTGGAGATTGTACTGTCTCATTGATGTAATAATTTATTTTATCTATAGATATACATATAATTATTCTTCAGTCTTTGTGCGTATTAGTATTTATTTCAGCTGAAACGTTTTAAGTGGTGAAAATTGTTTAATTGTGAAATAATTTGATATTTGTGCTTCATACTAATTCACCCCCCCTCTCAGTATAAGATAAATCTAACACCATTAACCTGTGTTTCCATGATCCGATCAGTGGTTTTATATTCCACGCAGTCAGGGTTAACGTCTGTATGTGTCAACTCCTCTACCACCTTCGATGTGTCCAACAATGGTGGAAAATATGGGCAAAGGAGCTCAACATTAAACACTAGGTGTATTCCAAGGAATGGAGGAATTCTTAATTCAAAAACATTCTCACCGGCTGCCTTGGTGATGGTGTACGACCTATATTGAAGTGGAAAAAGCTTGCGATGGGGTCGTATGAGCCTCTCTTTCTACAAATGCAACCAAAACTTATCACCTACTTGGAACTTGTGTGGAACTCGATGCCGGTCATGTCGCTGCTTGTACTTGGTATTGGATTTTTCCAGAATATCATGGACCTATTGGTAGATGTGTTGGATTCATTCAACGTGTCTTTTGGCCTCATTAACCCCAGTCTAGGCATGGGAAGATTCCTCTTGTGTGAATGCAATGGGGAGAGCTACATCAATTGGGGACAATGGTTGGAATCCCATGAACACTTGCAAAGGGATATGGCTGATAGAGATATAAATGGTTCTATTAAAGCTATGTTGAAGATATGGAAGACTCTCATCCCATGTGCATGGATGTTTAGAATTTTACATTCTTAGAATATGCACAATCATTCAGTTGACTACTTCTGTCTTTCCATCGGTATGGGGGTGGAAGGGAGTCGATTTGGTGAGATTGGTATCCATAAATGACCATGGATTGGACTAGGATATGCTTAGGAACCTTATATATTGATCTGAAATGATAATATGTGGAAACCTAAAATGAACCCAAACACAATCGAAGAATAACTCAGCAGTGGATTCAATGGATATGCTCTTCTTACAAGTTGTTATAATGGCCATAATAGAGAAGAAATCCATCACCACAAACACACAATCATTACCATGTTTGGTTGAAGGTAATATTGGCATGTAATCCATGTATATAGATTCCCATGTCCCATTGGGAGTAGGAAGAGGGTGTACAACCCATGTTTGTTAATAGAAGGTTATGCGATGGTGTAGGCAGTGCATGATTTCATATATCTGTCAACATATTAAGATCTTGGGCCAATAAAAATAATTCTGAAATATCACCACTGTATTTTTGGTGCCAAAGTTCCCTTCCATTTTACTGTAAAGTGCATCCCAAATCAGCTTTGTATGCTTGGTTGAAGGAACATAAAGATGACCCAGGTGGCATAACAATCCTTATTGGAGATGAAATTATTCCACTAATGTGCCTGCACATAATGCTTGATAGGTGGGAGCAGATTCAGGATCATTGTCATATAGTTGAGGCCACCCGGTGGTCTCATGGCCACAAGAGTTGAGCATCGTGGTTAATGATGCTATTAGAGGTCGACTAAGGAAATCGATGAATCAATTGGTGCTACCCTTCTTATATTTAATGCTAAGGTGGAATTGTTGGAAGTATGTGGACCACTTTTGGTGGTGATCATTCTGTAGCTTTCCTTGTGTTTGCATGAACTGTAGGGGCTTGTGATTAGTATGGAGGACTATCTCCTTTCCTAGGATGTAATGCTTCCATTGTTAGGATTATTAATCCTCCCTTGGTAAAATGTCTATTAGATTATTTTTTCCTAACTTAGGAACGTTAATTAATTAATTGGGTCCACTAGTACAATTGGGTCCACTTGGCCTAATGGGGTCACATGTACCAGTCGCTGGAGTGTGGGGAATACTGCTAGAGGTTAAATTACACTTACTGCATGTGCATTCATCAGTTTGGGCACCTCCTAGACCAATCCCTACATTTTAGGAGCCATTGGGAGTCTCGACACCAACCTACTTCAGTTAGTTTGAGTTAGTCTCAGTTAGCCCTCAGTTACTTTCAGTTAGTTCAAAATCAATTATCTAGCACATGTATTGCATGGATAATGCATGGAGGCATGTGGAGTAGGTGCCTTTTCCCACCTACCACACTCAGTTGCACTGAGTTAACTGGCTATCACTGACTGATTGAGTTGGTTGGACATCTAGTTGTTGATTTTGGACTCCAATATTGATTGAGGCACCATGAGTTAGAGATTCATTTAGATACAGTCATATCCACTTGGGAGATTTGAATTGCTAGCCCATGCATTCAAATTCTTCCTATTTGTAAACTATTGTAACACCGAATATTATTATTGTAAATGATACTGTAAATTCCTGAGCAATAATTTTCCATTTCTTGTGTGGTTTGTTTTGTTCAGTTTGTATCTTCATTATCCATTATTTTGCTGCAAACATTATTAGAAATATTTGCTTGAAGATCTAAATGGCATTAAAATTATAATATGGTATCAGAGCCTTCTCAGGCACGTTTCATGCTTGTTTCTCCCCATCGAACATCAAAAGCAACTGCGTTTCCACAGAAGTCCCCTATGATGATTTTCTAGCTTTGGATTTATTCAGAGCATTGAGGGCGTGATGGACTCTGAAAACATGTTCATGCCGGGAGGAATAGCATTATTCTAATAGTTCATATGTTTTAGTGTGTTATTGCAATGAAATTGACAGGTGCTACGTAGCTTGTGTGAAGTTTTGCAGTACTTATAGCCAGAGCAATTATGAGTTCTCAAACTCCCGAACCATGGATCCTCACAACTTCCAATTATATTGATTGGAGGATTGATATGCAGTTGGATTTGCATAAGCATGGCTACCACATGATCATACATGGATGGGAGCCTGAGCCTCATCAACCGGTAGAGCGGAACAAGTTTTTGAACTGTTGTGATGAAGCATTCATGTACTTATGTACTTATATTTCCAGAGATCTCCTCTTCCATCTAGAAGGATTGAGGACTCCTAGAGAAGCCTGGGAGAAGTTTGATAGCTTGTTTAACAAACAAGATGAGCTTCAGGGACACATTCTAGAGAATGAGTTGGTATCTTTACATCCCAGCAGTTTCGAGACTATTGAGAAATTCTTTACTAAATTCAAGTCTCTAGTACTTCAGTGCAGACAACAGGATAGAGTGGAAGGATGAGTAGAATGTCCTTTCCATACTCAGCAAACTAGGCCCTGAGTATTTTGTATTTGTTTCCATATTTCATTCCAAGCGGGAAAGATTTACTGATTGGAAGGTTCCTTCCTTAGATTCTTTTTTTGAGTCCTTAATCAAGGAGCAAGACAAGTTGATGAGAATGGGAGTCATCAAGACCTCCAAATATCAATCTCTCCTAGTTTCTGACTCTTCCAAAGTGCAAGAAAAGGGGAAATAAAAGAAGAAGGAGCCAAAGACAGCTTATTCAAAGCCTAAACAAAATCAACAAACTTCCGAAGGAGCCTCCAGCTCTAAGAAGAATAAGTTTGAAACGAAGTTACATCCTTATTGTGAAAAGGGGTACCATCTTGAAGATCATTGTATGAGGAAAGAAATTGATGAAATGTCAACTCTTCTCAAGCAGCATAACATTGCTTCCCTAAGAGCAAAGAAGAGTGATGAAGAACTACAAACAAAAGATACTGAAATGTGTCATATTTTGAAAGCAACTATATCTCCATCCTCATCATACATAATAGATTCTAAATCTTCCAATCACATGGTTGCTTTTAAAGAATCCTTCTCTACCCTCACTAACAAAGGAGCTGAACATTCACATGGGAGATGATTCCCAGATTCCAGCAGAAGGAAGGGGCTCAGTTAGAGCGAAGCATGGTGAGTTCAAGAATGTCTTATACGTGCCCTCCATTGCTGCTAACCTATTGTTTGTTTACCAGATGACTCATACAGGCTCTTTCAAGAGAGTTACATTTGATTCAGAATCAGTTGTGATTACTAAAAAAACCACTAGACTACTTGTAGTGAAAGGTATTGCAAAGCACTTTACCAAAGCTTATGAGTTCTCACATTTCTTACCTGTTTCTCCTCCTACAGCTTTATTGTCTCATGCTAACAACACCAGCAAGATTTGGCATGAGAGATTTTTCCATCTCAATTTCAAATATCTGAAGCTACTCCACAATGATAAAGTGGTTGAAGGTTTGCTCTCCATCCAAAATTCCGATGGAGTATGTGCTGGTTGCTTGGTAGGTAAGCATCTAGAAAAGAAGTATGATGTTGGGAAGGCACATAGAGCTGCCTCTACACTTGATTTGATACATAGTGATGTAGCAGGACCTATGCCCACAAACTCCGTTAATGGTTGCAGCTACTTCCTCACCTTTATTGATGATTGTTCACAGCACTGTAGGATCTACTTCATGAAACAAAAATTAGAAGTTTTTGAGACTTTTAAAGTTTTTAAATCTATGGTTGAGAACAATTTCAATAAGAAGATCAAGTCAATAATATCTGATAAGGGAGGAGAGTACATCAAAGGAGATTTCTAGAGTTTATGTGAATCATAGGGGATTCGAATTGAACACTTGGTTCCATACACACCACCGCAAAATGGTGTGGCTGAGAGGAAGAACAGATCACTGAAAGAGATGGAAACATGCCTTCTCCATGCTAAGCATCTACCTCCTCTTTGGGATGAAACAGTAAACTGTGCTTAATATTTGCAGAATAGGGTGCCCTAGAAGTCAGTGGTTTGGGTCACTCCATTCGAAGCACTGCATGGGCATAATAAGCCCAATGTCTCTCATCTGAGAGTTTTTGGTTCCAAAGCTTGGCCCAAAATACCACTTGACAAGAGGAAATCCTTCCAAGCCCAAAGTAGCGAATGCATTCTGCTGGGATATGCAGAAGATGCAAAAGCTTACAAACTTATGGAGGTTGCAACCAGAAGATGCTTCATTGAAAGAAGTGGCCAGTTCAAAGAAGATTAGCTACATGATACTCATCTAGCAACACAGGAAGGTACAACTATTTCTCCACCTATTTTTGATGATGATGATGTGCTACAGGTTTCAGATTCAGATGAAGAAGATCACATTCAACATGATCATGTTATTGAGGCTGAATCTCAAGAGATTCTAGATCCAGATCCACTACCTATTCCTAATAAGAATCCTAAACCCAGATGGTCTCAAAAGCTTATTGATGTAGCTGGAAGTGGTGCTGGATATCCAGAAGACAGAAGAAGAACAAGGTCCCAGTATCAGAATGGGCATGTTGCACTATCTCTCATAGATTCGCTCTCTATAGTATGGTGCAACAAAGCTTATAGATTCGCTCTCTACAATATGGCGAATGATTAGATACATTGCCCACAGAAGCAGAAACTTGATCATTCCCTACCTTCACCATCCAGAAGAGACAAACAGAGTCATTAGTTCAGAAGTACATTAAGAGGTCCACTGATGGACCATGGTGCTGCATAGAGCTGCAATTTTGCAGCAGTGTTTTGCTCAAGTTATTTTTCTAAGGAGAAAGCTTCTTTCTTCTAAAGATAGCCTACAGATTGCTATTTTCCTGCTTATTTTGAGGGGGGGGTTTTCCCATGAGGTTTTCCCCTGTTTCCTCGGTTGTATTAAGCAACATTTTTACCATCTTTTAGATTGTCTTTGGGTGACCTATGGTCTTGTTCCTAGGGCCCACAATTTTCCAAGTTAGGATTCAGGGGGGGTGTTAGGATTATTAATCCTCCCTTGGTCATTTATTAGATTAATTTTGCCTAACTTAGGAACGTCAGTTAATTAATTGGGTCCACTTGGCCTAATGGGGCCACATGTACCAGTCACTAGAGTGTGGGGAACACTGCTAGAGGTTAAACTCCACTTACTGCATGTGGCATGCATCAGTTTGGGCACCTCTTAGACCAATCCCTACATTTTAGGAGCCTCTGGGAGTCCCGACACCAACCTACTCCAGTTAGTTGGAGTTAGTACTAGTTAGTCTCGGTTAGCCCCTAGTTACTTTCAGTTAGTTCACAATCAGTTAGCTAGCGCATGTCTTGCATGGATAATGCATGGCTGCATGTGGAGTAGGTGCCTTTTTCGATCTACCACACTCAGTTGAATTGAGTTAACTATCCATCACTGATTGATTGAGTTGGTTGGACATATGGGAGTCGATTTTGGACTCCGATATTGATTGAGGCACCATGAGTTAGAGATTCAGTTAGATATAGTCACATCCACTTGGGAGATTCGAATTGCTACCCCATGCCTTCGAATTCTTCCTATTTGTAAACTATTGTAACACTGGATATTTTTATTGTGAATGATATTGTAAATTCTTGAGCAATTCTTGTCCGTTTCCTATGTGGTTTGTCTTGTTCAGTTTGTATCTTCATTCTCCTTTTTTGGTTGCAAACATTATTAGAACTATCTGCTTGAAGATCTAAATGGCATTCAAATTCTAATATCCATTGGAGGTAGGCTTAGTCAAGGAAATATATTTCCTTATAATATGTGGGGTACTTGGGGACTGCATATGAAAGAGTCTCACTGTGTTACGCCACTAGATGGCCATGTTGAGTGAGGATTGTGTCAATAACATAGTCCAAAGCATTTTTCTCAATTTCAAAGGGCTATTGTAAATATGGTAAGGAAAGTACGGGCACTAAACAGCTGCTTCAATTCCTTAAATTCTTGTTGGTGTGCCTTGGACCAAATAAACTTAGCCTTGACCCACCTTTGGTCACCTGGATAAGGGCCTAAGCAATATTAGAGAAGCCCAACACAAACCTACGACAAAAGTTGGAAAGGCCTAGGAAGTTGTGAATCTTTATGAGAGTTGTTGGGGTCGACCAATTGAAAATGACTTGGATATTGGATGGATCCACATGTAGACCATGTGTGTCAAAGATGTATCCAAGATAATGAATCCCCTCCATGCGAAATTGGCACTTCTTTAGATTGGAATATAACTTGTGCTATCGCAGGGTGTTGAGGACCTGATGGATATGCTACAAATGTTCTACATATGTTTTGTTGTAGATGAGGATATCATCTATATATACAACCACAAAAGAAGTGGTGAATGGCTAAAGAATATCGTTCATATTCCTTAAGAAATTTGTTGGAGTATTAGTCAAGTCGAAAGGCATGACCAAGCACTCGAAAAAGACTTCTCGAGATTTGAAGGCAGTATTATAGACATCGGTCTGCTCAATTGGCACTGATGATAACCATACTTCAGATCAATCTTACTAAAATATTTTTCACCCTTGATCTTCTTAAGAAGGCTATCAATCCATGGAACGAGATACCAATTCCAATAATTTGTTTGAACAACGGGAAAATGAAATTATAAAAGTTATAAAGCTTAAAGCAAAGGTAAGGGACTTTGGAAAATGGGAGAATAATAAAGTAAAAGGAGGGGATAATGGGGAATCAATAGGGATAGGAAGATGAGTAGAAGGTGAGGTAAAATAACATTAAAGGATCACCTTTTGACTTTTAAAATATAGATAAAAGAGCACTTGAATGCACAAGGAGGGGGGAGTTTCCTTTTTCTTCTTTTCTAAAAATAAGGGTCATTGGCTTGTTTTTAACGGCGTGGGCTAGCTATGGAGCAAACCCCTCCATTGGACGGACGAGGAGCAAAGTCAATGTTGACTTTGCTCCTCCTCCGTCCGATCGAGAGAGATTTGCTCCATAGCTAGCTTATTCCGTTTTTAACAAGCAACACCCAAGGTAATAATTATGACGTTTGGGACATATGCATAGCGACTAAATTGATGACAACCATGATTGGTAATTTTATCAATGGAGGTGAAATCGACAAATTTTAAGCAAAGGACTTTAAACTTTAATTGGGTCAACCAATGACAGAATTTGTCAAACAAAATATTGATGTGACGGACATGAAGAGCTAAATGTGATGGTATGAAATTTTTTTTGTGTAAATTCTTGGAAAACAAAATTGGATTAGATTAAATCCATGAAGAGATCATCGACTTAAAATCATTCAGCTGGAAAACGTAGCGTGAGGTTAACGTCGGGCAAAGCGGAATCCGATTTCGCTAATTGAAAAAGAAGTAGGATATTGGAAACAACTTACGCCGGTTGGCGATGAGCATCATTGTTAATATACACAGGTAAATGGTGGATGGAAAGTATATTGGTACTGGTACTGGTAAAGGGAACTGAAAGAGAGATCCACCGCCCTCACGTTCCAACTCTATCTGAACTCGACCCCTGATCTTCACGCAATGCCAAACACAGTCCTACCTAGCCTGTAACAGAGGGATAGAGGTACCCGCATCGCCCTCGTTCGATCCGAAAGACACGATAAAGAGGAAGAGAAAAGCACCAGAGGCACAACAAAGGATCTACAATCCCTTCAGAGACAAAGATATGCCGTAGATATGAATTCTGCAACGGTGAATAAAGGTTAATTAATAGAACAATGGCTGGCCAGTCTTATCCACGGTTTATCGCTTTTCTCTTCAACAGAGGTTGAATTTTGACAGAGAACGAGATGACAGACACTATTCCAAACACGTGCATAGATGCTTTAAACATGATTTGTGGAGATTTTGATCCTTCCGTCCTCAAATCTCTTCAAAAGTACCACTATGGTTGGCAATTACATTGAAGAAATGTGGGAAATGTAGAAAACAACCACCAAGTTGGATGACTGTTGAGAGATTGACAGAAATTATTGATGATGAGAGTGAATCCCCAAGAGAATTTTAGCCACTGCCATTCCATTATGTGGAGATCTCAAGGTTTGTTTTCAACTACGCACGTGATGATACACCATACATTTATCTTGTGAGGTTTTTAATAGAAGATATAAAGAATGTCATATTCCACAAGGTTGAGACTGGCATAGAGTCACTTGACTCTAGAACTCATGTTATTCCAAATTCTACTATCACTATGAATCTGGAGTTAGTTACATTTAAAGTTGTTAAAGAAGTAACAAAATCTTGAAGGAATTCCATGGGTATGAGAAACCAAGTGACGGTACGGTAGTTCAGATCATGTATATTTCTAAGCTGTATGATGGCACAATCTTTGAGAATAAGGGATACAAAGGTGAGGATCCTTTTCAATTTGAAGTAGATGAAGAAAAATTAATTGCTGGTCTTGATAAGGCAGTGGAAACCATGAAGACAAGGGGATTTTCCTGATTACAATACGTCTTGAATATGGTTTATATTGAAACCCAGAGGGATCTAACTGTAATTCCACCAAATTCAACTCTTATCTATGAGGTGTAAATGGTATCATTTACTAAGGAAAATGGATCATGGGATATGGATACAACAAATAAAATTGAAGCCTCTAAATAGAAGAAGGAACAAGGCATTCTCTGTTTAAGGTTGGAAAGTACCAGCGAGTTGCAAAGAAATATGATAAGGCTACAAAATATATTGAGCATGATAATTCCTCCACTGTCGAGGAGAAAAAACAATCAAAGGGATTGAGGATGTAGAAGACATGATTGCCAATATAGACCAAGTAATTAAATCTCTATGTGTCTAAATATCAGCTGATTGATACTTTGGAAACACGTTATGTGATGGAAGAAATGATCTTCTGAAGCTTGTTAAAATTTCAGAGGAAACTACTTAAAAGATGCAGGAGCAGTTTGTTGAGAAACAAAGCATTAAAACTCAGCAGTTAAAGGCCAAAAGACAATTACAGGTCCCACATTTTCAGGCATTTGTTTTCAATTAAAGAGCAGTTGGCAGCATTGCGATCATCTTTAGGCATTCGAAACATGTTAAAGCAACAATTCCAGATTTTAGTTATTTATTGTTAAACTAATTCCTAGAATGTAGCGATTAGTTATGTAACTGTCAGCATTTTAGTAGTTGTTTTTATTTTTAGAAGGGAAGTTAGGATGACTCAGACCTTCTTGGGAGGCTTGGCAGTCATATTTTTTCTATATAAGCATATGTAAAAGACAGGAAAATGGTTGGACTCTCATGGGAAGAGGAGACTTTTTCATTGTAACTGTTGGGTATTGTTTCAATTTATGAATATCAATAAAATTGCATAGAGGAAAATTTGTAAACTTTTCAAAGTAGAGATTCTTGTGCAGTTATTTTTTCACTAAGTAACTTTCTTATGTGATTGTATTTCTAGTTTCCACCTCATTATTTATTTTTCTTTCATGTTTGAGTGAGAGTAATGTGAATTAGAATTCATCCTTTGATGCTCTAATTCATCGGATTCAAACATTTTAATTTTTTCTTCTAAAGTTATTACCGAATTCATCCTTGTTAGATGCTCTGTTTTAATGGGCTGTATTCCTTAATCTACTACCATCTTGCAATGCCTAATGTTTGAGAAAATGGTGTCTACCTTGCCTCTGTCAATGTCTTGTTCAAACCTCAATATCTTGCAGCTTAAACAAGTATCTATTTATTGACTCCATTGCCCAATGGTCTCTTTTCAAGTCTGTCCTACCAAACCTTTATAAAAAAAAACTAGTTCATATCAGAAATATGACCTTCTGAGTGTCATTATTGAATATTTTGAGTGTGAGAACCTTATGGCCATCGAGAGAGCCATCTCTGATTGTATAATGTCAGAATACAGTCTAAAGTAGGTTTGTGGTTACCTTGGAGTTTCCTTGATACAACCCAAGGAAAATCCAAGTGTTAACATCTTGGTGTCGTTGCTGGGGATTCGAAAGTAAAAATTTTCCTTGGGTATGAACGACAAATTTTCATATGTGACTATTGATGGTGAACAACGATCAGACATCAAATAGGCTGTGTATCTTTCACCCGGCGACTCCAACTTTGAAGAATCCAAATTTCAAAATTTGTGGCGACTCCACTGGGTGTAAGATCTAGAAATTAAAGTTTCCTTGGCGACTCCATTTTTCAAAGAAAATTTATAGACTACGCTGAAGAATGACCTCATTTTATAAACATATGGAAAGACCTTGTGGAAAAATGAGGTACTCAAGTGTCAGTTTTCTCCAAGATATTTTATCCTTTCTTATCAGATATTTCCTATCCTTTCCTGATCTTATCAAAATAAATTTTCACTATTTACTGCATTCAAAAAAAGACCATGGATTCGCTTATGTATATCCTTCTTTACACACTGAAAATATGTCTTCGTCTTGCATACTTAATTCTGACCAATATCTTTCATTCGAGTTACATAACATCAATGATCAGCCTTGTGAGTCTCATAAAACTAAAGTTGATACTACACTCTTTCTACATAACTCTATTCCTTCCAAGATCCAAAACCGATATAGACCACTTTAGTTACCTCATGTCCTTCATGATTTTCCTTCAAAGCATTATAAATATCTTCCTATATTTGGTGGGGAATCTGATAACCTTACAGCTGAGAAGCATCTTCAAGCTTTCGAGCATTTCATCGACCTTTTAGAAATAGAGCATGATGATGTTTGTATGAGAGCTTTTTATCAATATTTACAAGGACATGCTAAAGAATGGTTTATGGATTTACAACCTGCATCCATCAAGACATGGGGGGAATTTAATGATGTCTTTTTGAAGTTCTGGGGTAAGAGGAGATCAATAGACCAAATTCTTTCAGAATTTTACTCTATGGAAAGACAAGAAGATGAGACTATGCCAAGTTTCAACATGAGATTTTCTAGTTTTTATTATAAAATGCCTAAAGATATCCAACCACTTGAAATTGATGCTAAGTTATGATATGCATCAACTTTCCCTCCAAAACTGTCCCTGCTTCTTTTGGAAAGAAAGTCATCCACCTTGTAACAAATGTTCGTAGATTCCTTAGAGGTTGATGATAATCTTAGAATGTCTAAAAAGTTATCAGATCAAGATAGTGGTGATAAATCAAGGACAAATAAAATTTACAAGGAGTTAGAGTTGGAAGAACAAAATGAACAAGAAACATTTGCTCTGCATTTCAATCCTTCTTATTGTGAGAAAAAATATAGCCAACCCAGTGATGTACTAGAAGAATGTTATAATAACCTATATTCTGAAGACTACAATCAACAATATGTTATTACAAATTCTACTATTGATGGATTTCAAGAATATTTCAGTTTACCCATATACAATGAATAAAGGGATGATTATATGGAAAATTCATCTGAACAATTAGTTAACGACCTTACAAATTCTGGGTCATTTATTAGAACAAATCAGATTACAATTCATGATCATAATATTGAAAACAAGGTAAATAGTAATCCTATTAAAGGCAATTCTTTACCTTTGTGTTTTTCTTCATTTGAGCTGCTGAGAAAGGGATCTAGAGTCACTAATAAAACACATTAATATGAGTTTATGGAGAATTTCATAGAGTTTCTAGAAATGGATAGTGAGATATTCCATCAACAATGTTTGCAAGACCCTTATGTTCGAAATTAGGCACTTCTCTGGAAGAATGGGACAAGGATGATGCTATACTACAAGATCATACATCACCTGTAGATATGTAGGAACATACAAAGCCCTCTTTGCTTATAAATGATGATAAAACTGAGCATTCCACCATTATTCAACTTCAATTCAATCAGTCCCAGCATATGGAAAAACTAGTAGTCTGCAATGAGGGGTTGAATCACCAAGACAAGGATCAGGGTAGTCAATCCTTAATTCTTTCATCTCCTGTGTCTTTATTTCAAAAAGAAGCTTCTTGAATTTAGATTTCCAAGGATACATAGTTGCAGGAAATTAGTGTAAAAGAAAATGTAGAATTGCCTCCTTCTGAGCATGAAAAAGGTAAATCATGAAAATACACCTCTTAAATTTGCAGAATCAGAATAGTTTGATGTTTAAAGGGATGATATTCATTTTCGAAAGTTGGTTGTTACATCTAAAGATTTTAAAGAATGTATGGATCAAGGAATGGTTAAGCATGAGATCTGTTATTTTTCTTCTACTTATCAACATGAAATGCTTCCTATTTTTCAAGATTCATTTACAAGTTTATTACAGTCACCAACGAAGGAAGTTTATATTGTTTGTAAAGATTATGGATTCTAGTTTTTCCATGAGTTTTCATTACTTATATTGATCTGTCTGCTAAATAAAGTTTTGAGCAGAATCCAAGGGATATACCATTTCCTTGACTATCTTTATTGGAAATCAGAGATTACTTGATTTGGCATTTGTGCTCACTAAAGTAGGGTAGGTAAGTGTGTTCAATAAGCTTGTCGGCCAAGTATATTTTCAATATGTACAATTCAGTTTCAATTTTAGATTATAGCTTGTGTGCTTTGAGTTTTTCAGCAGTTGGTATTAGTTTATAGAGTGGGATTTATTTGTAGTATGGATTCAATTGATGGTCATAGGACATAGCAAGTTGAGGGTTTTCAAAAAATCTCGGGAGCATCCCAATGGATCAGGCACAGGTCTACAGGTTTTTTGCTACCTCGCAGGGAGGATAACATCCCTAGTTGGAGCCCGCTGTTAGCACTATTTTATTTTTGCAGAAGTTGGTGTTGTCACCGTATAAATTTCAACCTTTTATGGGTGATTTAGTAAATACAAGGCATTGCTTATTTGGGTATGATTCTTTGGGACAAACTATATGATTTTGGCAAATAAATGGTGTTTCAAAAGCCATTATTCCTGGGGTTTTCTTATTATAAAAAATATAAAATTTTGACTTTTCAAGTCAATTTTGTGTTTTCGGGCTATTATGGGGCCAAAAGTTTGTTTTATAAAAAAGATTGGGCTCCAAGTTTCGCTTAGCACCAAGAACCATTCTATAGGTCAACCATGCACCTGCCACATCAACACACAAGTCAAGTTAGCAAACAACCCAGAGCTCATCGACCAAGCAGAAGGTCCAAGCTTCACGAGGAGTAATATTATAATGCATTGCACATCGATATATGTTGAAATCGTCGGCGTATATAAGCACTTGAATGGTTTTTCACTTGGTGCATGTGGGATATTTACAACAAAGCTTTAAAAATATATATGAGAGATCATATAAATATTATAGGGGAAATTCGATATCATGGATTCATATTTTCTTTTATTAGAACTAACAAACATTACACACATTGCACAACCAAATATTCATTTCCTTATTTTGGAAGTTGTAGATATGGAATATCATGAAAATAAAACTGGTGCAAAGTCTCTGCATAAGGTTTTATGATTATTAAATGAGCAAAGTGGATCAAAGCAGATTTTGCATCTGTGTGATGAATGAGCTCTCCAAGTTTAGCTGCAAAAATTGAATAGTGGTTTTCCACCCCCATAATGAAAAAATACGTAGAGAGAACTAGGCTACTGTTAAAAGTGGACTCTTGCAATGTAAGTGATAAAAACAAAGAGAACATTCCAATCCTTGTGGATGTAGAATCCAAGGTTTCTCAGAGTCAAATAAATAAAGAGCAAATCAAAGAAAATGGGTCAAGGGAGCACAGAAAGGCATTGCTTGAACTTATAAATATAGCTGAACATGTCATGAGTATTGTAGGGCCTACACCAAAGAACATTCCTACTCTCATAGATGATGACTAACATTTGACAAATGAGCCCACAAGTTATTCTTCATGCTTGACTAATGTTCAGAATATTACTGAGAAACAACCCATGGAGGAAGATGTGTCTGGTAATTTAGTTGTGATAGGTGCCTCAACATGTTCTAAAGAGATGAAATGTGACCTAGATGTGGGAGAGAAAAATATTAATTTGAATCCATTCACACATACAACTTCTTCCAAGCGGATTTTCTATGCTAGTAGTAATGGGAATTGTATTCTTAAAGAATGTATTTTTTCTTTTCCAAATAATTTTGTCTGCTCTTCGAAGGATACAATGCAAATTTTGATACGTTCCCAAGCCACACAGAGTACATAGGAGAGGCCGCACGCATGCTTTCACATGTAGAGATGGCAGAAGTAAGGGAGAATGGAGGTGATTACACATGGACATATGGCAGAAAAAACGCCTTGTAGCGAAGAGAAAATATACATGTGGGCGTGCTACAAGAGAAAATATACATGTGGGCGTTCTTTTAAAGAAATTTGTTTGTTTAAATTATTGCAAAACAAAAGTGGATCGATGGTTTATATTAAATCCATGAAGATACCAACAAATTAAAATCAGTCCGCTGGAAAAAGTAGTGTGAAGCTAACATGGAAAGGGTAGAACGGAATCTGATTTCGCTAATTGAGAAAGCAGTAAATGAAACCACTTTCTAGGCTACAGAAACCGCTTATGTGGTTTGTGATGAGCATCATTGTTAATATACATAGGGAAACCGTGGATAGTAAGTATATTGGTACTGGTAATAGTGAACTGGAAGAGAGATTTTCTGCCCTCATGTTCCAACTCTGTCCGAAGTTGACCCCTGATCTTCACGCAACGACAAACATAGTCCTACGTAGCCTGTAACAAAGGGATAGAGGTACCTGCACCACCCTCATTCGATCTGAAAGACATGATAAAGGGGAGGAGAAAAGAACCAGAGGTGCAACAAAGGACCTCCAAGCCCTTCAGATGCAGAGATATGTCGTAACATGAATTTTTCCACGGTGCATAAAGGTTAATTAATAGAACAATGGTTGGCCATCCTGATCCACAATTATCGCTTTGATCTTCAACAGAGGTTGAATTTTGGCAGAGGACGAGATGACAGACATTATTCCAAATGCGTGCACGGATTCTTTAAACATTATTTGTGGATATTTTGATCCATTATGTCCTCAAATACCTTAAAAAGTACCACTATGGTTGGAAACAATTGCCTTGCAGAAACATGGGAAATGTAGAATATAACCACCAAGTTGGATGACTGTTGAGAGATTGACAGAAAAGCTTGATGTTGAGCGTGAATCTCCAAGAAAATTCCAGCCAATGCCATTCCATTATGTGGAGATATCAAGGTTGCTTTTCGACTACGCATGTGATGATATACCAAACATTTATCTTATGAGGTTTTTAATAGAAGATATAAGGGATGTCAGATTCCACAAGCTTGAGATTGGCTTAGAGTCACTTGACTCTAGAACTCATGTTATTCCAAATGCTAATATCACTATGAGTATGGAGTTAGTTCCATTTAAAGTTGTTAAAGAAGTAACAGAAGATACGAAGATTATCAAGAAAATCCTGAAGGAAGTCGATGGGTATGGGAAACCAAGTGATGGGATGGTAGTTCGGATCAGGTATATTGCTAAGCTGCAAGATGGCACAATATTTGAGAAGAAGAGATATGAAGGTGAGGATCCTTTTCAATTTGAAGTAGATGAAGAACAAGTAATTGTTGGTCTTGATAAGGCAGTGGAAACCATGAAGACATGGGGGTTTCCCTGATTACAACATGACTTGAATAGGGTTTTGGAAATATTGAAACCCAGAGGGATCTAACTGTAATTCCACCAAATTCAACTCTTATCTATGAGTTGGAAACGGTATCATTTAATAAGGAAAAAGGATCATGGGATATGGATACAACAGAGAAAATTGAAGCCTCTAAATAAAAGAAGGAATAAGGCATTCTCTGTTTAAGGTTGGAAAGTACCAGCGAGCTACAAAGAAATATGATAAGGCTTCAAAATATATTGAGCATGACAATTCCTTCAGTGCTGAGGAGAAA
Organism: Pseudotsuga menziesii; assembly: GCA_001517045.1. NCBI lineage: Eukaryota > Viridiplantae > Streptophyta > Pinopsida > Pinales > Pinaceae > Pseudotsuga > Pseudotsuga menziesii. The sequence goes on from LPNX010430608.1 coordinate 218,950, forward strand.
AAGAAATCAAAGGGATTGAGGATGCATAAGACATGATTTCCAATATAGACCAAGTAATTAAATATGTATATGTCTAAATATCAGTTGATTGATACTTTGGAAACAAGTTATGTGATGGAAGGAATGATCTTTGAAAGCTTGTCAAAATTTCACAAGAAACTACTTAAAAGATGCAGGAGAAGTTTGTTGAGCAACAAAGCATTAAAACTAATTAGTTAAAGGCCAAAGAATAGTTACAGGTGACAAACTCAACATCAAAATAATCTTCAATAATTATAACTTCAGTATTCAAGTCCCACATTTTGAGGCATTTGTTTTTAGTTAAAGAGCAATTGATAGCATCGAGATCATCTTCAGGCATTCGAAACATGTTAAAGCAACAATTCTAGTTTTTAGTTATTTATTGTTAAAATGATTCCTAGAATGTAGTGATTAGTTATGTAGTTGTCAACATTTTACTAGTAGTTTTTAGTTTTAGAAGGGAATTTAGGATGACTTAGACCTTCTTGGGAGGATGGGCAGTCATATTTTTTCTATATAAGCATATGTAAAAGATAGAAAAAGGGTTCGACTCTCATGGGAAGACGAGAATTTTTAATTATATCTATTGGGTACTGTTTCAATTTATGAATATCAATAAAGTTGCAGAGAGGAAAATTTGTAAACTTTTCAAAGCAGAGATTCTTGTGCCGTTGTTTTTCAGTAAGTAACTTTCTTATGTGATTGTATTTCCAGTTTCCACCTTATTATGTATTTTTCTTTCATGTTTGAGTGAGAGTAATGTGAAAAAGAATTCATTCTTTGATGCTCTAGTTCATCGGATTCAAACATTTTAATTTTTTCTTCTAAAGTTATTACAAAATCCATCATTGTTAGATGCTCTGTTTTAATGGACTATATTCCTTAATCTACTACTATATTGCAATGCCTAACGTATGAGAAAATGGTGTCTACCTTTCCTATGTCATTGTTATGTTCAAACCTCAATCTCTTGCAGCTTAGACAAGTATCTATTTTTTTACTCCATTCCCCAATGGTCTCTTTTCAAGTCTGTCCTACCAAAAATTTATAAAAAACAAACTTGTTCCTATAAGAAATATGACCTTCTGAGTGCCATTATTGAATATTTTGAACGTGAGAACCTTATGGCTATTGAGAGATCCATGTCTGATTGTATAAGGTTAAAATAGAGTCTACAGTAGGTTTGTGGTTACCTTGGGGTTTCCTTGATACAACCCAAGGGAAATTCGAGTGCTAATAGATATATTAGAAATTAAATCTATATCAGAGACATGAGGAAAGTATTTAACTATGGAACTCAAGGAATATGTTATATCACCTCGGAATTGCGCACTATGTCAGTGTTCTGAAGAATCAATAGGCTTCTCTAGCTCATATGGAAATCCGAAATTGTACTTCTTAAGAAAATGAGACATGATGCCCATTTATTCTTGAAAAATTTCTTCTCTAAATGAAATCCCTTGCTAAAATAAGAACACTTGGATGTGCTCCCTTTCTTCTTACCCTTCTTTACTGAATCTTCATCAGTAGAATTCAAACTTTCATCTTCAATTTCTGACTTTGGCTTCTTCTCTTTCACAATTTGTTTTTATTTGGATTTGGTATTCTTGCTTCCTTGAACCATGAGAGCATGATCATTTCCCTTGGAATATTTAAGAGCACCCATCTGGATCAATTTGTCTTGCTCTTTGTTAGTGAATCAAAGAAAGTACACAAAGAAGTCATTTTCCACTTAAGAACAACAAGCCTAGTAGCATGAAAAGTAGACACAAAAAATGAGTAATCAAGACCCAAATTGGGAAGAATGGAAATGATTAATTGATCATATTTCTTCTCAATCCCACAATGTTTGAGCATTAGAACAAGTGACTTGAATTTGGTGAAGAAACCCTCAATAGAATTGAAACTGCTTGGACTCTGTGAGAATAACTCAATCTCCAACTCATGTGCTCTTAACTCATCTGGAATTTCAAAGAGAGAATCTAGTTGGGTCCACACTTAGTTTGGAGTGGTCAAACCATCTAGATGAAAGAGTAGATCAGGAGAAATAGAGAGGCAAAGCAATCCGTAGGCTTCATCCAACCTATTATTCCACTCACCTTTCTCAATCACGACATTAGGCTCATTCTCCAAAGCTAGAGTAACTCTGTATAATCCCTTACTGCGCAATAAAATGCCAATTTTTTCTTTCCATTCATGATAGTTGAAGGGAGTAAGAATTATAGTTGAGGAACAGTCCATATTGCTAAGTTGATGTACTCAAGAAGAAACTCTCTACAACCTGCAAAAAAAACTAGGAGAAAATATTGTAAGCTTAGATCAAGCTCTTCTTCAGAGAGGGATAGGAGACTGGATGTGCTCCTCAACTCTATAGAACTTGAGAAACCTTGCGCTTTGATACCATGTAGAAATAATAGATCCAATGCTATGAGAAAATTTTCTAAGAAGAAGCACAATAAATAGATCTTGCTACTAAGATAATTCTCACAAGCATACACACGAAATATAGAGAGAAGAAAAGAGACTAAATGTAATGCCCATATTTTGATATTTGGTATTTAAACTCTAATATGAATTAACTCTACATTTCAATTGGGTATTATCTATTTGACTCAGTTACATTCATTAAGACTATTATTTTATGAACATATGGTTTCCTTAGATATGTGGATATTAAATGAAACTTATGTTTTTTGTTTTATCAATGTTGATGAATATGTTATGTCATTTGAGAATTCAATTAAATATGGAATATTGATATGTTAATGTCAATTGAGGTGTACTCTGATATATGATAAGTACAATATATGCTTTCAAAGATACTTACATGATTATATTTAATGTTGTTTTAGTGATATGGATTAACACTTGAAAGAGTTGAGTATGGTTATACATGAGCTTTATCTAAGTGGTAAACTAACCCACATGTTGATTGGCTATGAGATACCCATATTCTTATAGTGCCAAGGGGTATGAGACGTCTTGGACATCAGGAGGAGAATGATGTTATATAAATTTTTATGTTGTTTAATTTTGAATATCAATATCTCTATGACTCGTGGGTGAGTGCGAGTTTTGATAGGAACTATGACTTTCCCAAAGTGGTTCTTCAAGGACAAGACCCCTTAGAACAGTGATGTCAGAGTAGAGTTTATGTGGGTGTTGTCTCTAATACTATTAGTGGGGGTGAAGGCATTTCCCATCGTTTATCCCCCAAAACCCAGAGTTGTGGGAGGGTTGTGCTAAGCACGCTCCCCTAGATGTGTGATGAATGACGACTAGTGGGTTCATGTTGGGGAAGTTTGGTCGACTTGTAGGAATCGACACTTCCGCTTACGGGGTCTATATGTGGTTAGGTCGGTGTAGTCGACACCATAGTATATCCCCGCAGAGGAAGGGATGGCGAGGTTAGGAGATGGAAGTAGTGGTGATTAGGATGTTTGAGTATTGCTGGGGATTGATGGGACCAATGATGAATTGGATAATATTATTCATTGATATAAAACATTATGATTATATGCTTGATGCTTCATTATGTTTATGTAGTTCAATTTTATTACTTTTGTATGAATGATTATGAATGAGAAATGATGCATTCATTATGTTGGTCTTTGTATGTTGTTTGCAAGCGTATAATAATGATGCATTAAGGAATTAAAAGTGATTATTAGTACCCATGCTTAAGGCGTATGCGTTGGCCACGTATACGTCAATTCATAAGTACATTATTATGATTGGTTGATTTATGAATTATTGTAGTATTACTTATGAATTGAAAGTATAAATAACTGTT
>LPNX010430608.1:222951-254265 GCA_001517045.1 Pseudotsuga menziesii
AAACTAGACGTGACAACATGGTGTTCCGTGCATAGATGATTGTTTTATAGATGTTTTGTTGATAGGAGGCATGGGTTTCCTAGGCTATGAAAGAAGGATACTCTACTCAACATTTAGCTTATTGAGATTTAATATTTATGACTTAGAGAAGAAAATGATATTGATAACAATGACCAAGGAAACTATGAAGTGACTACATTCAATAATGTAGGTAAGTGGTGTTTGCTAGAAAAGAGACAATGGAGCTAAGAACCTATAAATGAGTCATAATAAAACATTTTCGACCAAATGAAATGTAATATGGGAGACAAGGTCTTCCTGTGAATCATGATATATAAAATAATTGTAATATATGTTAGTATGTTAAGTATTTGGGGATAAAATGTATTTGACGGACCTTGATGAAATCAGACCAATTGCATAAAAAACATGTAAAATGTAATATGACACACATTCCATGTGAGAAAAGAAGTAAACATATATAGAAATGAAATCATGATCATCTGAAAGTCCAATGGGACTGGTAAAGATAAGCTCTTCTGGCGGGAAGATATGAATATATGCCATCGAAATTTTCCCTTAAGATTGTGATGACCATAACTTTGGGACGAAGTTTCTTGAAGGGTGGGTGTATGTAATGCCCCATATTCTGAAATTTGTATTTAAACTACAATATGAATTAACTCAAAATTTCAATTGCTTATTATCTATTTGACTCAGTTACATTCATTAAGACAATTATTTTATGAACACCTGTTGAAGCTCCAGTTGTGTATGTGGTTGATTAGGGTATCTAAGGCTTGCAACACACGAAGAAAAACCAGCCACAAGATTCAAACAATCCCATGCAGGTATTGTTCTATCCTCGAGCTATTTGGGATGGTAATCTCCCACGTATACTTTTGTAACCTCTGCTAGCTTATGATTGGATTTGATCCACAGAGGATCTATTTCCCAATTTATGAAACGAGGCAGATGATATAAAGAACATGAAAACTTAAACCTAACTAGGAAAGGGAACCTGGTCTAAATCTAAACTACTCTGAAAAGGATACTGGGTTTATTTGCAGGTAAACCAGATGTGTAAGCAGGCAAGTACTTTTCATTCAATCAACAAAAATGTAAATTAAATTAGAAGCTAATCACTTAATTCAGAGCTAATTAATGAAAACCAATTAGTTAGTGACTTAATATTCTATCATTCTGAATTAACCTGCATAGCACATGCAAGTTGAAAAACAAACATATTATGCTGCTAAATATTGCTGCTCAATTATTCATAGAAATAGATAAAGGCAGTTCATAAAATAAATTGTATGCAACTTTATCAATGCATAAATAAATAACAGAGATAAATCTGAGTTAAATAAACACATTTAATAATTGTAAATAGTCAACAACATTATCTATCCATTTGGAACAAAGAAGATTGAAATCTGTTTGAAGAAATTCATTCAGACAAAGACAAGAGATAAGAAAAGACAGTACCGTATTGATTTGAAGTCCAGTAACAAATTACATAAACCATATGAACAACCAGGGTTGTTCTCTTAATCTCCTATATCAGTCTTCCTTCTTCCAAAAGTCCAAAAAAAGTCCTTAATACATTCGAGATCACCCTCTTAAATAATTATTACAAAAAAAAAGGATTTCCCCATAAAGGGGATCAAAGCCTAAACAAAGCTAATATCCCAAGAGATATCTCCACATCTTCGAGATACGGAGCAGATCCTCAATATCAAGGTAACTGGAAGATTCAATTCCAGGCTGGGCATTGCACTTATAATCTTCAATTTCATTCTTAGCCAGTTTATGCCAAAATTGGATATAAAGGTGGATCTTTCTCTCCACCGCAAATGGCTGTCTGATCAACTGATCTACATCGTGGATACTGCCGTGGTCAAGTTCCTTGATCTTCTTCTCTCTTTCATCCCTTCACTGCTCCACTTGCTCAACCATCAATCCAGGCGGACAGGTTTTTTCAATAAGCACCAATGCAGGAAAGGACAATTCATCCATAATGTTGTCAACTGCATACCATCTTTTATTGCAAATGGCTTGTGCTTTCTTTATGGCTTCAACTATTGTCTCATCTAGATCTTTCTAGGCTCTCAAGATAGTCTTGATTCTCTTAAGATGGAAGTTAGTGAGAAAAGTGACATTATCTGGCTTCTCCTTCATGTACCTTTGTCAGTCTACCACTTCATCATAAGCCTTTGAGGCTTGTTGTCTCTTCTCAACTAGGTTTTCCAGAACAACAGACATCTTGTCAAAAACCATGTGAGTTTCAAAGATATTATCTAGAATTTTAAATAACTCACAGACCAAAGCATGATGTTCCTTGTTGGTTTGAATGGAAATCTCTTTAAATTCTTCTTGGGAAAACTTGGAAAATGAAGATGAAGCTGCACTTGCAGTTGCATCTTCACAATGTCTTTCTAACACTATAACCTTCTGAACTAAAGTGGCATTAATAGTATTTTCTCTTTCCAGTTCTTCACTGAGAGCAACACTTTTCCCTTGAAGTTCATCATACTTATTCTCATGTTGTCTGTTAAGTTGTTTCAAATCCTCCTTTAGACTGATAATTTCTGCTTTCTGTTTGTCAAATTCTCGATTCAAAGTGTTGACAACATCAAAATTGGTGCCTGTAAAAGCACCTAAAACAGATGCAGCACCTGCAGCATACGCCTACGGGTCACTTGATTGCTAGGTCCACACAACCTCATTTGTAACAGATATGTCCATATCACTTTTCTCCATGTTCCTCTTCTTATCCTTCTTCACTACTGATCTATCAGCTTTACTGTACCGATATTCTCCCAGGGATATGACAAAATCTTCATTGAACTCATCCCTTATTTCATCGATGGGGGGTATACTAATGCCTATGGATATCAGAGAAGAGGTCTGATTTGTGGTGTGAGAGGGTATAGTCATAGTAATAGGGGAAATGGATGGATAAGAGGTAACATTATGAGCAAGAATTACTTCAGGGGCTGAAGAAATTCCAGGAATAGAAGTTTCGAGATGAAACTTGCAAAGAAGTAACCTTTAGTAATGATGGTGAAACTGCTGAAGTTTTCTCAGGCACATGGAATGATACTGAGCGAAATGAAGGAATATGCAATGGGATTTTGAAAACTGGTGGTACAGCAGATGAAGGAAAGGGCATATCCACATAAACAGGTGTAATAGATTCAGGAATACTAGTGGCATCTTGGTAAATCTGGGTCATAAAAGGTGTCACAGTGGAATCATCAGATAATGAAGATAAAGCTATAATTGACGAGAGAAGTAATGCAGAAGAGGATGGGCCAGAATGGGAAGAAGGTTGTGGTTGTGGAAGAGGTGATGAAACTTTTCCATTGCTATCATTAAGCAAAGTAGTAAGATTCTGTAAATCATTACCATTCCTAGTTTTAACGGTAACAGGCACAGGAGAAACCCTCTCATCCTCTTCCTCTGAATGAGTCAAGTCTATAGTAGAATCAGGGATGGAGATTTCCAAATTTTTGGAAGGCTTCTCCTCAACCTGAGTTTGTTCATATTGAGTCTTTTCATCCACAGTGGTCACTTGAGTAACTTCAGCTGGCTGAGAGGTTGCAACATCCTGAGTGTCTAGTGCTGAAGTCATTTTGCTCAGTCTCTGTTTGATCTGTTATGAAGTGTGCAAATAGGCCTTGACCTACTACTCCACAGATGTTTGGAGAAATTATTCCATGGGAGATTTTCCTTCACCTATGTCTAAACTGGTTCCAATGGATACGTTTGTGGATTCCAGAGCTTCCTTTGCTGTGGCTTTATCTTCCCTTTCTTCCCTGTCTTTTATTACCTTTTCATGAATATCTAACTCCATTGACCTGTAATGTCGGACTCCGTCTTTGATTTCCTTTTGGTATTGCAATAGATGACTTTTTTCTTCCTTTATTTTAGCCCTCTCTAAGACTTCAGAAAAAGTGTCGACTCCCTGGTAGATGAAATCATCTGGAATTTCTTTATGAGCGTATTCTATTTTAAAATGGTTTTGCTTGAGGTGAAGGTCAACAGTCCCCTTGGGATCATGCTACCTTTTACTAGCAAAGCCAAGCTTGAGTGACACTATGTGGTCACTAAGCTCTGATGCCCAAATAGAAGTGGGTATGCTTAAGGATCCAAGGGTAATAGGAAACCTAGGCCAAACTTTCCTTTTTGGTGCATCACATTTTTTGTAAATCCCCTATGTAACTGTTTGAAATGAGATCTCCTCAAGGAACAACCTATTCGGTATGACCTTAGGCAACATATGAGCAACGTTGTTGCCAGAAACCTTGATATATGTGAATGATTCACCAACATACTAGTCTCCCATAGTGGCCATGAGAGCTTTTTCTTCAGGTGAGAATGCAGGGGCTTCTTTGTTGAAAATCAGGAAATACACCTAGCCAAGGAAACTTTCACATATATAATAAAACCTAGCTACATAGTTAGTATCCCATAGATCGGAATGATAAATATGCACAGGGGGGGCAGGTAATACCCAAATCCATCCCATATCGGGGTAATGGAATTCAGTACAGAAGATATCCACAATAAAGGCAGTAAGATAAAACTTGGGATTTTTCTTAGCAGTAGCTTTCTGGAACTCTTGTATGGCGCTTTTGAGTTCAAGTGATAGGATTGAAGCCCAGGGGAAAGATTCACCCATAGTTATAACATGATGAGCAATGGGAGCCCGTTCTTATTTAAAGTAAGAACAGTTGGGGAGACCATAAATCCTGCACAACATTGCTACAAGCAAGGAGTAAGGCTCTTTAAACCACTCAATGGGATATAATTTGTCTTTCCTTATGGAAAAGCTGCGTGGTTCAGTCATCCAAGATTTAAGCATTTGGTCGAAATGGAACCTAGACTTGGCAGCTTTAACAAATTCTGCATCGAGGAGATGCCTAAAAGGTTTAAGGGCATACTTTCTCACAAAGGTTTCAGAGTGGAAATTGGATAATTGAGACCCAGTATTGGTATTAAAAGAACGATCTTTCACATTGGCGTGGTCTATAATCCATCTAACGACATCATTATAGGGTAGGATGGTCGGTCTTGCAACAATCATATGTAGGCCAGAATCCATGATTCTCTCATAAACAAGTTGGTCATTCTATAAGTGTGAGAGGTCATTGTTATTGAAGATTGAGTAAACCTGGGACCAATCCAATTGGTAAGTTTCAGTCACTCGGTTACTAGTATCAGAAAGACACCGAAGTTCGAGTCTTTGGTGAGCATGTCCTTCTGAAGATTTTTACACCCGGTAATTCAGGGGGTTTTGGATGTTGCCATGTCTTGTTTGAATGCTCGTATCAGAAATTAAAATTGAATTATATAGGAAGCACAGTAAACAATTAAAATTGTGAGAAGGCGACTTGATAACCAACCTGAAATCGCAGTGAACACTGTCGAAATTGCTTAGTAAAATTTGGAGGTAAATTCACGCGGCAGAGCAAATTACAATGGTAAAAATAGTGAAAAATAGTAAATAAGACCACCATATTTATAATTCATGGGTAATAATACAGACCGTAGGATAAGGGTGAAAAAAACGGTCAGGATCAAGCTTTGTAGGATGCGGGGCCAAACATGAAATTCAAAAATTTTATTAGTCATTCCGTAACCCGCATTTCGCATTTTGCAGGATGGGGAATGCAGAATCGCAAAACAAAGAAAGCTTTATTCAATATGCTCTACACCCCGCATTCCACATTTGGCGGGATTGGGGTTGCAGACTCACGCAAACCAATTGATTAATAAATGTCAATTTCGCAACCCGCATTCCACATTTTGCGGGATGCAGATTGTGGCTTGATAAAAGCATATCTAAAAACGTTCCACATCCCGCATTCCGCATTTGTGGGATGCGGGTTACGGGAAGTGAAAAATTAAAATATCCAACTAAAAGAATCCGCACTCCGCAACTTGCGGGATGTGGGATGCGAGACAGCCAACCAATTCAAAACAAACAGTCTTTCCACAACTTAAAACAAACAAATAAGGCATGACTTTTCTATGAAATTTGGTTAAGTTTGGGAACCCCATGAGTTGATAAAAAATGTGATAGAAGCCTACAAGGTTACAAAGGATCCTACTAAGTTACCTTCGTATGTGTGATTGGGCTACCGTGTCAAAATAACATGGGATCTATTGTACCTACAACAACACCCAATCGAGTGACATATATTATTTTATGTAAATTTCTAGTGAGCGAGTGATTTGCTAACATTGACATATATTATTCTATGCAGTTTTCTAGTGAGTGAGTGGTGCTTGAAGAGCACCCAATCGAAGTAGTTGGTGATGCACCTCCCCCCTAGATACATGTATGTCTCGCTTTCTTTGAAAAATTCACTGTCCCTCCATGTAGTATAGTTTTCTTTGTACATGCAAGTATCTTTTTGGTGCACCCATTGATTTGGTGGCATTGACATATATTATTTTATACAACCTTATAGTGAGTGAGTGGTGCTTGAATAGCACCCAATTGGGGCCACCGGTGACCCACCTCTCCCCCCTCCCCTAGGTACATGTATATCTCACTTTCTTTGAAAAATTCATTGTCCCTCCATATAGTATAGTTTTCTTTGTACATGCAAGTATCTTTTTGGTGCACCCATTGATTTGCTGACACTGACATATATTATTTTATGCAGCCTTCTAGTGGGAGAGTTGTGCTTGAAGAGCAACCAATCAGGCCGTTGGTGTCCCACCTCTTCCCCCCAGGTACATGTATGTCTCACTTTCGTTGAAAAAGTCAATGTAGGATGTAGAAAAATTTTCAAATATTTATATAATTGCTTGTCTTATATAGGGTTGTACATGTATCTAATTGTTGGTACCATTTTTTTTTCAGGATGTTAGTGAGGCCTTGACGGTACATGCAGTTACAACACGGACTACCATCACTTACACACGGACAATAAGTAAAAATGTTATATTGGCTTGGAATTTGAACAAATGTACATAGAACTTTGTATTTATTTTATAGCTTGGTAAACTAACTTACAAATTTTGGTTTGTGTGCAGTATCCGGAAATGAGATATGATCCTCCTGTTTAGCACTAGGGAACACCATTGAGCAGGTGAAAAAGAAAGGTAGAATTCTCAAAAGCCACTGACACTAGCAGTGAAAGGGGGGATAAATAAAATTTTTGTATACGGGGGTTAAATAGAATTCATGTAAAGGGGGGATACATACATGTACCATTTTGCTTGTATACACACAGATGTACAATATGATCCACTATTTTGTATTATGGCCATGTCATGTCATTTTTGAAAACATTATATGTACATATAATTTAAAGCAAGGTTCAAATTTATATATATTGTTGACTTGATATGGGAACACGATATTAATTATATTCCTTTCATATGTGCTAAATGATCCAGGAGGATATTGGTGGCCACCCACATATTCCTATTGGACCCCCACCATTGTTTCTTTCAGTTTTCCAGTTTCCTTAATTGTAGCACAATTTACTATTTTTGGTAGTTTTCGGGTCCTAAACTTCCGGAGCCATTTTGAGGCCCTAAAAGACGTGTTTTCGGCATCGAATGGTCGAGCAAATATGAGTCCATTCTGGACTTGATATTTGTTGTTTATGGATGTAGTCCTTAAACAGATCTTTCTAACGATGTATCATGCATGTCAAACAGAGGCGGTATGCTAAAGTTACGACCCCAGGAAATCGATGTACCAAGTTACCCAACGGGGCCAACATTCTGGCATTTCACCTCCTAGGGTTAGGTTTTTGGATGTGTAGGGTTTCCATTGTTTCTCAATAATATATAGGCCTTCGACCCTCATTGTAACATAGAGTTTAGAGGCATGTAGCCGCCACATCTCTTCTCAGAGAAGCTACCAACACTCTAGCTAGTTTATTTCCATCCTGTATGTAAAAAAGTTTCAATTATTGATTAATGAAATGAAGTGTTATTTCCACTGCATATTTATTTCTATGGTTATTTGTGTATTCTGTTGCATTCCTGCATAAATCCGGATCACTAAACTATGTCTTTAATTAAGTATGTGTTTAATTAAAATGATACTTAATGTGTGGTTCACCATCAACTCTTTCATCTCATCTCTCATAGCCTCCATCCAACTTTTTTTTTGTCTATATCCACTATGCTTCTTCAAACTTTAGTAGGTTCAACTTCAATTCAAAATTAATAAGTATTGTATAAGTATTGAAGAAAATATTTATAGCTTCTTAAAGGCCTACGTTCTCTTGTAGATCTTCTAACATGAGATATTATACTATTGTGATTCGATAATTGAGATTATAAGTCACTACAATCAAGGTTTATCTTAGATCCTTGGTGTTGTCATGGCACTTCACTTCCACTTGAGTCCATATTCTGGGGGTTTTGGGCATGGAGGGCCAAGAGGACAGGTGGATGGGTCTTAGGGCTAGCGAGTCGGCTAGACCCCTAGTTGGCTGGGAGGTAAAACTATGGTCCTGCTTTGGGAAATGAAGATGGGAGAAACTTAAGGAGAAGATGGAATCTTGCTTCAGTTTGGACTTCTTCACCATTTTTATATTGAGGTATTTCTCTTGTTATTTTAAATTACTTATAAATTTGTTGCAAATTTGTTATATGTTATTCTATAATTTGTTATATGTTGTTACAAAATGTTTGCATGATGTTAATATTGTTGTGACTACATGATTTCTTGATATTCATTCTTTTCAAATAAGAAATGGAATATTAGTATTTATGAAATTATTTGTTAATGAATTAAACACCCTTGTTGGGTGTTACATTAAATAAAGCGAATGAAGAGATGAATATTGGAGTGTATCCTTCCATTAAATAATGATGAATAATAAATAGTACATCCCTCATAGGTAAAATCAAGTTGTATGGAGACAACTCATAAAGCTCAGAAATGTAGACTTACCAAATATGATAACCCCCCATAGGTGGCTTAAGCACTTCCCAAATCAGTTAAGGACCTCAAAAATTAGAAAAATTATGAGTGAGTTGTCAAGAGTGATGGATAAACATGTTAATCCTGGAAAATGGAGAGAAAATCATGGAGGATGGGTTGGAAAAAAAAGATACCAGTTTCCTAGTTAACTAGCTTTACCTTATCCACATAAAAGTTGGATAAAAGCATAATAAGGCAGAATCTGCAGGAGAGCGCAGTTACTAATTCTGGGAGTCCATAAAGTGGTCAAGATCAACCATGAATCATAATTAAATAATTCATGGGGTATATATGGCAAGTGTTGACTTTAAGGTGCAAGTGGATGCCAACTATCTAGGCTATTGGGTAGAAAATTAATCAAAATTAATTAATTATTTTCTCTTGAGTTATGAGTGGATTTAATAATATTCCAACAAATAGATACCATAAAGTTACAAAACTTAGCAAGGAAACATATATCTTATGAAAATACGGAAGAAGGGGTATTCAAACTATCTACAAAGCCCTAGGATTATGAGAACCTAATAAATTTGAACAAAAAGACAATATCTTGAACATAAACCAAGACAAAATAAAAGTGTAATAGCTAAATCTTATCCTTAACATCACAAATATAATGAACACGAAATTTACAAACAACTAATATCTATCTTAAATGAAACTAAAGAATTGTAAATCAAAGAGCGAGAGAAGCTAATTAATGTTGAATCCAAAAACAAATAAATATCAAAATGATAATACATGATTTGGTTCATAACAATATGTAATAGCTATGACATACATTTATTGTAGTAAAACCTATAACATTGAAAAGCACTTAAAATGTCATACATACAAATGATTTTTGAATGATTTAATTTTAGTTGAACATGATGAATTCAAGTTTATTATTTACCCTTGACTTGTAACAATATTCTTCACTTAGGATTCAAGGTTTTCACCACCTAGCAACATTTAGGATGAGACATTAAATGTACACCATCGTATGCATCACATATTTATTTGGAATCCAAACAAACTTGGACCATATTAGAACCTATTCATAAAGGATTAATGCCATAAAGGTTTTTATTTCAAAACAAGCATAACTAGCATTGAAATATGGCTTTATAACGACTCCATGATGATCAATGGGGTATAAAACTAATTACCTTACAAACAGGACCAATAGAACAACATTTTCCTAGTGACATCCATAACTAATAGTCATAATCCATATGTTTTGTCCTTAAGTTCATGAAAGAAAACATAGAACATTATAGAACTTGCATTGTTGGATTATTGTTTAGAATATAGAATATTGTGTTACACTAACCATAACTTTTGTAGTTGATGACTAAAATACCTTTTCGCCAACATTTTTCTTCTTAGAAAAAGTTGTGAGTACTATAAGTGCTAAATATAAGAGGGGTTTAATATTTCACCTTCCAACGTTTAGGTTAAGCATCAAAGGAAGTTGCGAAGAACAAAATATATACAGATGAAGATAGTTTTCTTCCAGTGTTGAACTAATCAATGGATTGGTATACCCTTTATGAAATCAAACATGAAGGAATAGAGAAAAAGGTCGTTAAATCCAAGTATTGGATCTAAGATAACTAGAATAAAGTTCATTATAATCTCTTGAAAATAAAATACCAAACATAAAATAAATCCTATTGGTAAACAAAGGAAAAAAATAATATACAACATGAAAGAGATGCAAACTTGTGTGCAAACTTTTGGTCCTATTGCGACACTACTTTGAAGAGAAAGATCATTTGCAAGCCTAAAAAACCATGATGTAACACTATATGGAAGCATAATTAAGTCTATAGCAAGAAGAATGAAAAATAGTTTTTTTATAACAATTTTTTTTAAAATATAACAACACATGGTAATAGGACAATTTGATTAATGTTGTTGGAACCTAATCCGTTAGGGCTAGTGGAACAATCATTTGGAAGTCAAAGTGACCACTTGGGAATATGAACCCAAGGGTCATTTTCATGTATTAATATATACATTTCTTAATGGGAAAATTGTGCTTAATGCCTATCCTATTGTCTTTGTGTATGTGACTGCCTATTTTTCCTATTGGACACCTAATAGTGGTATTAAAGCCATTTTGAGCCCGTAGCCTATGCTTCTATACATAATTTCTACCATATTCTATGTCTCCTTTCAACCCTGCCAATATTTCTTGCTCGAAAAGTTTTTATAGGGTTATGGTTGCATGTTACTTATGCTTGTGTGTTATAGTCTGTCAATTGACCATTCCCTCCTCTTCTATAGCCCATAAACCCTAATTTGCAAGTACCTACATATTCTCTTGCGACTTGGGAGATTATTCCTATGAGCGTTTCACCTTTGTGAGTGTAATTCTACCTCTTCCTACCAACCCTATGGCCTATCTACCTATCTCCGTGGTTTTCATTTCAGTGCATGAGGTATGAGAAAAACATTTTAAATTCTCTTGTGTTTTTACATTTTTCCAAGTATATTCCAGTGCTTGATGCAAAATATGCATACCTACGTACAAACCCACGACTGGTGTAAGGCATACCTGGTGTATTCTCTCCGTACTATATACTGTATGGTTATTATTTCCATAGAGACTCTTATATTTGCATTTTTTTCATATATCTTTATGTGTATAAATCTGGGTGTTATCTATTTATCTATCACCTTGTGTTGGATTGTATCTCCCCTTGTGTTGGAGTTATATTCACTGGTGTTGGCATAATACATGTTCTCCCTCTAACCTATCAATATTCTGTCTCTTTTCTATGTGTTGGAGTGTTAAAGACTTTAGAGTGTTGCTTATTTCTACAATAAACAAGATCAGAAAGTGAAGGGAATAGAATATTGATTTAAGTCTCAAGTGTGGAGCTATTGTTGTTTTGGAGGCAACAGCTACATTGAAGAATCCATAGTGTAGCATATTGCAAAAATTTATCTTGCTACGTAAAACACGTGTTCAATACTATCCCTGTGAACATACAAGGTGGTGCCCCATTTAATACATCAAGAGCAACCTTTATTTTATGAACACTTTTATGTCCCTAGTCATGTTGTCTAGGACTTTGGAACTTGGGAATCCATCTTTTCAAAGCACCTTTCAAAGTTTTCATTTGCTGAGGTGGTGATAATGATGATTGGGGAATAGACACATGCCAATTATTTGAATATCATTAATAAAAAGAGAAAGTTGGTTCTAGATAATTGATGAAAGATATGTTCCATGGATCAATGTTGCAACTCAAGTAGATTTGGCATATAAATGAGTGCCTATGAAAGGGATTTAAATCAAAGAATTTAGATGGAATGAAAAGCAATGGTACACTTTTATGTTTTGCAAAATCACTTGATGAACAATGAATGAGGCTCCTCCATTCTATTATTGTGGTGAGCAAGTAAACCTACATTTTGAGTGCAAACTGATCGCCATTCATTGCTGCGACTTCTCTCTCATGAACCCAATGTGAAGACTATTGTGATTATTTCTTGAAGACTACGAAGTAATGATATACATCATGTGAATGCTAGTGATGGGATTATCATTGAGACTAGAGATGCATTTTTCAAGTCTCTCTCTCATTCCAAGTGGAGCTATTATGGTGTGCCTCACACCTTGGGAGATTGTTTACTGCTATCGTTGCATGAAGATACCTCTACGAGGGAAACCCTAATTAATATGTGTGGAGACTCTCTACAATAGAAATATGTGAGCTGGTATCTTGATGCAATGGTCTCGTTGAGTGTTATAGTGCTGACGTGGAAGCTCCAATTCCAGCTTCTGAAGTTAAACTATTGTATGAAGATCATTGTTAACCCTAGCGAGTTGGTGCAATAAGATCCATGGAGCATGGATTCTCTCTTCAATTTGTAAGTTCATCTCTATATACAAAACATCTTGGTCCATTTATGATTATATGAGTTAATGATAAGAAATATGATACATGTTTGGCATCGATTCAAGCTTGGTTTTGTAAGTGTCGTGTATACATAAAACATGTTGTTTTGTTCACTGAAATGAACTTCAAATTAGGTTACCTATGACTACGACTAAAGGTTACCTAAGCACAACATAAGAGTAGTGTGTCTGTTGAGAGATCAAACCCTAAACATGTAGAGTAGAGGAGGATGTGACTATATGGTGAACAAGGTAGTTTGAGGTGTAATTTGTTGTAGGAAAATTTGCATATGTTGTTTTGAAGACAATCATGCCTATTCCATATGATGGGAATGTTGTTATGCTCATAGTGCAATTTTGGATGGTAGATCTTATCATTATTGTATTGTTTGAAAGCGCCACAAACTACTGCATAGAATTAGATCCACATAAAGTTTATTGAGGTAGAGAGTGCGATTTTTTATTGTACAATACTATAAACTGTGCAGAAATTTTAGACATGAGGGCGCACGCACGAAGATGGTTCCACTTTTTAGTGCCACTCTGAAAATTCAAAACGTAAGTTCGAAAAGAAATCTAGAACGCATATGCATTATCTTGGTTTGGTTCAAAAAACCCGAGCCTAAAACTGAAGTTAAGGCTTGTTAGACAATATCACAAGTGTAATATATTGCACTTGTGTTTTGTAAGAGTTACAAATTGCAAGTGTGATATATCGCACTTGCGATATGTCGCAAGTGTGATTCTGAAAACTAAAAAACTAAAATAATACATAGGCCTGTGGCCTATATTTTTTATTTTACATTTTAGGCTGCAAGAATGGAGATGCGATAAAACAAGAAGGCATTTTGGCTTGGAAGAAATTTGTAGGGAGAATTTTGAAGGTGGAGAATGACAAGGTGGATTGCAATGGAAGGTAAAGTCACCGTATTGTTTTGAATTGCTTTGATTTTTTCATTTTTGTTTGTTGATTTAATAAATGTTTAATTAAACCAAACAATCAAATATTAATTCATTTTGGAATTTTTGTTGTTATATTAACAGATAACACTAATCATGAAGCAAATGTCCATAATCAAACCAATGATAACCCAAACCCAAATCCAAATACCGAACACATGGAGGAGGAACACGATAGGAATTCATAAATTCTTGCTCGTTTGGGTGCATTGGGATGCCTTAGTTCAATTTTTAGAGGGGGACCACATAAGATGGTCATTGGGAGAGGTATTGGATAAAATAACGAATAAAATTTCCAATTCCCAAGGAGCAATGTACAACATTATATCCTACATGGATTCCCAGAGGCAATATTATTCCATTGGGCTGAGCTACAAAGATGTAAAAAAATTAAAGATAAGAAAATACCAACCTTTTTCACTATTCTGGGACCCTGGAATTGGATTGGTTCCTCCCACCAGTCGACCACATATTTCTATAGACTAGTGTAGAAGAAAATATTAAAGAAAAATGGATGGATAGATGGTACATGGTCTTCGATGAAGACCCTCATGGGAATAGAGACACCCCATTCTATTTCCTGAGGAAAATGTATGCCGATATTATCTTGGGTAAACATCTAGATTACTTTGATATTTTAGATTTCTAGGGGGTAGGACATTGGATTCCCAAATATAGGCAAGGGGCAAGGACTGATCCAACCCATCTGTGATAGCCTCCATGCACACCAAACCCCCCCTCGATTATATCCTCCTACAGGTCCCGTGATTGATGACACACAGGAGGCATTATTCCATTTGGCAGATACATTGCTTCGACATAGTACTGTTGTCGAGGGAAATGTAGGCCAAGGGGTTGGCACATCTGAGGCTGCACCATCTAGGGATGACCCATCTAGGGTTCGCCTATCTGGGGCTTGAACATCACACACAGAGGATCCACTTAGGTCTCCAGACCCTACCAGAGCTAGAGATCACATTGGACATGCAGATGGTTCAGAGTGCCATGCTATTCCACATCCTTGCACAACTTATGGAAACATATGTTATGGGCCTTCTTCAGAGTTTCACGATGATGAGTTACTCCAATATGTAATTCAAAATCGTTCTTTACATTAGTCTATTATTTTTTATATCACAGTTTTCAATTGTTTCATAAATTATTTCTATTTTAATTATCTGACAATTTACGTGAACACATTTACAGCCGGTGTCTATTGACACCACAGATTCCCATACTCTGTCCATTGATGTTGATGATGTTGATGCAATGGTCAATGTTGCATATGATTTTGGTGCTTCACCATTACTTGTAGGAACAATACTTTTTAATTTATCATCATGATTTACATATTTATAGTAGGGATTGACACATTTAATATATCTTAATCTTGATACAATATATTTTATGCAAGGTGGGCATGATGAGTTTGTTGCATCTGAGACAGGACCATCACAGGTAGAGGAAGATTCATAATCACAAGTATGCTTTTAATGATTCAACATGTATGATTTTAATTATTTGAAATTGTCTAATTGTATCTTTATGTTTTTTTACGTAGCAACATATGTTTGATAGAATTGCCACCCAAGCGACCTTGCTCTTTGATGCATATGCCCATCCTTTTAGGCCATTGTCAATTATTTCACCCATTGGTGACCCACCTCTTCACGTCCCCTAGGTATATGTATATCTAGCTTATTTTGTTGGAACCCTATTACAAAATTTCTTGTATCTATGTGTCCCCAATTGTCCCTCGTAGTATAGTTTTCTTTGTACATGCAAGTATCTTTTTGGTGCACCCATTGATTTGCTGACATTGACATATATTATTTTATGCAGATTTCTAGTGAGCGATTAGGGATTTAAGAGAACCCAATTGAGGCCACTGGTGACCCCCCCCCCCCCCCCNCATCTATTGATTTTGTGGCATTGACATATGTTATTTTATGCAGTCTTCTAGTGAGTGAATGGTGCTTGAAGAGCACCCAATCGGGGCCATTGGTGACCCGCCTCTCCCCCCCAAAGTACATGTATGTATCACTTTCTTTGAAAAAATCATTGTCCCTCCATGTAGTATAATTTTCTTTGTACATGCAAGTATCTTTTTGGTGCACCCATTGATTTGCTGACATTTACATATATTATTTTATCCAGTCTTCTAGTGGGAGAGTGGTGCTTGAAGAGCACCCAATCAAGCCGCTGGTGTCCCACCTCTCCCCCCAGGTACATGTATGTCTCACTTTCATTGAAAAAGTCAATGTAGGATGTAGACAAATTTTCAAATATTTATATAATTGCTCGTCTTATACAGGGTTGTACATGTATCTAATTGTTGGTACCATTTATTTTTTGCAGGATGTTAGTGAGGCATTGACGGTACATGTAGTTACAACACGAACTACCATCACTTACACACGGACAGTAAGTAAAAATGTTATATTGGCTTGGAATTTGAAAAAATGTACATAGAACTTTGTATTTATTTTTATAGCTTGGTAAACTAACTTACAAATTTTGGTTTGTGTATAGTCACCGGAAATGATATCTGATCCTCCTATTTAGTTCTAGGGAACACCATTGAGCAGCCGAAAAAGAAAGGTATAATTCTCAAAAGCCACTGATAGTGGCAGTGAAAGGGGGGATAAATAAAATTTATGTATAGGGGGGGGTAAATAGAATTCATGTAAAGGGGGGATACATACATGCACCGTTTTGTTTTTATACACACAGATGTACATTATGATCCACTATTTTGTATTATGGCCATTTCATGTCATTGTTGAAAACATTATATGTACATATAATATAAAGCAAGGTTCAAATTTTTATATATTGTTGACTTGATATGGGAACACAATATTAATTATATTTCTTTCATATATGCTTAACTATGTATTTAATTAAGTATGTGTTTAATTAAAATGATACTTGATGTGTGGTTCACCATTAGAGATTTCATCTCATCTCTCATAGCCTCCATCCAATTTTTTTTGTCTATATCCACTATGCTTCTTCAAATGTACTAGGTTCAACTTCAATTCAAAAGTAATAAGTATTGTATAAGTATTGAAGAAAATATTTATACCTTCTTGAAGGACTACGCTCTCTTGTAGATCTTCTAACATGAGATATTCTACTATTGTGATTCGATAATTGAGATTATAAGTTACTGCAATCAAGGTTTATCTTAGATCCTTGGTGCTGTCATGGCACTTCACTTCCACTTGAGTCTTCCATGAATTGCACTCCATTCCCACCTCATGGTTGACTTTGTTTATGGTGTGGACTAATTATTTAGCATAATTTAATCAAAACATAGGGATCCTAATGCCCTTGATCATGATGGAACAATAGTATTAAAGGCACTTGACCACTTAAATGAAAAAACATCTTGCACTTTCTCCCACCATATATTTGACCATCTTTCTATAATGGCACTAAACAAAACAAAAAAACATGAAATTGCATTTTCATTTTCATTATATTGATGATCTTCATGAACCCCTGAACTTGTTAAACGATGTGAAGGAGGTTTTAGGTAAAACTATAAAATAACCACATAAAAAACAAATGAATATCCCTTTATGAGATTATAGACCTAATCATGACATATCCTGATGTGTCATTTATGTTGAATATATTCTTTCTGTATGATTTTTTTCTTTATAAATTCCATTTCTCTTATAAATAGTGTGGTGAGGTGATGGGTGAGAAATAAGGTACCTATTAGTCATGATTTTTGGTTTGAGGAATCCATTTGTGCATCATTCATATTGAAAATAAAAATAAAAATATAATCTCCCATATTGGTATTAGTGGACCAAGGGCTAGCCATATCCACTACCATTCATTTGTTCACCCAACAAGGATTGAGTAATACGAAGCTTTCCACAATGAAAAAGGAGGATCAAGAAAACATTAAGTTGGGAAATAATTTGAAATGATTTGATAAAGGTGTTCTTACTTCCTTAGCATCCTTCATGCCAAACCTATTCAACATATGTTTCATGTGATAGTTTTAATTCCCTTTTCTTCCTATTTTTGATCATTTTCATTCGAAGGGTTTGCTTTGCAACACTCAAATCCTTCATTGAAAATATCATAGCCAATTGTTGTTTTAGATTGTTAATTTCAACTATGCTAGATCCTACAACTAGCATATCATCAACATATAATAACAACAATACATGTTCACCATTATTGAAAGACTTGTAATAGACACAATGTATAGATTCATATAGAGAATTTTTTCTGAATGATAAATGAATCAAATTTTAAATACTATTTCCTTGGAGGTTGTTTCAACCCATATAGACTCTGATTTATTCTTCACATTAGATCCTCATTACCCTTTTTCTCAAAGCCTTCTGGTTGATTCATGTACAACTCTACCTCCAAATCACCATGTAGAAACAATGTCTTGACATCACGCTGCTCCAAATCTAGATCATGAACAACTACTAAACCCAACATTGCTATGATAGAGGTCATTTTACAATTGGTGAAAAAATATCTTTAAAATATCGATCTGACCTTTGGTTGTCGATTTATGTCGAGTCGAAAGTCGCCTCAAAATGCGGTTCAGGGACACTTCGCAACTTTCAGTCCGGGAGAGAAAGAACAAATGGAGAAACATAATCACATGTTGTTGGCTCTTGCAAGTGTGTATGGGCAAGTTCGATATGGGAACACTACCAATAGTAGCACGATCGATGTTTTTGCAGAGTTGTCCCACCAATGCAAGAATTGCATTCAAGGAAACTGAGAAAAACTCTAGTTTATGAAATAAATGCACAATCTAGTCACTGGGCCATGCAAACACGGTGGAGAGGGCTCCCATATGTAATCGCATTCCTGGAGGCCAACGGAGTCGACGGTTTGTCGATATGACCTTCGGTTGTCGATTTATGTCAAGTTGAAAGTCGCCTCAAAACACGATTCAGGGACACTTGGTGACTTTCGGTCCAGAAGCGAAAAAACAAACGGAGCAGCATAATCGCATGTTGTTGGATCCTGTAAGTGTGTATGGGAAAGGTCGATATGAGAACACTACCAATAGTTGCACGATCGAGGTTTTTGCAGAGCTGACCCACCAATGCAAGAGTTTCATTCAAGGAAACTGAGCAAAACCCTAGTTTATGAAACCAATGCACAATGTAGTCACTAGGACATGAAAACACTGAGGAGAGGGCCCCTTAGATGTAATTTCATTCTAGGAGAACAACAGAGTTGATAGTTCATCGATACAACCTCCGGTTGTCGATTTATGTCGAGTTGAAAGTCGACTCAAAATGCGGTTCAGGGACACTTGGTGACTTTCGGTTCAGGAGCAAAAAACCAAACGGAGCATCATAATCGTATGTCGTTGGCTCCTGCAAGTGTGTATGTGAAAGTATGATATGGGAACACTACCAATAGTCACACAGTCAAGGTTTTTGCAAAGCTGACCCACCAATGCAAGAGTTGCATTCAACGAAACTGAGCAAAACCCTAGTTTATGAAATCATTGCACAATGTAGTCACCAGGCCATGTAAACATGGTGGAGAGGCCCCACTAGATGTAATCTCATTCCAGAATACCAACGGAGTCGAGTTTAAAGTCGCCTCAAAATATGGTTCAAGGACACTTGGTGACTTTTGGTTCGGGAGCGAAAAACCAAATGGAGCAACATAATCACATGTCGTTGGCTCCTACAAGTGTGTATGGGAAAGTAAGATGTGGGAACACTACCAATAGATGCATGGTCAATATTTTTGCAGATTTAACCCAACATTGGAAGAGTTGCATTCAAGGAAACTGAGAAAAACCCTAGTTTGTGAAATGAATGCACAATGTAGTCACCGAGCCATGAAAACATGGTGGAGAGCCCCCCCTAGATGTAATCACATGCCAAGAGACCAATGGAGTGGAAGGTTTGTTGATTCGACCTCTGGTTGTCGATTTATGTTGAGTTGAAAGTCACCTCAAAATGCGGTCCAGGGACACTTGGTGACTTTCGGTCTGGGAGAGAAAAACCAAACAGAGCAACATAATTACATGTAGTTGGCTCCTGCACGTGTGTATGGGAAAGGTTGATATGGGAACACTACCAATAGTTGCACGGTTGAGATTTTTGTAGAGTTGACCCACCAATGCAAGAGTTTCATTCAAGGAAATTGAGCAAAACCCTAGTTTATGAAATCAATGCACAATGTCGTCACTAGGCCATGCAAACACGATGGAGAGGGCCCCCTATATGTAATCGTATGCAAGGAGACCAATGGAGTCGACAATTCATCGATCCAATCTTCGATTGTCGATTTATGTCGAGTTGAAAGTCGCCTCAAAATGTGGTTTAGGGACACTTGGTGACTTTTGGTCTGGGAACGAAATATCAAATGTAGCAGCATAATCACATGTCGTTGGCTCCTGCAAGTTTGTACGGGAAATGTCGATATGGAAACACTACCAATAGTCACATGGTCAAGTATTTTCCAGAGTTGACCCACCAATGCAAGATTTTCATTCAAGGAAACTTATCAAAACTCTAGTTTATGAAATCAATGCACAAAGTAGTCACCGGGACATGCAAACACGGTGGAGAGGGCCCCCTAGATGTCATCACATTCTAGGAGACCAACAGAGTCAACAGTTCTTCGATCTGACCTCTGGTTTTTTATTTATGTCAAGTTGAAAGTTGCCTCAGAATGCAGTTGAGGGGCACTTGGTGACTTTTGGTCCGGGAGCGAAAAACCAAACGGAGCATCATAATCGAATGACGTTGGATCCTGCAAGTGTGTATGGGAAAGGTTGCTATGAGAACATTATCAATAGTCGCACGTTCAAGGTTTTTGCAGAGTTGACCCACCAATGCAAGAATTGCATTCAAGGAAACTCAACAAAACCCTAGTTTATTGAATCAATGCACAATGTAGTCACCGAGCCATGAAAACACAATGGAGAGGGCCATTTAGATGTAATCGCATGCCAAGAGACCAACGGAGTCGATGGTTCGTCGATCCATGTTAGAATATATTATATTCCTTGGAAGGTAATAATGTCTTTGTATTATGTCAGAAGTTGTCTACAATCTTATGTAAAAGAGTAATACATTTAACCCATAGTTATATGGTGTTGTATTTACTTGTGTAGAGTATTTGTCCATGGTATTGTATTAAGAGATGTTATTTTGGAGAATTATATTATCCCACATGCAATATGTGAGAGTAATTCCTCCTCATCTCTTAGTATATAATACGGTCAAGTGAGTCTCTACATATCATGTATTCTTGATGTAGTAGTGGTACTATTGTGACACTGTTGTACATCATCTATATTCTTTGGGGTATTTGTGCTTTGCTCTCTTGTAATATTGGAGAAGACATTCTGGAGATAATAGAAGACTACCTTCTCGTGGATGTAACCCATTAGGGTGAACCACGTATATCGGTGTTCTCTTGTCCTTTTCTTTTCCTGTTCTTATCTTTTATGATATGTTGTTAGTTGCTTAGATAGGTTAACTAGTTTAGCTTGACTCTACTATTCTAACATGGTATCAGAGCAGTATGTTATGATCTAGTACCTTCTATAGCTTTCAATCAATAACAATTATCATTTGGGCATTGTCATTTTGTTGTATATTTGCTTTCTATCCGATAGCCGTTAAGCTTCTCTTCAGATCTGGGCATATTTTTGCATTTTTTTTACCCTAACCCTAACTTGTTGTGTAAGATTTTTGCAGAATTTTTTCAAGGGTTCTTGATATTTTTTCTGTAGATCTACATGATTTCGGGGGTCTCCTCAAGGAGATATTTCTTCCGATTATAAAAATGATAGTTATAAAAAATGGTCGTAACTTGGTCATTTTTTACCAGAATTTTTATTGTAACCTGTTTTTGGAATTGGAAACGCCATTCTGGATCCACCTTTGCGACCAAAACAGAAAACTGGGTATTTTTGGGCTTCCTTTCGGTACTAAAAATGATAGTTATACAAAAAGGCTGTAACTTGGTCATTTTTTATCGGTTTTTTTATTATAACCTGTTTTTGGAATTAGAACGGTCATTTAGGATCCACCCATGTGGTCAGAACATACAATTGGGCATTTCTGGGATTCCTTTCAGTAATAAAACTGACAGTTATAAAAAGGGCCGTAACGTGGTCATTTCTTATCGAATTTTTTATTATACATATTTTTGGAAATGGAACAGCCATTCTAGATCCACTTACGCGACGAGAACAGAAGACTAGGCTTTTCTGGGAACATTTTTTCACAAGGTTGTAAGTGAAAGTTTCTCCTCTTTTCTTTACTGTGTTTCTAACTGTGCTTTTGTAGATTTAGATCAGTAAATTGTAAATGTTTTCAAGTTCTTCACTATTTTCCTGTCATTTTTCAATATTATGGTTTCTTATTTCTTGACA
Organism: Pseudotsuga menziesii; assembly: GCA_001517045.1. Lineage (NCBI taxonomy): Eukaryota > Viridiplantae > Streptophyta > Pinopsida > Pinales > Pinaceae > Pseudotsuga > Pseudotsuga menziesii. The sequence goes on from LPNX010430608.1 coordinate 245,176, forward strand.
AAATTTCACTCATTATAACTTCCAAAGTAGCTTTTGTTCCTGAATTAGTTGGTTCTAACTATCTTGCCTGGAAGAGAAAGATGATTGATGTTCTCAGGAGTAAAAATATTTGGAGGCTAGTTAATGTGAACACAAGACACTCACTGCTGCTGATGATTTGGCTATATGGGAAGCTAAAAGTGATCAAGCAAGGGGGCTCATTGGTCAAACTGTTGCAGATAGTCTTCAGGTAAGTATTGAGGCTGAAGACAACCCGGTTCAGTTATGAAAAATGCTTTCCTCTTTATTTGATAAATATGATGATGTTTCTGCATATTATTTTGAAAATAAGATCTTTGACCTCGAACCTGCTGACTTTGAAAGAGTTGAGTTATATCTTGTTGAATTGAAAACTTTAAATGAGAAATTTAATAGTTGTGTTAAAGATTACAAGAAAACTAACACTGCTTTTATTATTCTTGTAGAACGTAAAATGTCATATTGTTTTGATATGTTCATTCAAACTAGGAATAGAGCTCTAGAATTGTCTCAAAGTACTATGAAGCAAACTTTTGATGATTTTTGTAAAGGATCGATCAATGAGCAAGAAAGGTTAATTGTTTCAGGACAACTCACACCTAATAAAGATTTAACTGCACTTAATAAGCATCATAAGAAAAGTTTTAATAATGCTAAAGATTCTAATCCTTCTAATACTAATTCTGGACATGTTTCTCATGCTTCTAATGGAAATAGTAAACAGAATAAAGTATATGATCCTTGTAAACATTGTGTAAAACTAACCATCTTGAAAAGAATTGTTTTAAAACAAAACATTTAATGACTAAAGCTAAAAAGAAAACTTCTCATGACTTTCAAGTAGCTTTATGTGCATTTGTTGTTTTGCCTAGTAATTATTCTTCTAACGTGAAATGGATAATGGATTCTGGTGCATCTAAACATATGATTGGTGATGCTTCTTTATTTACTTCTTATGACAATCGTAAACACATATCTCAGAAAGTTTATATAGGTGATGGTAAACAACTTTGCGTAATTAGTTCCGGTAATGTTAATGTTACTGATGGTCAATTGGAAGATGTTTTTTCATGTTGAACACATGCCCATTAATTTACTTTCTATTTATCATGCTTGTCAAAAAAGGTTTAAATTTGAAGCATGGCCTGACAAATATGTCCTTAAAGATATCAATCAAAATTTCAAAGTAGTTTCTTCTGGTCCTGTTGATCATACTGCTGGTCTATATAAATTTGTTGGTTTTGACTCAACTAAAAGAAAACCTTTTTATTCCTATGTTTCCCACGCTGATGAACAAAATAAATTATGCCATGAAATATTAGGTCATTTGAATTATGATAAAATCCAATTGTTAACTAAAATGGTACATGGCTTGCCTCATATTTCTTCTACTGACGATGTTTGTGAAGGTTGTGTTCTTGGTAAACATCATAGAGAAATGTTTGAGAAAGGTAAATCTTGGCGTGCTAAAGAACCTTTGCAATTAATTCATGGTGACATTTGTGGTCCTCTTGAAGTTCCCTCTTTATCTCGTACAGTCTATTTTCTTACTTTTATTGATGACTTTGGTAGAAAATCATGGGTCTATTTCTTGAAAAATAAAAGTGAAGTTTTTTCAATATTTCAAATTTTTAAATCTTTGGTTGAAAATGAGTATGGTAAAAATATTAAGACTTTAAGATTAGATAATGGGGAGGAATTTGTTAAGAATGAATTTGAATCATTTTTATCCAAACATGGTATTCAACACCAAAAGACTGTACCTTACATACCTCAACAAAATGGTGTTGCTGAAATGAAAAATAGAACTTTAGTTGAAATGGCTATATGTATGCTTTATTCTAAAGGATTACATAAAAAAAATTGGGCTGAAGCTGTAAGTTGTGCAAAGTTTGTTTTAAATCACGTTCCTACAAAAGTCGTTAAACATGTTACCCCTAAGGAAAAATGGAATGGTCGAAAACATGATATTAGTAACTTTAAGGTGTTTGGTTGTGAATGTTGGGCTCATATTCCTGACAATAAACAGAAAAAGTTAGATCCCAAGTCTCACAAATGTATATTCATTGGTTATTCTGAGGATTCTAAGGCTTACAGGTTATTTTATACCTCTACTCAGAGTGTTATTATCCGAAGGGATGTTCACTTTGCTGAAGTATCTTCACCACCTGAGTCTGTCGAACCTCATGTTACACTGAATATCCCATTGTCTCATGTTACTCCTATCTCAGTTTCTTCTTGCAGTTCTGTGCCTGTTGTTGATCCTAGTTCACCCTCTTCTCCAAGTATTCCACCTGAATGTACTGAAGCTGAAGAAACTTTTGTTTCCTCTAACCTTCCTGTTTGGGCCCGAAAAACTCTTGAATCTACAGGTAGTGAGGTCAGTAACCCTTCCGACCCTCATAGAACTAGATCTAACTTTCCCTTCTGACCAAAGTTTTGGCCACAGATGATCCTACCTCTTATGCTCAAGCTCAAGGTAAACCTCAATGGGAACAAGCTATGACTGCTGAGTATGAGTCTCTTATGAAGAACAAGACTTGGTCTCTTGTTTGTCTTCCTGTTGGTAAGAATTTAGTTGGTTGTAAATGGGTTTATAAAACTAAGTTCACTGCAGAAGGACAGATTGAAAAGTATAAAGCTAGGTTAGTTGCAAAAGGTTTTACCAACTTGAAGGTATAGATTATAATGAAACTTTTGCTCCTGTTGCTAAAATGTATATAATAATAACCATTTTATCTATTGCTTCATCTTACAAATGGGAAATACACCAAATGGATGTTAAAAGTTATTTTTAAAATGGTGATATTAATGAAGAAATTTATATGCAGCAGCCTCTTGGTTTTATTAATGTTGAATCATCAAATTTAGTATGTAAATTACATAAGTCTTTATATGGTCTCAAACAAGAACCTAGGGCTTGGTATGATAAAATTGATGCATATTTTTTGAAGAATGGTTTTAAGCATTGTATATCTTATCCAAATCTGTATGTTTAGAACTTTGGTACTAATATTGTCATTGTTGTTTTATATGTAGATGATCTAATCATCACAAGCAACCAACTTACATTAATTCAAAATCTAAAAAGTGATCTTCAAAAGCAGTTTGAAATGATTGACCTTGGTTTATTGCATTATTTCTTGGGTCTTCAAATATGGAATATGGTAGATGGTATGTTTATCTCTCAGCTGAAGTATGCTACAGACCTGTTGACTCGTTTCCATATGAGTGATTGTAAATATGCTCCTACGCCATTTCAGTCTGGTGTAAAGTTAATTGTTGAGTGTAACACACCGCTTGTTGATGCTACTCTTTATCGTCAGCTTGTGGGCAGATTGATATATTTAACTCATAGCCATCCATATCTCTCTTTTGTCGTCAGTTTGGTTTCTCGGTTCATGTAGCAACCTCATGAAAGTCATTCGCAGGAAGCCAAGAGGATTTTGAGATATTTACAGGGGACATTACACTATGGTGTTTTTTATTCGAGCAATACTACAATTTCACTCTCTGGTTACATAGATTCTGATTGGGTAGGTGACAGTTCTGATCGACGGTCCACTGGAGGTTATGTATTTCAACTTGGTTCAGGTCTGATTTCTTGGTCGAGCAAGAAGGTGAAGACTCTTTCTTTATCTTCATGTGAAGAATAATATAGAGTATCCAAAGAAGCAGCTAAAGAAGCAGTTTACTTACAACATGTTCTTATAGAGCTTGGTATGGCTCCGAAATTGTCCACTATTATGAAATGTGACAATCAGGGTGCAATCCAGCTTGCTTATAATCCAATATATCACTCCAAGACAAAGCATCTCGACCTTGACGCTCATTACATTCACGGACTTGTGGAAGATTGTATTCTTTCTCTTCAGCATTGTCCTACTGAGCAGCAGGCAGCATATATCTTCACCAAATCCTTCACCAAGGTGAAGTTTGTGCATCTTCGTTCCTTGCTTGGAATGTGGGAAGTTGTCATCAAGGGGGAGCAGTAATGACTCCTTCATTCCTTAGTGTTAATGTGGGCCCTTCTCCCAACCATTATTAAGGGGGAGTGTTGGAATATATTATATTCCTTGGAAGGTAATAACGTCTTTGTATTATGTCAGAAGTTGTCTACAATCTTATGTAAAAGAGTAATACATTTAACCCATAGTTATATGGTGTTGTATTTACTTGTGTAGAGTATTTGTCCATGGTATTGTATTAAGAGATGTTATTTTGGAGAATTATATTATCCCACATGCAATATGTGAGAGTAATTCCTCCTCATCTCTTAGTATATAATAGGGTCAAGTCAATCTCTACATATAATGTATTCTTGATGTAGTAGTGGTACTATTGTGATACTATTGTACATCATCTACATTATTTGGGGTATTTGTGCTTTTCTCTCTTGTAATATATTCTAACAATCCAACCTTCAGTTTTTTATTTATGTCGAGTTGAAATTCACCTCAAAATGGGGTTCAGGAATAGTCGATGACTTTCGATCTGGGAGCAAAAAACCAAACAAAGCAGCATAATCGCATGTCGTTGGCTCCTACAAGTGTGTATTGGAAATGTCGATATGGGAACACTACCAATAGTTTCATGGTCGAGGTTTTTGCATATTTGACCCACCAATGCAAGAGTTGCATTGAAGGAAACTGATCAAGACCCTAGTTTATCAAATCAATTCACAATGTAGTCTCGGCCATGTAAACATGGTGGAGATGGTTCCCTAGATGTAATCGCATGCCAGGATACCAACGGAATTGATGGTTTGTCTATTTATGTTGAGTTGAAAGTCAGCTCAAAATGCGGTTCAGGGACACTTGGTCACTTTCAATCCGGGAGCGAAAAACCAAACATAGCAGCATAATCGCATGTCATTGGATTTTGCAAGTGTGTATGGGAAATAACGATATGGGAACACTATGAATAGTCTCATGGAAAAGGTTTTTGTAGATTTGAACCACCAATGCAAGAGTTGCATTCAAGGAAATTGAGCAAAACCCTAGTTTATGAAATCAATGCACAATGTAGTCACCGGTCTATGCAAACACGGTGGAGAGGGCCCCACAGATGTAATTGCATGCAAGGAGACCAACAGATTCGATGGTTCATTGATCCTACCTCCTGATTACGATTTATACCGAGTTGAAAGTCCCCTCAAAATGCGGTTCAGGGACACTTGGTGACTTTCGGTCTAGGAGCGAAAAAACAAACGAAGCAACATAATCGCATGTCATTGGCTCCTGAAAGCGTGTATGGGAAAGGACGATATGGAAACACTACCAATAGTCACATGGTCAAGGTTTTTGTAGAGTTAACCCACCAATGCAAGATTTGCATTCAAGGAAACTGAGAAAAATCCTAGTTTATGATATCAATGCACAATGTAGTCACCTGACCATGTAAACACGATGGAGATGCCTCCCTAGATGTAATCACATTATAGGAGACCAATGGAGTCAATGATTCATCAATCTGACCTCTAGTTGTTGATTTATGTAGAGTTGAAAGTCGTCTCAAAATGTGGTTGAGGGACACTTGGTGACTTTTGGTCCTGGAGCGAAAAAAAAAATGGAGTAGCATAATCGCATGTCGTTGGCTCCTGCATGTGTGTATGGGAAAGGTTTATATGGGAACACTACCAATATAGTCACACGGTTGAGGATTTTGCAAAGTTGACCCACCAATGCAAGAGTTGCAAGAGTTGACCCACCAATGTAATTAAATGTGCATAAATGTAATTAACCCAAATGGTCTATTTTATTAACCCCCTTCAAAGCAATGCCAACTGTCACTCGATCCCATATATCAGCCGTAATTGTATACTCAGAATGATCCCATTCATCGATGCTATAGGAACCACAAAAGCATGCCTTCAATATTGTCCCAATTTCTAAGGTTGAGTCGTCTGAGCTTCTAATTGAATGAAACTATCGAGTTCCATGAACTGTGTTCACCCGATTTGTGTTGGATCAGTCCACATTTGTCATGTCCTAGAATATTCTCCACACCAGGTTTTTCCTTGTTGCTTTTTCTCACATCACAGATGCACACCATTTCACTGTAGATGCAACGTATCGAAGGAGAGCACCTGTAAAATTCATCTCTTCCCTTCGAAGGGTAGTTTTTATGCATGCACCAGTGCCATTGTGCTCTCCTTTTCCATGACCAGTTTCAATGTAGTTCCATATATGTGGCACCTTGTATTTTATGTGCAACAAACACAACCATTGAAATGCATGTGCATCTTTAAACTGTCCAACAATACCATTTGATCAAAATGGTATATCCATAGCTATCGAATGATCATAGAACAATTTAAAGCAATGTTGCACGTAATGGATGTCATGGGTCTGGTCGTCACTTATGTATAAGTGAATTTCTTTCAATATCACACGTTTCTCTTCATTGCTATATGGTCCATGTCGATAAGTGATATGGGCCACTATGCTCACCTGCTCTAAGTGATAGTACCGACTTTGTATTTCATTTTGTGGTTGTAGGGTGTAATTTTCTGGAAATCCAACCACTGGCAGTATTGTTCTGAGAGGGAAGGTGTATTGGCATGTTTTGAATTTCTCATCTTTCCACCATGCCATATCGACCTGTTGAATGTACTGTTGGATCTTTCCACAAAACTTTGAAATAAATTCACATACTTGCACCTGGTGGAAAAAAATAAACAATGTTATAAAATAGCATAAAAATATTTACATGAATATTAATATGTTAATAAACAATGTTATAAAACAACATAAACAATAAAATCATTTAAATGAATATTATTCATGTACATTGTCACCTATGAAGTCACCAATTTAACCTTCCTGCCTTCTTTCCCATCATGTAGCTGATATGTCTCATACTGATAGTTCTGCTTTTCGACAATTGTATTCCCAAATGGTTGATATTCACTCTCATGGATGCAATTAGACCATAATGATATCCCACCACATTTGTTGCAAGAACCCTCTACACATTGTTTTAAGTAATATGCCTTCTCATCTTGCCTTGGACACATTATGCTATGGATGAAATCTCTATATGACATTGGAGGTACTGTACTTGAACATTCCTGCACATGGTTATGATGCAAAAAATGACGTATATGTGCAAATGTATGATAATATATATCAAACTCTATGTGGTATCTACAACAACAAGTATTATGGATGGTATTGATTCTAACTTACCAAGGCTTGCATTTTTCGAAAGATCTTTGCCCGAGCCTTAACTCTACAAGGGAAACTTTAAACATCTCGTACAATTGAGTTTGTGTCATGTCAAGATAATGTTTAACATGAGGTTCATTATTCATAGAACCTCTACAGTTTTTTAACACATCCTTTGTGTTAGAATAATTCCTAGTGTTATCGTGCCAAAAAGTTTGCACTAGTCCCTTCACTGTTTTCGACTAACTTCATGTCTTTACAAGGAAACCTACCACTAAATGGCCATAATCTTTCCATGTGTTTTTCTACATCAAGACTGTCTCTTCTTACTGAATATTTTTTAAGTGTCTTTGGATGTAAAGGCATAATTTGTGATGTGCATTTAAGTAAACAATGTTGTCTTGTGGATCTACTTACAATTGATTCAGCCAAGACGCGGCGAGCCGCATTACAATCTCGTGAACGAGCTTTTTTACCAATCGATGTGAATGCAGCAACAATAGATTTAACAATGCGATTACTTGATTCGATATTCTTCTATGTTCTTATGCCTAAATTTATTCTAACAGTTTCCATACTCCTAGATTGAATCAAAGCTAAAAAAATTTGGAATTTACCGGCTTCATATTTTTTTATCAAAATATTGTTTCATTATTTGAGAACAATGATGAAGGATAGTGTGTTTAGGAACTTTACCTTCCATGGAAGTCAAATCTCTCTCGTCCACTTGTATGCATTTAGGAGTTCTCTTTTGTATTGATGCAAGACGTTTTTCCGTTTGAAATGTTGTACTGACATTTACATCCACTACAGGATGACAACTTCGATTAGGATATTGAACCACCTGGCATGGTTGTTGCGGAGCCACATTTACATCGTCAAGAACATAATGATTGAACTATTTACAAAATTGTCTGTTTAATAATGCACCAAGATTTTCATCTCCCCCATAACCAACTTCCGTTAACGTTGCATAATCCTACTCAACCTCTATGTCAAGTATATGTGCTTTCCCTTAAGATGTTGAAGCGCAAGTATTTGATGCAAAATGTGTTGTTCCATCCATTGAACTCAATACAGAAATGTGGGTCATTGGAGAATGTATTGTATTGTCCACTATCAAATTCCTATGCTTTGAATCTTGCTCTGGGGTATCCAACATTGTATTTTGTATTGATTTTATCTGCTTCACCTGTTGAGGGGGAATGGGAAGTATTTTCTCATTGATTGAATGTCGATGATTCCTTGATTCTTCCATTTTTTTCCAGCTTCTTCTGGTGTAAGAACCTTCCTCGTTGACTCTACAACCTCTATTGCGTACATTCCCCATTGAAATCCACCCAAACTTGTACAATACCTATGGATTTGTGTAGTAAATGATGAAATTCTAGGTTGAATAGTTCTTTATGCACAGGTTCAGAGGAATTCTATCTTTTGCTATAATAAAATTGGCCCACGACATGCAACCCAACATTTTTTATTAAATCCATACCGCATATGCGATATAACGCATGTTCATTTTAACGCATATGCATTGTATCACACATGCATTATGCATACAATGGTTTACACCTAACGACCACTATGTAAAACATGATCATCATATCACATATGTGATTTAGTGCATATGAGATAGGAGAAATTAGCATTACATTGATTAAGCTAAAAGAGGGGGGGGGGAGTCAAAGGAGGGATAGAAAAGGTGTAGAGGGAATCATGGGAGGGAGGGATGGGTAGGGGAGAGATATGGGGCGGATGAAGGAAGGAGAAATATAAGGGGGAGGGAGGGATGGTTAGGGGAGAGACATGAGAGGGGAATGAAGGGAGGGGAAATATAAAGGGAAGGGATTGATGGGAGGGGAATAAATATAAGTGGGAGGGAGGGATGGGGGGAAGAGATATA
>LPNX010430608.1:254420-326886 GCA_001517045.1 Pseudotsuga menziesii
GATGGTTAGGGGGTGATAGAGTGGGTTAGTTACAGTGAGAGAGGAGGGATTTAGGGAAACGAAGGATGGTTACACCAAGGGATAGAGATGATGGATTGTGTGTGTGTGTGTGAGAGAGAGATGAATATTTAGGTATGGAGAGAAATATGGAGAGATGAAGGCTTGAACCACTGGATTGATTTCACGAGCGAGAGAGAGGGACACATGGTTAGAGAGAGAAGAGGGGGAGAGAGGGGGTTGATGGATGGTTTTAGAGGTAGAGGCATGGTGAAGGATAGATATATTGATGGTTAGATGGAGAGAGGAAGAGAGGGAGGTAAATTGGGGGGAGAGAGAAGGGGTGAAGAGAGACAGTGTGGGGAGAAAGTGAGGGAGGGAGTGAGTGAGAGGATGGAACACATGGATGTAGAAGGAGAGGGAGGGAAGGAGGGGGGAAGAGAGAAAGGGTTTTAGCGAGAGTGATGGTAAAAAAGAAAGGGTTTTAGAGGGAGGGAAGGGGCAGAGAGATAGGGTTGATGCCAGATGGTTTTAGAGGCAGAGGCATGGTGAAGGAGAGAAATATCGATGGTCAGATAGAGAAAGGAAGAGAGGGAAGGAATTTGGGCGGGGTGGGGGGGAGATAAGGGGGTGGATAGAGGAGGTAGGCAGAGAAAGTGGGGGATGAAGTGAGTAATAGTATGGAACACATGGAGGTATAAGGAGAGGGAGGTAGGGATGGGGAAGAGAGAGAAATGGTTTAGCATGAGGGAGGGGTAACAAGGGAAGGGTTTTAGAGGGAGGGAAAGGAGAGAGATAGAGGGTTTTAGGATGGTTTTAGAGGCAGAGGGAAAGGAGAGAGAGAGAGGGTTTATGGATTGTTTTAGAGGCAGAGGCATGGCGAAGGAGAGAAATATCGATGGTTAGATAGAGAGGGATGGAGAGAGGGTGTGTGGATGTGTTTGAGAGAGACAAAGGGGAAATATTGGTTATAGAGGGAGAGGGGGTGTGGTATTCCAAGAACAATATGTGTGTAAGTTTGTTTGAGGGGGGAGTGGTGAGATGAGGAGGGAAGGGGGATTTAGGCAGAGAGGGGAGAGAGGAAGAGAGGGAGGGAAAGGGGTGAGAGAGAGGGTTGAGGGATGGTTATAGATGCAGAGGGATAGTGAAGGATAGAAATAACGATGGTTAGATAGAAAGGGATGGAGAGAGGGTGTGTGGATGTGTGTGAGAGAGAGAAATGGGGGAGGTTGGTTATAGAGGGAGAGAGGGTGTGGTTTTTCAACACCAAGAGGTGTGTAAGTTTGTTCAAGGTGGGAGTGGAAAGATAAGGAAAGAGGGGGGATTTAGTCAGAGAGGGGGAGAGAGGAAGAGAGAGCAGGAATTAGGGGGGAGAGAGAAGGGGGTGGAGAGAGGAGGTAGGGGAGAAAGTGAGGTATGGAGTGAGTGAGAGGATGGAACACATGGAGGTAGAAGAAGAGGGAGGGAGGGGATAATAGAGAAGGGGGAGAGAGGGAAGGAGGAGAGAGAGAGAGGGCTGAGGGATGGTTATAGATGTAGAGGGATGGTGAAGGAGAGAAATATAGATGGTTAGATAAAGAAGGATGGAGAGAGGGTATGTGGATGTGTGTTAGATAGACAAAGGGAGGAAGGTTGGTTATAGAGGGAGAAAGTGTATGGTGTTCCAAGACCAATGTATATGTAAAATTATTTTTTAAATTAACGTAGTGAAACACATATGCAATATAATGCATATGCGTTATATCGTATATGCGATATAAAACGCATATGCATTATAATGCATATGCGCTATAACACATATGCAATATAAAACGCATATGTCTTTTGTAAAATTTAAAATTTTGGTGGGAATATGGCTTGGCATTATGTTTAGAATAGATTCGAAGTACCGAACCTATTGGCTAGGACAAATTAACCAGGGCTATTGCCTGTATTTCAGAACTTTATGCATATGCTCAGTTTCGATGGCATTTTTTGCTATGACAAACACAATTTTTTTTATGAAATATATAATATTGCAGAATACAATATAACGATTCTGAATATGTAATTTTTTCCTAAAAAATGTATGTTTTATTTATTTATTATTATTTTTCTAAATGTCACATGTCAGTTTTCGAAAATAGATACATCGATTGTTTTTTATATAAATTTTGATTGCCTTCACTGTTTCGCGAGAAAAATATATGGTGCACTAGAGGAAAGCAAGATCTACAATCTTATATATAGAAATCAAGAATTTCATTAAGCTTTTCCCCTAAAGTGTTGCACCCACACATAATGTTTTCGTTTCAAGGTTTTCAGACTTCAATAATTAATAATAATAATAATAAATAATTCATGATTTTTTTGAAAAAATAGTGTTGCACTAGTACCATATGTCCTTTATATGTATGCAAGAGTTTATCAAAAAATGGCATCATTTACCTCATATAATGTTGCACCCACACAAACATATATGTTATGATGTGCTGAAAATTTGAAAACCCAATTTAAGGGAAACTAATTTTATAATCAAATTTTACACATATTTTATGTAGATAAAAGTTATATATTATGAAGGATTATTCAATTACCTAGCTTTTGTATTTTTACTTCATCTTCAAATCCGTTAGGGAAGTACCCCTAATTGTCACCTAAAGTCATGTTAGGATTTATAATCCTACCTTGTCCAGATATAGTCTATTAGATATTTTTCCTAACTTAGGAGTCATTTGCTAGAGTTTGGTGCCACCGATGCCATTGGTTCCACCAGTGTTCCATTTGGTGCCACCAATGTGCATGTTAACACTCCATTTTTAACAGTTGATTTAAGAGCCTGATAGGAATTTGATGAGGGTCCCATTCCCTCGAGCTTCATGTGAATCCCCCTTTAGCTTATTAGAAGTGCAAGGAAAAGAAGAAAATGGAAGGTGTGTTGAAGGCATTGAACGAAGCTCAAAATCAAAGGCTGAAATTGATCGAAGATGGATCAATGGCTCCAAACCATTTCACGCGAGTGGACATGCTCGACCAAAGTCGTGTTTCCGTATTGTGAAGTGGGATAAAGGTCAGAAACATTCTACGATCGAGATGAGATCTGAGTCAGATCTATAGTCTCAATCAATTTCGCAAGCCATACATGCACGGGTAAAAGCTACGATTTTAAATCGCGAAGGAGGGGTAGCATTCGCGAAGATCAACGACCGTGATAAGAAAGGAGAGAAATCTACGGCCACGATTTATTTCGCAATGCGAACTAGCACGGATGAATACCAAAGCTTCTCATTGCGAAAGATAGTGGGGTCCACTCATATCTATGGTTGCATGAAGGATTGGTCACGATCGATGATTGAGAACATGTCACGATCCAGAACTGTCTGCGTTGTTCAAAGGTGAAAAGTTGGCGGCAGAAGGTATGGAATGTGGACGGTGGACATGAAAGATTCCTTGGATCGGATGGCTGAGATGGCTCCCAGGGTATGTGATTTCACATCCAGTACGGAGACGACAACGGAGGAGACGTTCACACGTGTAATCTGCATCTTTGCGAATTGGCTGATTTATCCGACGCCATTTGTAGCACGCGTAGCGATGGAATCATCTCTTTGGCAGAGTCATGTCACATAGAGATAAGTGGCTTTTGTGTGAGTTGGACTACAGAAATGAGGAAAGTAACCAGCGAATCTGCTACTCACACGAGGAAAAGCTAGCACGATGTGGGAGACCATTTCGTTTCCTACTTCAAAAGAGCCAGGAAACGTGGGAACGTCCACTTCATGAACTTTGCAGCATGGATCTATTGTACTAGATGGCGTCCACAAATGCTTCCCATAGAAGATGGTAAGGCACCACAACCGATGAAGCAAAGTGACTAGAACCCCAGCAAGTAAAGGATCACTCTGCTCGTGCCCTCACACATGTGGATACCAAATACACTTGATGACAGAGTGTGCAGGAATGTTGACTAGCCATTTTGAGGGCCGGTCTTGAATCCCTATATATACTTATTTCAGTTCAACAGGAGTGAACTAACATATCTCCAGAACCCAAGTTCTACTTCTCCGTGAATCTGCAAATGCCCGAAGAGTTTGACGATGAAGATCTGGTTTGAGAAGCTTGTCCGTCTGGGGGTATTGATGGTTGGTGGGAAGCTTCCACACTCACATGTCACCTTGGTATTACATGCCAAGAATGACGCCAGCCATCGAGGTCCAAACATGATACCCATGCCCCCAATGACGAAGGGCCTGGACACTTACTCCCCATAAGTGTTTTTCCAGGAACCCTTGATAGCATCTCGCCTACCAAAGCCTCCGCAGAAGGGGACAGTCATCGACTGTTCCCTGTATAAGCATTTGTTTGGATGGGAGCATCAGGTGTATAAATCCCTAACAACCCTATTTGTGAAGTCCACTTTTCTAGGGTTACAGAGTTGGTGTATATACGCTACACCCTAGTGCATGTGGGAGAACTCACCTCACTGGAGGTGAGGAGTACAAGAATGAAAAACCACCCCACAGGTCCGTCTCAACCAGAAGCAATGCAAAACTTCTTCCATATCCCACGGCTAACAATCTTACACGGAGAGGAAGAAGGTGGTGGATGTGATTGAACCGGGAAAAGATGCCAATTACCTTGCCAGCGTGTGCCCATGTGGAAAGCTGCATTTGAGCACGACGGAAGCACACTCTTCGGACAGAGAAGGAGGCATCATACTCATAATCCGTCATGGTGTCCAAGCACGTCAAACAATGACTTGGACCGAAGGTGACCACTAGCGCCATAATGTTTATTGTTTATATTTGTAAAACGTGGCAATAGTCCACTCCTTGTACAATTAATGCATGATTGTGACTTGTAACATTTTTCTGTTCGGTAGTCTCAGCATTAGAATAGTATAAATACACTCCTGATAGAGGGAGAAAGGGGATTTGGTTGGATTGGGAAACATTTTAGGGCTGAGGCTCTCCATTGTAAATAAGATTTGATGCATGTGTTATGAATAAAATTGCAGAGGAGGAGTTGTTTATCATAGCAGAGATTCTTGTGTCGTTGCTTTTCCCAATATGTATCTTCTTTTATGTGTAATGTATTTCCTGTTTTCACTCCAGTCTGTTGATTGCTTTCATGTCTGCAACTTAGGGTATAGCAGTTAGGAATTCATACTCGTTATGCTTTGGCTGCTGTTCTAGACATCTATCAATTGTTATTCTAAAGTTGCGTGGAATTCATCTCGCTGGTGCTCCACGCAATGGGTTGTTCTCTCTCTTGTCCTCCAACCGCCCACTAAAAATATCCTGATTGGAAGATCAGTGGCTACCTTGCCTCTATTTGCAACCCTACGCATTCCTTTCCTCTTGCAAGTGTTCACTACAAAGGTTCTCGACTCCATCTCCAATGGTTCTCGCCCCGATAATCCCACCTTGCATCTCACCTTTATACACTTCGTACCATTCAGGATCCTGGCCCCCTGATTATCCTTGATTGAAAATCTTACACGGAGTAGACTCCATTGACAAACGAGAGATCCCTCTCTGACTGCACAGGGTCGGAGGCGCGGTCTAAAGTGGTTCTGTTGTTGCACCGGGAGTGCGGCCCTCCCCTCAACCTTGGGGCCTCAAAATCCCAACGCCAACAAACTGGCGCCATTGCCGGGGACGAGATTGAAGATCATCCCTGGGAAGAACGACAAAGATTCAGATCTGGTTGTTGATGGTGAACAATTGACCAGACATCCAGAAGGTTGAGCACTTTCAACCTAGCAACTCCACTCTTGAAGGATTCAGACTGCGGCGACTCCGCTGGTGGTGTGACTCGGAAATCAAATGGCCGAGGAGAGCGAGCAGATTCTGTTTGGACAAGGGACCCCTTATAAGGCTTAGAAATGCATGACAGAAGGTCCATATCCTCGGGTCTTTGTTTCTTCCAGGATTCCTTATCCTATCTTGTAAGTTTGCTCTTATCTTTTCCCATATTTATCAAAACAACCTTCTATGGTTCAGCTCATTCTGAATAGAGCTATGAATATATTCCTATTTATCCTTCTTTACAAACCGAAAGCGTTGCGTCTTCTTGTACATCTGATTATGGCCTAGATTTTTATCCAAGGGCTCACGATGTCAAAGGACACCCCTGTGAAATCCATGAGACCTTAGACGATATCTTGGCTATCGTGCCTAACCTTGTCTCTCCTATTTCTCCAAGCCGATACAAACCACTACAACTGCCTCCCATCCTCCATGATTTTCCCATGAGATATTACAAGTACCTCCCCAAGTTTAACGGAGAATCCCAAGACTTGACTACTGAGAAACATTTACAAGCCTTTGAGCATTTCTTTGACCTTTTTGAGATAGATCATGATGATGTATGCATGCGGGCTTTTTCCCTGTCTTTGCAAGGGGATGCCAAATTATGGTTTAAACATTTGCAGCCTAAGTCCATCAACACATGGGAAGATTTTTATTACACCTTCTTAAAGTTTTGGGGTAGGAGAAGGCCATTGGAGCAAATACTTTCAGAGTTTTATTCCCTGAGGAGGCATGAGGATGAGGCCATATCTAGTTTTAACAGAATATTCGTAAGATTTTATTATAACATGCCTAAGGAAGTCCAACCTCTTGAGAATGCTTCTAAGATCTATTATGCAGCCGCCTTTCCTCCTGACCTGTCCTTTCTTCTTTTGGAGAGAAAATCAACCACCCTGCAGCAAATGTTCACTTATTGTTTGGAGTTTGAGGAAAACCTTAAGATGTCCAAGAAATTGTCAGATTAGGACAATGGTGGTGAGATAAAAGATACATTCAAATTGTTTGGGCCCTACAAGAACAATGGGAAAGTCTTCGGCCCATCAGATCTCTCTCATGGTAAGCATAAATATGACCGGCCTGAGGTAGGAGCAGGTAGTCCTGTAGAATTGTTTTATGAAGATGGCGACCTGCACCGCTCCTGGTCCACAAAGGATGATTTTAAGAAGGAGTTTGGTACGCTTGTGTATGATGAATATGAGGAAGAGTACCTATAGAATACACCTGACAAGACTACTGATGAAAGGAATCAAGATGCAATGCAAAGTTAGAAGGTTGAAACCGGGAAGGACGATAAGGGCAATGGAGGTGATAGCCTACCCTTGTGTCATGCCTCTTTTGAATTGATACGACACATGATTAATGCCTCCAAGAAAAAGCAGAAAGAAATGGACATGGTGCAGACTAGAATCCTGTACAAGAAATAAGACGATAAGAAGAACCAGCCAGGAGATTCTCTTCATGCTACTAATACATTGGAAATCTGTAGTGAAGGGACAAGCTATGAAGATGGATGCAGCAGCCTCCAAATAAACACATTTTTTGATATTTCGCCTTCAGTAGCGCCACCACACATAGGAGGAATATGCCTACTCGATTCCACCTGAGAAGCAGGGGACCTCCCTCTTGAAGCACATCAAGCTCCTGTTACAGAAATTTCAAGCGGAGAGCGGGATGTTCCATTGAAAAAAGTGGATCCTTTTCTGCAATCTTCCAAGTGTCATCCTGACGAATCTCTAGAAGAAGGAAGCTTCGGATGACTTTCCCATGAGCAGGTGACAGAGTGTACTAGAGGTTGCTGTAATTTCTATGACCCCGTGGCCGAATACATGGAGGGTCTGGGCAAAGGCAGTGATTGGTTGCATCCCTGCTTTGAAGATCAGTTTGTTTATCATTTCCTTCTCCCATTATCTATTTCATTTTTGTCCATCAAGCACGATGAAAGAACAAAAACATTAAGCAAGTTGCTTTATTGGATTCATTGGAAGTCTGATTTCACTTAATCAGATTTGTACACAAAGTTAGGTAGAGTAGGTAGGAAAAAATAAGCTCGACTGTTATCGAGCATTTCCTTCATTACTGTTTTAGTTTGTTTTCATTTTTCAATTACCAGCACAGGTTTACAGTCACCAGCATGATTTGCAAGAGTGGCATGAATTTATTGAAGCAGTAACTCATAGTAGAATGGAGATGTCAAAGGAAGATTGAAGGCAGTCAAATGGTTTGGCACTTGGTCTACGGGGGTTCTTTGCTACCTCATTGGGAGGATAGCATCCCTCGTGGAGCCAATTGTTAACACTCCATTTTTAACAGTTGATTTAAGAGCCTGATAGGAATTCAATGAGGGTTCCATCCCCTTGAGCTTCATGTGAATTCCCCTTCAGGTTATCAGAAGTGCAAGGAAAATAAGAAAACAGAAGGTGTGTTGAAGGTGTTGAATGAAGCTCGAAATCAAAGGCTGAAATTGATCGGAGATGGATCAATGGCTCCAAACCATTTCGTGCGAACGGACATGCTCGACCAAAGCTGCATTTTTGAATTGCAAAGTGGGATAAAGGTCGAAAACATTCTATGATCGAGATGAGATCTGAGTCATATTTACGGTCTCAATCAATTTCGTAAGCCATACATGCACGGGTAAAAGCTGCAATTTCAAATCTCGAAGGAGGGGTAGCATTCGCAAAGATCAATGGCCGCGATAAGAAAGGAGAGAAATCTACGGCCACGGTTTATTTTGCAATGCAGACTAACACGGACGAATACCAAAGCTTCTCATTGTGAAAGATAGTGGGGTCCACTCAGATCTATGGCAGTGTGAAGTATTGTTCGCGATCGATGATTGAGAACATGTCACGATCCAGAACTGCCCGCGTTGTTCAAAGGAGAAAAGTTGGCAACAAAAGGTATGGAACGTGGACGGTGGAGATGAAAGATTCCTCAGATCGGATGGCTGAGATGGATCCTAGGGTACGTGATTTCACATCCAGTGTGGAGACGACAGAGGAGGAGACGTTCACACATGTAATCTACATCTTTGCAGATTGGCCGATTTCTCTGACGCCATTTGTAGCACGTGTAGCGGTGGAATCATATCTTTGGTAGAGTCATGTCATGTAGAGATAAGTGGCTTTTGTGTGAGTTGGCCTATGGAAATGAGGAAAGTAACCAGCGAATCTGCTACTCACACGAGGAAAAGCCAACACGATGCGGGAGACCATTTTGTTTCCTACTTCAAAAGAGCCAGGAAACGTGGGAACGTCCACTTCATGAACTTTGGAGCATGGATCTATTGTACCAGATGGTGTCCACAAATTCTTTCCACAGCAGATGGTAAGGAGCCACAACCGATGAAGAAAAGTGACTAGATCCCCAACAAGTAAAGGATCACTCTGCTTGCGCCCTCACACATGTGGATACCAAATACACTTGATGACAGAGTGTGCAGGAATGTTGAATAGCCATTTCGAGGGTCGGTCTTGAAGCCCTATATATACTGCTTTCAATTCAACAGGAGTGAACTAACATATCTCCAGAACCCGAGTTCTACTTCTCCGTGAATCTGCAAAGGCCTGAAGAGTTTGATGATGAAGATCTGGTTTAAGAAGCTTGTTTGTATGGGGGTATCGATGGTTGGTGAGAAGCTTCCACACTCGCCCATTACCTTGGTATTGCATGCCAAGAATGACGCCAGCCATCGAGGTCTAGACGTGATACTCGCACCCCCACTGACACGGGGCCTGGACACTTACTCCCCATAAGTGTTTTTCCAGGAACCCTTGATAGCATCGCCCCCACCAAAGCCTCTGCAGAAGGGGACAGTCATCGTCTATTCCCTGTATAAGCATTTGTTTGGATGGGAGCGTTAGGGGTTTATATCCCTAATAGCCCTATTTGTGAAGTCCACTTTCCAAGGGTGATGGGGTTGGTGTAGATACGCTACACCCTAGTGCCTATGGGAGAACTCACCTCACTGGAGGTGAGGAGTACAAGAATGAAAAACCACCCCACAGGTCCATCTCAACCAGAAGCAATGCGGCACTTCTTCCATAGCCCATGGCTAACAGTCTTACCCGGAGAGGAAGAAGGTGGCGGATGTGATTGAACCAGGGAAATATGCCAACTACCTTGTCAGCGTGTGCCCATGCAGAAAGATGCATTTGAGCACGGCGGAAGCACACGCTTCGGACAAAGAAGGAGGCATCATACTCATAATTCGTCATGGTGGCCAAGCACGTCAAACTATGACTCAGACCGAAGGCGACCACTAGCGCCATAATGTTTATTGTTTATATTTGTAAAACATGGCAATAGTCCACTCCCTGTACAGTTAACGCATGATTGTGACTTGTAACATTTTTCTGTTCGGTAGTCTCAGCATTAGAATAGTATAAATACACTCCCGATAGAGGGAGAAAGGGGAGTTGGTTGGATTGGGAAACATTCTAGGGCCAAGGCTCTCCATTGTAAATAAGATTTGATGCCTGTGTTATGAATAAAATTGCAGAGGAGGAGTTGTTTATCATAGCAGAGATTCTTGTGTCGTTGCTTTTCCCAATATGTATCTTCTTTTACGTGTAATGTATTTCCTGTTTTCACTCCAGTCTGTTGATTGCTTTCATGTCTGCAACTTAGGGTATAACAGTTAGGAACTCATACTCGTTATTCTTCGGCTACTTTTCCAGACATATATCAATTGTTCTTCTAAAGTTGCGTGGAATTCATCTTGCTGGTGCTCCACGTGATGGGCTGTTCTCTCTCTTGCCCTCCAACCGCCCGCTAAAAATCTCCTGATTGGGAGATCAACGGCTACCTTGCCTCTATTTGCAACCCTACGCATTCCTTTCCTCTTGCAAGTGTTCACTACGCAGGTTCTCGACTCCATTGCCAATGTTTCCTGCCCTGATAATCCCACCTTGCATCTCACCTTTATACACTTCGTCCCATTCAAGATCCTGGCCCCCTGATTATCCTTGACTGAAAATATTACATGGAGTAGACTCCGGTGAAAAATGAGAGATCCCTCTCTGACTGCGCAGTGCCAGAGGCATGGTCTAAAGTGGTTCTGCTGTTGAGCCAGGAGTGCGTCCCTCCCCTCAACCTTGGGGCCTCAAAATCCCAGCGCCAACAGTGCCACTTGGTGCCATTGGTTCCAATCCCTACACTTTAGGAGCCACTCTGAGTGCCATTGACAACCTCCTTTAGTTGGTTGTAGTTGGTAGGTAGTTATGCTAAGTGTATCTTCAGTTACATTCAGTTAGATCACATTCAGTCATTCTAGCACCAATTATGCATGGCTGCATGGGGAAGTGGTGGCTTTGTTCACCTACCTTGTCATTTTAACTGATTGTCAGACTTAATTAGACATGTGGAATTAGACTAGTGGTCTTCGATAGTGATCTAGACACTTCTAGTTATCCAATCAGTCAGGATTGAGTTGGTAGATTCGAATCTTATCCACATGATTCGAATTATCCTTATCATAACACTATTGTATATTGCTGGAATTAAAGAAGATTAATGTTGTAATTCACTGAGAATTTCTTTTTAGTTTTTTGTGAAATTTATCGTGTTCACTGTACATTTTCCATTCCATACTAGTGAACAATTATACCTTTTCAATTGCACTCAGTTCTTGTATATCAATGGTTCAATAATTCAAACAAGTCAGAGGTTCCATGTTTTTTCAGTGTTATATGGCATCTAAAGTTCCTTGAAAGGAGTCCATGATTGTGCATCAGCCCATGAATGTAGAGTTAAAACATCTCAAATATTGCTTGAACATTGGCATTTTTTAAGTTAGGTGTTCCTAATCAATGCTTTTGATCAACACAAGGTTCTTATCCTATCATGGATACGTGAATAGTTTTAGATAAACTACACAATGGAGCTGCCTCTTCTCCTTAGAAAGTATTATTGGTGAAAGTCCTCTTTGGTGCTACATATTTCCTCCATAAAATACATTGCTTACTATTGGAACATATCCTATTGCAATGCCGTCTATTGCAATGGAGACTATTGTCACGGTGACTATGGCAACATACTTTGAAAATATTGAATCTCTGTATTTATTTCTTGGATTGTGAAAGTTGCAACTGGTTGAAAGAATTGAATTTCTAGAGAATATTTGGTACAGTTTGGTGTTGCCATTTGAAGTATTCAGTAAAATTTGCAGTTGTTGCTACAATTGATCCAAAAGAAGAAGTTGTAGAAGCATATTGTCATCACACAAGAACTGGGGTATAACAAATACATCAATTCAACATTTATAATTATAACTTGGAAATTGTTGTTTTTTGTAATTTCCAATGCATTTTTTGGTACTTGCATGTGTTTTTTGTAAGTATCAAATTGGAAGAAAGTTGAATTGCATTGTATTTGGGTGCATTCTCGACAGAGACTAACACCCTTCACTTTTTGATTTTAAGTATACTGAGACTATTTTGTAAATGGAAGAGATGCATGAATCCATCAATTTGTTGATTGAGTCTACTTGGTCCTTCCTACCCAAGGAGGCCTCACACAATCCTCATAATGTCTCAAACTGAAGAAATATTAGAGTTGTTGAACACTCTAATACTTACTTCTGTATACAAATCAATCACAATAAAAAAAACTCTACAAACTATTATAACTCATATGAAAGATTCAAAATCCAAAGAGGACAACATTCAATAAAGGAATCAACATTCTGAACTAGTGTTTGTTCAGAACAACCCTCTCTTTGAAGATGATTCCTATCAGTTTTCAACACGTAGTGAAATAATGTCAAAAGATGTGTAATAAAACTATATAGTTAGTAGTTATCAATTAAGGTTGGCTTGATAGGTCATACCATTTAATGGTAACCCTTGATTTGTATAAAGGCCGTATTGTACTCTTTTAAATATCATCATTCAATAATAAACATATATCCTTTTTGGAAAATCCATTCAAAGTTGGTATCAAATCCAATGTTCTTGGCGTTTTCTCCTGCCATCTCCATTCATTTATGCATTTCCCTCCACCTCCACATACTTCTCTGTTGCTCGCGTTTCTTACCTACCACCTTCCGCACCCCTCTATTCTCCAATGCCTCTCCACACCAGTGCCACCTCTTTCCTCCACACTGAATCCATTCATATCCACCCTCCACGCTAACACCCAAATCTCGCGCCCCCTTCCCTCCATTCAGCCTTCCCCATGCACTCCCACCTGCTCTCGCTGCATCTACCACACGTGTCTTTCCTCCATGTTTCCTGCTCCCTCACACCAAGCTCCACCATCCCATCATAGTCTCTCTCTTATCCCGCGTCTACCCTCCCTGGGCCTGTATGTGAGCTATTGTCTCCTTTAACTTGGTCTCTCAGTGAGAGAATTTCAAGTTTTAGGTCACGAATGTCCTCATGTTTTTGTTCAAGCTTTGCTAGTATTTTTGGAATGGATCATCTTTTGATTTTAAGGATGCATCTTTGTTCACTAGAGGGTTTCTCTCAGTGTTTCTTGTATTCATCTTGTTTAAATTTGAATTTTAACTATTAAATTTTTAATTGCAATAATAATAATGTTATTACAAGATTTTAATGGTTTGGAAGGTTTTTTAAAACATACTAATAATTATTATTAAGTATCATAATAATAATATTATAATTTTTTTTTGAAAATGGACGAATCTCGATCTGGATCGTTGGTCTGGGCGAAGATGAGAGGGGGAAAGAGTGCGAGAGGTTGGGAGATTAGGATGTGAAATCGAAAAATATTTTGAAATGTACAATATCTATGGTGACGACGACAAACTAAATGTTGCAACAATGTACATGGATAAAACCTCTTGTGATTGGTTCTTATGGTGGGACTCAACAATACTGGGGAGGTCGATTACTTAAAGACTAGTACACCTTCAAGAAAAATTTCTTTAAATGATTTCAAGACATGGAAGAAGCCGAAATATACATTAATCTTACTCATTTACAACAAGAAGGAATTGTATATGAATATTTTAGCAATCTACTTGTTCTAGCCACTTGTGTCCAAGATATAACTGAAGAATGACTCCTGCAAATTGCCATTGGTGGCCTAAAATAGAGTATACAAAGCGAGATAAATTTATTAGACATCAAAGATGTGGAACAAGCTCATCAAAAAACAAAATTAATTGAATAGAAGCAAAATACATAACGTTCATCGGTTTATATACCACCCCACGTAAGAGCCAATAGGAAAAAGGACGAAAATCCATGTCGTAGGTGTAATGCCCCTAATTGGCACCCAGGTCATAAGTGTCAAAAAAAAAATTCGTTCTTGTGCGAAAAAAATAATACAAGTGAAATAATGATGAAGAATCAAGTGACACACCTTCCTCCGACACAGAGTCAAATAGCGATGAGACTGGAAAGGAAGAGGCTAACATCACATCGAAGTTCTCAGTGGGTGCAATGACAGGTATCTCTCAACCCCAAACCCTCAAATTTTTTGGCCATATCAAAAACATGAAAGTGATGATGTTGATCAATAATGGGAGTACACACAACTTCATAGACTCTAGGATAGTGAAACAATTAAAAATATTCATCTACCCTACTGCAAGTTTCCAAGTATTGGTACAAGGAAAAAAGACTACACCGTGCGATGACAAATTCCATAAAGTAGAACTAGCTATAAAGGACTACAAGATAAAATCGCCAATGTATGTTATAGAAATTAGAGGAGTTGACATTGCTTTAGGTGTACAATGGTTGGAAACCCTGGGGACAGTCGGATTAAACTTACAAGAAAAATTATAAAGTTCTATGAAAATGGGAGGAAATATAAGCTTTACAGTACTAATTTTCCCCCTCCCCAAATTATGTCATCCAATAAAATAGAAAAGATGGTAAAAAAAGGAGCTCAAGCCTTTTTCTTACACTGCTATGCTATGGAAGGAACAACTGATGAAAGACAAAATAATGACCCACGTGAATTAGAGCAACCCCTGGGGGAACATAGTGACATATTCTGAAACCCACCTCATGGTATCCTGCCCCGACATTCTAGGGATCACATCATTGAGTTGATGCCAGGATTAGCTCCAATTAGAAAAAATTCATACAGACAATCTCATAGGAACAAATAAGAGATCGAACATTTAGTACATGAGCTATTAGATGATGGAATAATCACACGTAGTAAGATTCATTTCTCTGCACCATTCATACTCATTAGAAACAAATATGGATCGTATAGACTTTGCATTGATTATCGAGCGTTAAAAAAAGTCACCATAAAAGATAAATTCCCCATTCCCTTTGTTGACGAACTGCTCGATGATCTACATGGTGCAAAATATTTTTCTAAAAAACACTTAAATTCAGAATATTACCAAATCTGTATTCGAGAAGAAGATGTCCCCAAAACAACTTTCTGCTCCCATAAAGGTTTATACGAATTTCAAGTGATGCAGTTTGGATTATCCAACAATCTGATAAGATTTCAATCAGTAATGAATGACTTGTTTTGCTCGTACCTAAGGAATTCCGTGCTAGTGTTTTTTGATGGTATCCTTATTTATAATAAAAATTGGAACTCGCACCTCAAGCAGGTAGAAACTATATTGAAGCTTTTAGAAGAAAAAAAAATTATGCTAACAAATCAAAATGTAGTTTTAGGAAAAAATAAATAGAATTTTTGGGGCACATTGTATCAGGCAATGACATTAAGGTCTATTCCCAAGAAATTAGGGCGATAACAGAGTGGTTGTCCCCTAAGTCAATTACATCGTTAAGAGGATTTCTGGGTTTAACATGTTATTATAGAATATTTTTTCACAACTACGCCCAAATTGTAACACCCCTAACATCACTATTAAAAAGGGATGCTTTCAAAAGGGATAAGGATGCATAAACTTGTTTTGAACAATTGAAAACCCTAATGATATCCACACTAGTGTTAACAGATCCTGATTTTATGAAGATATTCATCCTTGAGTGTGACGCTTCAGGGACATGCTTAGTGTCTGTTCTCATGCAAGATAAAAACCCCATTTCCTTCGAAAGTGAGAAGTTAAACCAAGTGAGCAAAAAAAATCCACATATGACAAGGAAATGTTGGCAATAATTCATGCCCTTGTTAAATGGAAGCAATATTTGTTCGGGGCAGAATTTCTTATTAGATAAGTCCACAACATCCTGAAGTATTTTTTAACCCAAAAAAATCTCTCTCTCGAACAACAGAAATGGGTAAGCAAAATCCAAGTCTTTTATTTTGACATTGTGTATAAAAAGGGAAAAGAGAATAGGGTTGTAGACATCTTATCAAGAAAACATAAAAGTGATTCCTCCCTATGTGCAATATCCATTGTTGTTCCTGAATGGATTTTAGAAGTCCAAAGTGAGTATGTGAAAGACCTAGAGATAAGGAAGCTAATTAAAGAAGTTGAAAACAACAAAGAAACAAAATCCAAATATTCATGGGAAAAAAACATACTATGGTACAAAGAAAGAATATATTTACCCATTTCATCAAAATTCAAAACTCAATTCTTAAAAGAGAACCATGACTCCCCAACGACAAGCCATGTTGGTTTCTTTAAAAAATACCACAATATCCGCCAATCCTCCTTTTGCAAGGGAAGGAAAACTAATATCCAAAAATATGTGGCTAAATGTGATATGTGTCAAAGAAATAAATTTGAGACAGTGGCTCCTCCCAGTCTCCTACAACCCCTTCATATTCCAACCCAAAAATGGTCTAAGGTATCCATGGATTTTATCACCAGCCTTCCTACGTCAAAATAAAAGGATAGTATATTTGTAGTCTGAATTTTTTTGGAATCCTATGGTGAATTATTGATTCTTCTCGATGTTTCAGGCAAACTAGTTCAACCCATCTTCAAGAGATATGGTGAAGGTACTCGCCTTGTCTTCTTGTGACCTGAGGTTTTTAATTAAATAGTGGAAGAATTTTTAATTTGATTATTTTAATAGGTTAATATATTTTTTAATAGTCGGCTTAATCATTTTAATATTGTTTTGTAGTTAGAAGTTGTGTATTAGTTTTTTTGATTAATTAATTTAATAAAAAAAAATTAGTTAGTTTATGTAGTGATTGTTTTAATAGATTATAAGTTTTTTTATAATTAAATTTAAAAAAAAAGACTCTTTTAGGGTTTTAATTATATTTATAATTTTCTAAAGGTAGGTTTATATTTAAAGTATAAGTTTTTAAGTAATAAAATCTTATTGGAATAAGTTCATTTTTTATTTAAATTTAAATTTTACAAATTTTTTATTTTATTTAAGTTATAGAAAGTTATGAGGTTAGGTTAAACTTTAATTTTATAGTTTAAAATATTTTTAGCTTTCTAGAGTTAAATTTTTATTAATTTAATTTAATTTAATTTGTATGCATGATTTTAAATTAGAGAGGTTTTTTTAAGCTTTTTTCCTTAATTTTTGTTTAGAATGGTTTAAGGAAGGTGTTTTTTTCTTAGGTTATAAGGTGGTTCTCAAGAGTTTTTAATTACCATGATGATATGTGTCCAATATTTACTCAATTTCCACCCATCATCTCTATTGATGTTTTAAGGGCGCTTCTCGATTTCAATGGCTTTGACGTGTCTTTTTCGTGTATTGATCAATCCTGATGATGGCCTTTGTGTGTTATATGCATATGTGGTGTTTGGAAGTAACATAGTGCTCAGCTAGTGCATATTTTTTGGTTCGTTCATGGATGATGTCAACACTATTCTCTTTAAGCCTCAGTTGGATTGAGCGACCTGTTTCACCACAGGATCACCAATTCACCACAGGATTCCAAAAAAATTCAAACATGCTTTCCTATGAAAGCATTAATAACATATTTGTATTCGTTGAAAGATTAACAAAATATGCTCATTTCATTAGTATTTCATCCAAATCAAAAGCAATCCAAGTCGTAGATAGTTATGGACAAATAAAAGCAATAAACAAATGCCTTGAAGGATACTTGAGGAATTTCGTGAACTACCAAAAAACTCAATGGGTACAATGGATACACCATGCAAAATGGTGGTACAATCGTACATATCATACATTAACAAAAATGTCACCTTTTGAAACCTTATATGGGTATCCACCTCCTAAAACAAGAGAATATGTAATCAACAATTTCAAATTTCCAGCAGCAAGAGATTACCTAAAAACATCCGATGAGGTCATCCGCATTTTGAAGAACCATCTTGAACAAGCAAGGATCTGCATCAAACAAAAAATAGACTAAAAAAGAACTGATCAACAATTTGAAGTGGGTGATTGGGTGTTTGTTCACCTTCAATTGTACAAACAAACTTCACTAAAAAATTCCAAAAATCATAAACTTGTACCCAAGTTCTATGGCCCATATCAAGTTCGAAAGTGAGTGGGATAAGTCGCCTATGCTCTAGATATCCCAAATAAAGGAAAAATGCATGACGTCTTCCATGTGTCATGCCTAAAGAAGAAATTGCAGGGCTCAACCACTTGCATACAAACTGAATTGGCTATGATAGATGATGAAGGAAAATTAGTGTTGGAACCAAAATGCATTTTGGAAATCAAAACTAGAACACTTTGCTCCAGATCAGTCAAGGAATACCTTATCAAGTGAACAAACTTACCAGATGATGAAGCTACACAGGAGAATGAATATTTTCATTTGCTCCTCCCATCCTTACTGATACTTCGTAGACGAAGCATTTTAGAGAGGGATGACTTCTAATAAAACTAAATAGTTAGTAAACCTAGTTACTTAGTAGTTATTAATTAAGGTCAGCTTGATAGTTCACACCATTTAATGGTGATCCTTGATTTGTATAAAGGTTGTATTGTACTCTTGTAAATATCATTATTCATTAATAAATATATATCCTTTTTGGAAAATCCATTCCAAGATGTACAACCTATTCAAATTTCCAGATGCCAACATTGTGATCGAGTTGGCCATATGAAAGATCAATATTTTGATTTTCATCCTTGTTATCACTCAAGAATCATAACCATTCTTCATATAGATTTTCGACACTAATGCCTATTTCATTAAAATTGGACTCTTTAGGAAAAAATATGGACTTAAAAAGTGCGAATTTAGCATTTCAAAGTGTCAATATCATGCTTTCTAAAGTGAGAAATTAGGTTCTAAAAGTGGCAATATTGGGTTTGAAAAGTGTTTTTTTTACTACTTCCAAACCCTAAAAGTGCACTTTTTTATTTAGAAATGTGAATTTCAATTCAAAAAGTGCATTTTTCTTTTCCAAATTTGTGATCTTTGAATCTGATTAGTGTAATGTTTATAATATTCAATACCCATATTATACTTGACAATGTCTATAACAGTGTGCCTCCTAGAAAATTTTCTTAAGGATTCCTTTGTAGCATGTTAGCAATTGATAAAAAGAACTTCTATTGCCAAACCCTACATAAATATTATATAGGAAAATGTTAGAATATGTAGTTTGAAGAGGAATACAATCTATAAATTAAAACTCAACACTTCATATATTCCACACATAACACTTAATTTAATCCATGCATTATTTATTTATTTATTTATTCAACACATAACAATTCACTTAATCCACACAAAATTTATTTTATATATTATGCACATAACACTTCATAGATTCCACAAATATTTTTTTTAATTGGGAGTAAATATAACAATATATAATGAAACATTCTAAAATATCTAAAAACCAAAACATAAAAATCAGATTTATATGTGAAAGAAACTAAAAGAAACTAAAATATACAAACACTAAAACATAAAAAAAACCAGATCAATACTAGTCTTGGTGTTATGGAACCTGGAAAGGAACCCCATATGAAGCATCCATTCAAAAATATTCCAAGAGAATCCTCCTATTAGGAGGATATTATAAGGATCCCCCTAATTGGACAACCAAATGTTTGAACGATCCCCCCATTTTCTTAGCCATCCATCTATAAGATTTCAAAGGTAGACATTTTGATCATGTAATGTTTTGATTCATCACTTCAGTTGGTGAAAGTATTCATCCTTTGGTTGAATACCCATGACTACCATATATTTAGTGTGCGAATAGAGCTCGATCATCCTATAGAATTGATATTTTCAGGGCTAGTGCAACCCAAGTCTGAAATTATTCCCTGAAGCTTCATCTCGACCTCCTCATCTTCCTAGTAGTCCCTAATGAGCTTCACCTCCCCTCCCACCACGTCCATAGCCTCCTGCTCCTCATTTGAGACATTAATGTTGTAGAAATTTGTTGCTTTCATAGCATCCTTGGCTGCGTGATTTGAACTAGATGTTTAAGGGAATTTGATGCTTCCATAGCAGCCTTGGATGCACGATTTGAACCAGTCCTTGGAGGGTGAGACTTTGCTACTTCCATAGCAGCCTTGGATGCGCGATTTGAACTAGTCATTGAAGGGCAGTAATTTTTTTCTTCCATAGCAACCTTGGTTGCACGATTTGAACCAGTTGTTGAAGGGTGGGAATTTTTACCACGAGGTTCAATGATAACAACTAAGGGGAGTCAAACATCCAAACATTATAAAATACCAAACAGAGAAACATAGGGATTAAAAAAATTAGCAACACACGAATTCTAAAATGAAAAATACATGGATTCAAAAACTAAAACATAAAAAAAACACATCAAATAAAAAAATTAGAAACATCAAAATAAAAATTAGCAACACATGGATTATAAATTAAAAAACACATGGATTCAAAAATTAAAACATAAAACAAAACACATCGACTAAAAAAAATAGAAACATCAATATAGAAACACATGGACTCCAAAAATTAGAAACAACAAAATAGAAACACATCAAATCAAAATATACGAAACATCAAAATCAACATAACACATGGACTCCAAAAATCCATAAATTATATCATTCGTGTGAAGATACAATCATTCCATCTCGGTCCATGTGACATACTAGAAAGATCAACCATCCCATTTATAACATAGCCTAGTTGTCCCACCCACATGATGGATCCTTCATCATTATCCAGTTATCGTACGTTTTATTCCCTAAACCATCATCTCCAACTTGTGTGAGGGCCATCTTGAATATCCCTATCCCATACCCAGACTCCCGATGTATTATTTCGTATTTGATCCTTACCATGCATAAATCCACCCCATCACATTTTATTCACCTATAAAAGGAGAAATAACATCCCTTGTTACCCACAATAAGTTTTCGCATGCGTTGTCTTGATGTAGTCATGCAGATAGTTCCACCTATCCCTGTATCTTTTATGTTATTCTTATATGAGATCCTGGCCAATTCCCTACATAGCACCTCATTGATTACTCCTAATCCCCTTTTGCGGTAGAGGAACATTTTGATGCTCCACCATCTGCATGAATACCAAGACCTGTGGTAGCCAAACATTTCAAGAAATATCAATGTTTTGAGACCATGGGTTTCCTCTGGGATTCCTGCCACATCTCACTCTATCAATCCCTTTTCTGCCACTACTACATCATGTTAGAGATTGATAAAGTGATTCCCTATGAGCCAAGACTAATCCATTTCCTTTTCTGGGTCCATTCCTCGTGCTTCACACTCGTTTCTTAGTCTTGTTGATTCTATAGACAAAAATTATTGACTAATCCTTTCAACTGAGTTATTTTATCCATCTCCATCATTTTAGGAAACAAAAACAAAGAATCCATTGTAAAAAAATAAAAATTTGTTGGGATAAGAACCAACAAAAATATATACATAGGGGCATCCATACCACTCTCAACCTTATGCCCCATCTGCTCTCATTGTGCCTTAATTTCTAAAAGACCCTTCTCATTTATTCTTTTTCTTTCTCCTATCCATCCTAACTTTTGTGACCATGCCCATATGATGCTATTTGCATCAATAATCATATTTCCTCTGCACCAACAACCCATTGTTCCTTTCTATTTAAGCAATTTTAGTGCAATAACTTGATATCCTTTAATTCGCCTACTAGCTTCCACCATTACACCTCTACTTTGTAAGACCTAAGAGTACTAGCATATGAATCCCGATAAATATTACTAATCGCCCTACCCAACCATATTACACAACATGGCTCTCATGATTTCATAATGTCCATTTGGCCTTTCACAATATCCACTCTTGGAATGAATTCATCTCTAGGCTTGTTGCATACAGGTCCAACATAGAAATCCTCAAATGCAAGAAAATTTTCCTTCAAGTAGGCATCCATAATTTCATGTTAAATTCTTATAGGTTCACTATTATGTATATCCTAGCTTGTCGATGGCCAAAAGTTAGTTGTTGAATGATCAACACTCTCGAAGGGACTATCCAAATATTTATATATAGCCTCCTAATAACTTAACTTGGGAAACCAAAATTTTTCACCTCCCTTCTCAATCCCTCAATTTTATAATGGAATATATCGTTCTTTTGTTTTCTTTTTTTTTCCTCCATGTTTGCAAGTGTTTTTTATTGCAAATTTCATAACCTAGGTTGCCCCACTATCAAGTCTACATTACCATCTGACAATGAACACCACAGATGAATAGGAGATGACCAATGTTCATCCTAAAGTGATTCCCTCCATTACATGACTGGAATGTTATCTTTGAGCACAAATCTAAAAAACTGGCATTTTCTGATACCAATGATATTTGCATTCATGTCCAAAAGTTGCGGGTTCACGAAACTCTTAAAATCATAAAATACATCAATTACATAAGGGACATATAAATTTTGATCTTCACATGTCCTATACGTATCCAAAATATCTGAGAGTGAAAGTATATCCTTTTGCATTAGCTTTGTTGATAACCTTCCATAAGTTCCATTTATGTCTTCATGGGTGTGTCCAACCAAGATGAATCCAACATCAACAATATTGAACACTCTCCTTGTTGTTAAAATAGATAAAAATGCAAAGACAAAGTGGTTTTTATTATCGCTTGAACAATTATCCATTTTCAACAACAATATGGGTGGTATTTTTCTATTTGGCATGCATTGAGCTATATCATTAACACACAATATATCATGTTGCATCACATCTTGTTCAAGTATATCACCCACTTTTCATGACTTTGATTGAAACATACATCTTGTAAACTTGGTGTTTATATGTTCTGCTTTTGTAGAGAAAATAACCATATTTATCAACCATTTTTTCTTCAAGACTCCTTACGCATTTAGCCAAGGATGTCACAGTGAATTTCGATCCCATCTCTAAAAATGAGTGGCTAAAATGTCCAAATATCCTAGTCTTGTTCCCTTGATTCAACATTCTAGTCAATGATATGAGAAGATTCATAAAATTACTAAAATATTTTTCCTTGTTACCCATCCTTGGAATGGAAGTCTTTGACTTATCCATTTTGTCATGAACAATACTCAGATAAGTCTTTGGGTTTTTTTGTGAAGCTAATATGTGAGAACAATACACTTAGAAACAACTTGTGATATATTTATTATGAGTTTCATGATGTCCATACAACCTTTTCTCTAGACCAGTGGTCTCCTTTTTCCTATCCTGTATTGTAATGCACTCATTACACCTTGCAAAGGACATTGCTTTAGAAGTTTTAACATCTAGAAAATCTTCTCTCAGAACCTTTCTAAAGGAGGATTGTGATACTGGAGGAAAACCAATACTTTTGATTTCTTCATTTTCCATTCTTCGCATAAAACCATTGAACATATTAGATGACAATAATTTCAAGGTTTTCCTTGTTCCATCTTCACTGATTAATTGTGTAAGATGTAGAGATTTGTCTGAATTCTCTTCTACAATTTTATTAATAGTAGCTCCCAGTGCAACAATGTTTGCCCTAGTTTTTTCCAAGACACTATTACCATGGACAACTATCACATCAAAATTCAAGAACATACTTTTTATAATTGTATAAAGTGATCATTTTTATCCCATGGAATTTATAACATGCATTTGGATAGACGTTTATTGTGTCTAATCTCAATGTAAATAATTTATTTTTTTCTTCTATCCTTTTTTGGCAACAAGAGCTTTTGATGGCATAGAATTCATAACATACTATATTCTTGAAGTTCCATTCATATTATGAAATTTATTCACACATTCAACTATTGATTGAAGTGAATTTTTTTAAAATAGAAAGATTTGAGCAATAATTTTCAATGCCAGTTTTTGAAAGGAATGCAGCTTGATCAATTCCAATCTAGTAAGGTACCGATCTTGAATTTCTTTCATAAATTTTAGTTCCATATTTCCATTTTATAGAATTGTATGGCTTCGTTGTATTAACTTTGACATATGTGTATTCACAACGAGTAATTGGAAGGACCATCTGCAA
This sequence comes from Pseudotsuga menziesii, assembly GCA_001517045.1. Lineage (NCBI taxonomy): Eukaryota > Viridiplantae > Streptophyta > Pinopsida > Pinales > Pinaceae > Pseudotsuga > Pseudotsuga menziesii. The sequence goes on from LPNX010430608.1 coordinate 278,478, forward strand.
AGGAAAAATACATAACGTCTTCCATGTGTCATCCCTAAAGAAGAAATTGGGCTCAACCACATCGCATACAAACTGAATTGCCTATATTAGATTATGAAGGAAAATTAGTGCTGGAACCAGAATACATTTTGGAAATTTAAACCAAAACACTTCACTCCATATCAGTCAAGGAATACCTTATCAAGTGAACGAACTTACCAAATGATGAAGCTACACGGGAGAATGAATATTTTCTTTTGCGCCACCCATGCTTACCAATACTTCATGGATGAAGTATTTTAGAGAGGGATGACTTGTAATAAAACTAAATAGTTAGTAAACCTAGTTAGTTAGTAGTTATTAATTAAGGTCGGCTTGATAGTTCACACCATTTAATGGTGATCCTTGATTTGTATAAAGGTTGTATTGTACTCTTGTAAATATCATCATTCATTAATAAATATATATCATTTTTGGAAAATCTATTCCAAGATGTACAACCTATTCAAATTTCCATATGCCAACATTGTGATCGAGTTGGCCATATGAAAGATCAATGTTTTGATCTTCATCCTTGTTGTCACTGCAAGAATCATAACCATTCTTCATATAGATGTGCGACACTAATGTCTATTTCATTAAAATTGGGCTTTTTAGGAAAAAATATGGACTTAAAAAGTGCAAATTTAGCATTTCAAAGTGTCAATATCCACCTTTCTAAAGTGCAAAATTAGGTTCTAAAAGTGGCAATATTGGATTTGAAAAGTGTGTTTTTTTACTACTTCCAAACCCTAAAAGTGCACTTTTTTTTATTCAGAAATGTGGATTTCAATTTAAAAAGTGTGAATTTCAATTCAGAAAGTGCATTTTTCTTTTCCAAATTTGTGATCTTTGAATCTGATTAGTGCAATGTTTATAATATTCAATATCCATATTATACTTGACAATGTCTATAAGAGTGTGCCTCATAGAAAATTTTCTCAAGGATTCCTTTGTAGCATGTTAACCATTGATTAAAAAGAACTTGTACTGCCAAACCCTACAAAAATATTATATAGGAAAATGTTAGAATATGTAGTTTGAAGAGGAATACAATCTATAAAATAAAACTCAACACTTTATATATTCCACACATAACACTTAATTTAATCCATGCATTATTTATTTATTTATTCAACACAACAATTCACTTAATCCACGCATAATTTATTTTATATATTATGCACATAACACTTCATAGATTCAACAATTTTATTTTTAATTGGGAGTAAATATATTAATAAATAAGGAAACGTTCTAAAATATCTAAAAACCAAAACATAAAAAACAGATTTATATGTGAAAGAAGCTAAAAGAAACTAAAATATACAAACACTAAAACATAAAAAAACTAGATCAATACTAGTCTTGGTGTTGCAGAACCTAGAAAGGAATCCCATATGAAGCGTCCATTCAAAAATATTCCAAAGGCATCCTCCTATCAGGAGGATATTATAAGGATCCCCCCAATTGGACAACCAAATGTTTGAATGATTGCCCCATTTTCTTAGCCATCCATCTATAGGCTTTCAAAGGTAGACATTTTGGTCATGTAATGTCCTTATTCATCGCTTCAGTTGGCGAAAGTATTCATCCTTTGGTCAAGTACCCATGACTACCATAGATTTAGTGTGCCAATAGAGCTCGAGCATCCTATAGAATTGATATTTTCAAGGCTAGTGTAACCCAGGTCCAAAATTATTACCTGAAGCTTCATCTCAACCTCTTCATCTTCCTAGTAGTCCCTAATGAGCTTCACCTCCCCTCCCACCACATCCATAGCCTCCTGCTCCTCATATGAAACATTGATGTTGTAGAAATTCATTACTTCCATAGCATCCTTGGCTGCGTGATTTGAACCAATTTTTTAAGGAAGGGACTTTGATGCTTCCATAGCAGCCTTGGATGCATGATTTGAACCATCCCTTGGAGGTTGAGACTTTGCTACTTTCATAACAGCCTTGGATGCACAATTCGAAATAGTCAATGAAGGGCAAGAATTTTTTTCTTCCATAGCAACCTTGGTTGCACGATTCGAACCATTCGTTGAAGGGTGGGACTTTATACCATGAGGTTCCATGATAACAAAACTGAGGGGAGTCAAACACCCAAACATAATAAAATAGCAAACAATGAAACATAGGGATTCAAAAAATGAGCAACACACGGATTCTAAAATTAAAAATACGTGGGTTCAAAAACTAAAACATTAAAAAAAACACATCGAATAAAAAAAATTATAAACATAAAAATAAAAATTAGCAACACATGGATTTAAAAATTAGAACACATGGATTCAAAACCTAAAACATAAAAAATAACACATCGACTGAAAAAAATAGAAACATCAAAATAGAAACACATGGAATCCAAGAATTAGAAACAACAAAATAGAAACACATCGAATCAAAATATATGAAACATTAAAATAAACTTAACACATGGATTCCAAAAATCCATCAATTATATCATTTGTGTGAAGATGCAATCATTCCATCTCGGTCCATGTGACATATTGGAAAGATCAACCATCCCATTTATAACATAGCCTAGTTGTCCCAGCCACATGATGGATCCTTCATCATTATCCAGTTATCGTAAGTTTTATTCCCTAAACCATCATCTCCAACTTGTGTGAGGGCCATATTGAATATCCCTATCCCATACTCGGACTCCCGATGTATCATTTCGTATTTGATCCTTACCATGCATAATTCCACCCCATCACAGTTTACCCACCTAAAAAAGGAGACATAACATCCTTGTTACCCACAATAAGTTTTCGCATGTGTTGTCTTGATGTAGCCATGCAGATAGTTCCACCTATCCATGTATCTTTTCCTTTGTTGTTATATGAGATCTTAGCCAATTCCCTACAGAGCACCACATTGATTACTCCTAAGCCCTGTTTGCGGTAGAGGATTATTTTGATGCTCCATCATCAACATGAATACCAAGACCTATAGTAGCCGGACATTTGAAGAAATATCATTGCTTTGAGACCATGGGTTTCCTATGGGTTTCCTGCCACATCTCAGTCTATGAATCCCTTTTCTACCACTACTACATCATGTTATAGATTGATAAAGTGATTCCCTATGAGCCAAGACTAATCAATTTCCCTTTATGGGTCCATTGCCGTGCTTCGTACTCATTTCTCAGGCTCATTGATGCTCTACTTACTAGGCTCCGGGAGTTCAGTCTCTGTTAGACACTAAGAGGGGGGGTGAATCAGTGTGAAGCCAGTTTTAAAACTTTTCTTAGCTTATCACAATCAACTATCAATTCATCATACGATTATTCTACTAATATCTTAATCATTTCATAAGCATCTTTCACTTCATCATTCACATATCAAAAGCATTTGAATCATCAAGAACCATAACACAAAAGAACACAACACCATATATTTTTGTAATATTTTTGTATTAGTTTTGGTCCGGCTACAACCGTTAGGTAAAATCAGCACCTACTGATACATAGAGCACCTACTCTGCATCCAGGACCCTGCATGGTTTTCTTAGACCCTGCTAAGAAGGGTTTGAGGTATCCTAACCTCAGATGCAAGACAAGCTTGCATTTACAGTTAAAGCTCACTGTCACATCAACTCATCTGTTTCTTCAACCTGTTCTGCTGATTGTCAATACTGCTGATCCTCTGCTCAACACTCTCATCAATACTGCTGCAACCCACTTCTCAATCTTCGCTGTTCATCAACACCTGATCTTCAATACTGCCAAGTCATCAAAGTCTGCTCATCATCTTTGGTTAATCTGATCATCAATATCTGGTCAATCTGCTCATCACTATCTGGTCAATCTGCTCATCACTGCTGTTCAAGATGCCACATGTCAACATGTCTTCTGCTGAGAGTACATTCCATACTGTTGTAGATGTATTACTGTCATATCATCATCATTATGTCACTAGGATGTCTGCTCAATCTACTTACATCATCACTATGACTGTCATGCTACTAACTCAGGCTGTGTATGCAACCTAGCACAAAGAGCTTCAACCTTGGTTGGTTGAGCCTTCCTTCATGTCACTCAACACTTACCAACTTGTTAACTTCAATCTTGACTGGTCATAAGCTCTGAGTACTCAACCTTACATTGTATAAACATTTACTAAGCATACTTTACATCATTACTATTGAGCAAGCAAGCTGTCATACATACCATAGGTCACTGGGATGACTGTGTATGTCTTTGAACTGTGTAGACTCCAAGATATGGATGAGGACTGTGGTCTGTGTATCATTGGTCAACTTCTTCAGGACTTGTGAAGAACTTGTCATCATCCAGATGCTTCATCATGGTCTGTCTGCTGCCCAAGAATCAGTGTTGCTTATGTCATCAAGGACTCTGTCCATGCACATCATGCCAAGTTATCCAATAACTGTCATCAGTCTGTCCAATCAATCAATATTATGTCATGGCTGTCTCTAACAAGTCAATACAGTTGTCACTGCCATGCAAGTAGCTACTGTCATGTCACTTGTTAATTAACTTGTCAATGTCAAGTCAATAACTTCAATAAGTATTGTCACTGCTTTCACAATCAATCCTGGCTGTCACACATCTCGGATCAGCTGCTGTTATGTTAAAGATCTGCTCCTTTTACTTCTGCTCATCAAGGAATACATTTATGCCAAGACCAAGACAAAGAGATATTCCTGCCCTCTTATCAGACTGTTTTGTAGTTCTCACAACCATGTCACTACTTTCCTATATCACTGTCAAGTTAATCTTTAATTTGATTATCTTCAAACTCAATCAACCCGAGTCAACCTAAAGTGATTCTTTTCAAAGCTTAATCAAGGCCTCCTTTGACTTCAAAAACATAAGCAACTTCTGCTCAACTAACTTCTATCCCATCAACTTAGAAAACCCAGTAATTTACATATTGTGTCTTGTTAATCAGAACAAGAACTAATACAAGACGTCTGCAAGACTGAACATACCTTGTATTGCTGTAGCTTCTCAAAATGCAACTAGATCCTGAGTGTGCCTTCTCTTACTTGCAGAGACACTTCATATGATGTAGGCTCCTTAAGTGATAATCCTTTTAGATCTGTGGCACTATGTCTGCATACATCAAGATTTTGCCCATGTCATGGATTTGCAGACATTCATCAAAATTTAGACTGTGTAAACTTCAGTGATTGAGGCTGAATAAGAGCTATGTATGATGACCTCAAACACCTCAGACTGTGTGTGCTGAGAAGGGTCCCTATAGGGATGCTTCTTGATTAGTGCTACAAAACAGTCTCCACTGAGTGATTTCTATATCATAGTGGGTATGGAGATTCAAAGAAACAAAACCAAAAGAAATTCTTGAGCTACTATCATCAAAAATCTCAGTATGCTCGTCACACTGTGAAAAAATCCAAAATAAAGACAAAAATTATTGTTGTTAGCTCCACTAAATTTCTTCCTTAGTTCAACGTTAGCCTACTGCTGCTGCCATATTCAGATCCTCTTTTTGCTGCTGCTATCAAGAGTCTGTACTGTGGAGGTGTTATAAGAAGGTCTGCTGCAAAATTAGGGCCTTTTCTTTACTGCTGCCACCGAGACATATTATAGTCACTATTTTTCAGCTGCGAGCTTATTCTCTCTTCATCTTCAAAACAAGATATTTCAGACTGCTGTGTATAAAAGTCCAAAAATCAGACTGTGTGTTAAGGTCAGCAAAAGATCAAAACCAAAAAGAAATTATCCTTCAAAAATTGGGACTGAGGCTGCTGCTGCCGAAATTCCTCAGTCCAATCTCCACCGAAAATCAGAGCTATATCTCTCATCCAAAAATCCACAGTCTTGTGTCTGCTGCTCCCATCGAAGGTTGACTGTTGCCACTGCTCCTTGTCACCTCTGAAGTTCCTCAGCCAATTCTGCCACCAAAAATTCAGAGCACCTTTTCCACCGAAATTTCACACCCTCAAAAGGAAATCGTGAGGGCCTATTTATATATATTTCCACGAATTTTTTATGGGGCCGACTTGTAAATAACACATTTGACTTTTATTTAAATTTTGTTTCTGGAGCCGACTTGAAACAATAAACAATTTATCATTTTGTTTTTATTATGTGTTTTATTTTGTCACACAAATATTCTTCAATGGTCAAGCCTTAGGGTTTGTTGACCATACTCCATCAAGTTCACCACAAGCTTTCAAACGTGAGAGAACCATCAAGTCCAAGGGTTTGTCTTCATAATCCATGTCATCATTATCATGGGGTTGCATAGGGCTTCCCATGCGATGTGCAAGGTGCCATCATGGGGGGTGCCTTTATCTTTATTTTTCCATAGAGCCATCTCCAAGGGTTCCAAGACCCCTAATGCCCCCACCATCTTCATTTCTTCAAGACAATTAAACCATCTAGTGTGTGGCTCAAAAGGCTTCTTTAAGGATTTCTTTATCATGCAGGAGGCATCGTGGGCTTCTTTAACCACCTTCACCACACCAGGAGATCCTCAAGGGTCAAGATCCATCATGACATCACCTGTGGGGTCGTTGGGTCTTCTTCTGGGGTACAATGACACCATCAGAGCATAAATGACCACCGAATGGGTCATTAATGCTTCTCCAACTCATCTAGGGCTTCTCCAACTTCTGTAAGGTCTTCAAGTCCATCTCCAGGGTCTTCAGCATCGTCAACAGAGTCTTCAACATCTTCAGCAAGGTGGTGGCATCAAGATCCAACTTGTGGGTACAAGGACCTTGTCAACTGGGTACAAGGTGCTTCAAGGCACAAACCCACTCTGTAAGGGATCCGAGGCACTGCAAGTGGTACTTGGTGGCATCAATGACATCCTGTGGGGCCACTGCAAGTCCATGTTGGCATCAATGACAATTTCATCAATAGTCTCTTGTTGAAATTGGAGACAGATGAGATGGCATCTTCTTAGAAGGGATTTTTTCTCTAATAAACATCTAGTGTTTTCTTTCTAAAGCAGTTAAAGGAGAAGCTCAATACTGATTTTGTTTAATACTAGAAGTGATAATCTGACGTTATTCGGTACCAAATTTGTCTCCTTTTATTTAAGGACCACCAGTTGAAGAAGTGCATAAATCACTCTCCACAAACACTGATTTTATTTGAAACACAATTTTTAAATTGAAATCCATATTGACATGCAATTCAAAAAGTTTCCTTTCCTTTTATATGTCGCTAGTATTTATGTCGTTCTTAATTGGCAAGGTACAAATATAATTTTATATTTTTTTGCAATGGAAATTCTAACCTTGCACTTCTTGGAGATTCTAGAACTTTGTGGAAGGGTTTCAGTGGGTTAAAATTTGAACGTTGCTTGGTACACAAATAGAAGGTTTTCATCACTAAATTTACCATATTATTTAATTACTAACATAAATAATCAATCAAATTGCACAATGTATATACAATAAATATTTTATGCAACACTACTTCTTATCGTACGCGACCAATGATCCATGATATAAATACATCTAACTAATGCTTGCAAGGTATAAACTAAACTTTAACACCCTTATAAATAAGTGTTGTCAAAACAGAGTCCATGACATTCTCAACAGGAAAATTTTAAAAGTTACCCATTGTCTGACTCAAGTTAAAATAAATCAAATCTATAAGAAAAGAAGGATCGTTTGATCCTTCCAAAGCATAGTTTTTTATATTGACAAATTAAATATCATAATAAAATGGTTTTGTGTGTACACTATACTAGCATGATAGTGTAGTAGACAAAAATTATGGACCAATCCTTTCAACTGAGTTATTTTTATCCGTATCCATCATTTTAGGAAACAAAAACAAAGAATCCATGTAAAAAAATAAAAATTTGTTGGGCTAAGAACTAATAAAAATATATACATAGGAGCATCCATACCACTCTCAACCTTATGCCCCATCTGCTCTCGTTGTGCCTTAATTTCTATAAGACCCTTCTCATTTATTCTTTTTCTTTCTCCTATCCATCCTAACTTTTGTGACCATGCCCATATGATGCTATTTGCATCAATCATCATATTTATTCTGCACCAACAACCCATTGTTCCTTTCTATTTAAGCAGTTTTAGTACAAGAACTTGAGATCCTTTAATTTTCCTACTTGCTTCCACCATTGCACCTCTACTTTGTAATACCTAAGAGTACCAGCATATGAATCCTGATAAATATTACTAATCGCCCTACCCAACCATATTACACAACCTGGCTCTCGTGATTTCACAATGGAAATTTGGCCCTTCACAACATCCACTCTTGGAATGAATTCATCTCTAGGCTTGTTGCATACAGGTCCAACATAGAAATCCTCGAATGCAGGAAAATTTTCCTTCAAGTAGGCATCCATAATTTCATGTTCAATTCTTGTAGGTTCAGTATTATGTATATCCTCGCTTGTCGATGGCCAAAAGTTAGTTGTTGAATGATCAACACTCTCGAAGGGACTATCCAAAGATTTATATATAGCCTCCCAATAACTTAACTTGGGAAACCAAAATTGTTCACCTCCCTTCTCAATCCCTCAATTCCATAATGGAATATATCATTCTATTCTTTTTTCTTTTTTTCCCTCCATGTTTGAAGGTATTTGTTATTGTAAATTTCATAACCTAGGTTGCCCCACTATGAAGTCTACATTACGATCTGAAAATAAACACCACAGATGAATAGGAGATGACCAATGTTCATCCTGAAGTGATTCCCTCCATTGCATGACTGGAATGTTATCTATGAGCACAAATCTAAAAAACTAGCATTTTTTTATACCAATGATATTTGCATTTTTGTACAAAAGGTGCGGGTTCACAAAACTCTTAAAATCATAAAATCCATCAATTAGGTAAGTGACATATAAATTTTTATCTTCACATGTCCTATATATATCCAAAATACCTGAGAGTGAAAGTATATCCTTTTGCATTAGCTTTGTTTATAACCTTCCATAAGTTCCGTCTATGTCTTCATGGGTGTGTCCAACCAAGACAAATCCAACATCAACAATATTGAACACTGTCCTTGTTGTTAAGACAAGATAAAAATGCAAAGACAAAGTGGTTTTTATTATCGCCTGAACAATTATCCATTTTAAAAAAGAATATGGGTGGTAGTTTTCTATTTGGCATGCATTGAGCTATATCATTAACACACAATATATCATGTTGCATCACATCTTGTTCAAGTATATCACACACTTTTCATATGACTTTTATTGCAACATATCATCTTGCAACTGGTGTTTATGTGTTCCGCTTTTGTAGAGAAAATCACCATATTTATCAACCATTGTTTCTTCAAGACTCCTTAGGCATTTAGCCAAGGATGTCACAGTTAATTTCGATCCCATATCTAAAAATGAGTGGCTAAAATGTCCAAATCTCCTAGTCTTGTTCCCTTGAGTCAACATTCTAGTCAATGATATGAGAATATTCATAACAATACTAAAATATTTTTCCTTCTTACCGATCCTTGGAATGGAAGTCTTTGACTTATCCATTTTGTCATGAACAATACTCAGATAAGTCTTTGGGTTTTTTGTGAAGCTAATATGTGAGAATAATACACTTGGAAACATCTTGTGATATATTTATTATGAGTTTCCTAATTTCCTTACAACCTTTTATCTAGATCAGTGGTCTCCTTTAGCCCATCCTGTATTGTAATGCACTCATTACACCTTGCAAAAGACATTGGTTTAGAAATTTTAACATCTAGAAAATTTTCTCAGGGATTCCTTTGTAGCATGTTAACCATTGATAAAAAGAACTTGTACTGCCAAACCCTACATAAATACTATATAGGAAAATGTTAGAATATGTAATTTGAAGAGGAATACAATCTATAAAATAAACCTCAATGCTTCATATATTCCACACATAACATTTAATTTAATCCATGCGTTATTTATTTATTTATTCAACACATAACAATTCACTTAATCCACACATAATTTATTTTATATATTATGCACATCACACTTCATAGATTCCACAATTTTTTTTAATTGGGAGTAAATATATTAATATACAAGGAAACGTTCTAAAATATCTAAACGCTAAAACATAAAAATCAGATTTATATGTGAAAGAAACTAAAATATACAAACACTAAAACATAAAAAAAAACCAGATCAATACTAGTCTTGGTGTTGCAGAAAATGGAAAGGAATCCCATTTGAAGTGTCCATTCAAAATAATTCCAAGGGCATCCTCCTATAAGGAGGATATTATAAGGATTCCCCCAATTGGTCAACCAAATGTTTGAATGATCCCCCAATTTTCTTAGCCATCCATCTATAGGCTTTCAAAGGTAGACATTTTGGTCATGTAATGTCTTGATTCATCGCTTCAGTTGGCGAAAGTATTCATCCTTTGGTCGAATACCCATGACTACTATAGATTTAGTGTGCCAATAGAGCTCATGCATCCTATAGAATTGATATTTTTAGGGCTAGTGCAGCCCAAGTCTGAAATTATTCCCTGAAGCTTCATCTTGACCTCTTCATCTTCCTAGTAGTCCCTAATGAGCTTCACCTCCCCTCCCACCACGTCCATAGCCTCCTGCTCCTCATTTGAGACATTAATGTTGTATAAATTTGCTGCTTCCATAGCATCCTTGGCTGCGTGATTTGAACTAGATGTTTAAGGAAGGGACTTTGATGCTTCCATAGTAGCCTTGGATGCACGATTTGAACTAGCCCTTGGAGGGTGAGACTTTTCTACTTTCATAGAAGCCTTGGATGCGCAATTTGAACTAGTCATTGAAGGGCAGGATATTTTTTCTTCTATAGAAACCTTGGTTGTGCGATTCAAACCATTCGTTGAAGGGTGGGTCTTTCTACCACGAGGTTCCATGATAACAAAACTGAGGGGAGTCAAACACCCAAACATAATAAAATAACAAACAACGAAACATAGGGATTTAAAAAATTAGCAACACACGAATTCTAAAATTAAAACTACATGGATTCAAAAACTAAAACATAAAAAAAACACATCAAATAAAAAAATTAGAAACATTAAAATAAGAATTAGAAACACATGGATTATAAAATTAAAACACATGGATTCAAAACGTAAAACATAAAAAAAAAACACATCGACTAAAAAAGATAGAAACACATGGACTCCAAAAATTAGAAACAACAAAATAGAAACACATCGAATCAAAATATATGAAACATCAAAATAAACTTAACACATGGATTCCAAAAATCCATCAATTATATCATTCGTGTGAAGATGCAATCATTCCATCTCGGTCCATGTGACAAACTAGAAAGATCAACCATCCCATTTATAAGATAGCCTAGTTGTCCCTCCCACATGATGGATCCTTCATTATTATCCAGTTATTGTACATTTTATTCCCTAAACCATCATCTCCAACTTGTGTGAGGGCCATCTTGAATATCCCTATCCCATACCCAGACTCCCGATGTATCATTGCGTATCTGATCCTTACCATGCATAATTCCACCCCATCATAGTTTACCCACCTATAAAAGGAGACATAACATCCCTTGTTATCCACAATAAGTTTTCCCATGCGTTTTCTTGATGTAGCCATGCAGATAGTTCCACCTATCCCTGTATCTTTTCCTTTGTTGTTATTTGAGATCCTGGCCAATTCCCTACATAGCACCTCATTCATTACTCCTAAGCCCTGTTTGTGGTAGAGGAATATTTTGATGCTCCATCATTAGCATGAATACCAAGACCTGTGATAGCCGAACATTTCAAGAAATATCAATGTTTTGAGACCATGGGATTCCTCTGGGATTCCTGCCACATCTCACTCTATCAATCCCTTTTCTGCCACTACTACATCATGTTAGAGATTGATAAAGTGATTCCCTATGAGCCAAGACTAATCCATTTCCCTTTATGGGTCCATTGCCTGTGCTTCATACTCATTTCTTAGGCTCGTTGATTCTCTACTTACTAGGCTCCAGGAGTTCAGTCTGCCATTGAAATTGGATACAGATGAGATAGCATATTCTTAGAAGGAATTTTTTCTCTAATTAACATATAGTGTTTTCTTTTTAAAGAAATTAAAGGAGATGTTCAATACTGATGTTGTTTAATACTAGAAGTGATAATGTGACGTTGTTCAGTACCAAATTTGTCTCCTTTTATTGAAGGACCACCAATTGAAGAAGTGCATAATCACTCTCTAGGAACAATGATTTTATTTGAAACACAATTTGTAAATTGAAATCCATGTTGACATGCAATTCAAAAAGTTTCCCTTCCTTTTATATGTTGCTATTATTTATGTCGTTCTTAATTGGCAAGGTACAAATAAAATTTTATGTTTTTTTACAATGGAAATTCTAACCTTGCACTTCTTGAAGATTCTAGAACTCTATGGAAGGGTTTGAGTGGGTTAAAATTTGAACGTTTCTTGGTACACAACTAGAAGGTTTTCATCACTAAATTTACCATTTTTTTGAATTACTAACATAAATAATCTATCAAATTGCACAATTGTGTATACAATAAACTTTTTATGCAACACTACTTCTTATCATACGCGACCAATGATCCATGATATAAATACATCTCGTTAATGTACGCAAGGTATAAACTAAACTTTAACATCGTTATAAATAAGTGTTGTCAAAACAGACTCCATGACATTCTCAACAGGAAATTTTTAAAAGTTACTCATTGTCTGACTCAAGTTAGTATAAATCAAATCTATAAGAAAAGAAGGATCGTTTGATCCTTCCAAAGCATAATTTTTTATATTGACAATATAAATATCATAGTAAAATGGTTTGTGTGTACACTATACTGGCGTGACAGTGTAGTAGTAAAAACATATGGACCAATCCTTTCAACTGAGTTATTTTTATCCATCTCCATCGTTTTAGGAAACAAAAACAAAGAATCCATTGTAAAAAAATAAAAATTTGTTGGGCTAAGAACCAATAAAAATATATACACAGGAGCATCCATACCACTCTCAACGTTATGCCCCGTCTTCTCTCGTTGCGCCTTAATTTCTATAAGACCCTTCTCATTTATTCTTTTTCTTTCTTCTATCCATCCTAACTTTTGTGACCATGCCCATATGATGCTATTTGCATCAATCATCATATTTCTTCTGCACCAACAACCCATTGTTCCTTTCTATTTAAGCATTTTTAGTACAAGAACTTGAGATCCTTTAATTCTCCTACTGGCTTCCACCATTGCACCTCTACTTTGTAAGACCTAAGAGTACTAGCATATGAATCCCGTTAAATATTACTAATCGCCCTACCCAACCATATTACACAACCTGGCTCTCGTGATTTCACAATGGAAATTTGTCCCTTCAGAACATCCACTCTTGGAATGAATTCATCTCTAGGATTGTTGCATACATGTCCAACATAGAAATCCTCAAATGCAGAAAATTTTTTCCTTCAAGTAGGAATCCATAATTTCATGTTCAATTCTTATAGGTTCACTATTATGTATATCATGGCTTGTCAATCACCAAAATCTAGTTGCTGAATGATCAACACTCTCGAAGGGACTATAAAAATATTTATATATAGCCTCCCAATAACTTAACTTAGGAAACCAAAATTGTTCACCTCCCTTCTCAATCCCTCAATTCCATAATGGAATATATCGTTCTATTCTTTTTTTTTCTTCCATGTTTGAAGGTTTTTTTTTTATTGCAAAATTCATAACCTAGGTTGCCCCACTGTCAAGTATGCATTACCATCTGACAATGAACACCACAGATGAATAGGAGATGACCAATGTTCATCCTGAAGTGATTCCCTCCATTGCATGACATAAATGTGATCTCTGAGCACAAATCTAAAAAACTGGCATTTTTTGATACGAATGATATTTGCATTTCTGTCCAAAAGGTGCAAGTTCACAAAACTCTTAAAATCATAAAATCCATCAATTAGATAAGGGACATATAAATTTTGATCTTCACATGTCCCATACATATCCAAAATATTTGAGAGTGAAAGTATATCCTTTTGCATTAGCTTTGTTGATAACCTTCCATAAGTTCCATCTATGTCTTCATGGGTGTTTCAAACCAAGGCGAATCCAACATCAACAATCTTGAAAACTCTCCTTGTTGTTAAAATAGATTAAAATGCAAAGACAAAGTGGTTTTTATTATCGCCTGAAAAATTATCCATTTTCAACAACAATATGGGTGGTAGTTTTCTATTTGGCATGCATTGAGCTATATCATTAACACACAATATATCATGTTGCATCACATCTTTTTCAAGTATACCACGCACTTTTCATATGGCTTTGATTGCAACTGGTGTTTATATGTTCCGCTTTTGTAGAGAAAATCACCATATTTATCAACCATTGTTTCTTCAAGACTCCTTAGGCATTTAACCAAGTATGTCACAGTGAATTTCGATCCCATCTCTAAAAATGAGTGGCTAAAATGTCCAAATATCCTAGTCTTGTTCCCTTGAGTCAACATTCTAGTCAATGATATGAGAAGATTCATAACATTACTAATATATTTTTCCTTCTTACCCATCCTTGGAATGGAAGTCTTTGGGTTATCCATTTTGTCATGAACAATACTCAGATAAGTCTTTGGTTTTTTTTGTGAAGCTAATCTGTGAGAATAATACACTTGGAAACAACTTGTGATATATTTAGTATCTGTTGTCTGATGTCCTTACTGGTAAGATTCTCTATGCTAAGCTAGATTATCAGCATTCAATTCAATTTCACAATAATAATAGCATACAGGATCACTGAAAGAAACAATATCACAAGATCAACACAGATTTACCCTGGAAAAACCCTAAAGGGAGAAACCCAGCAAGAAAATCTTCCTCAATATAGATGATAAAAAAGATAAAAGATAAGACTTCATACTGATGCTTCTCCTCCTTGTAGATAAGACTCTCTCTCTCTCTCATGCGCTACACAAGAGTGTGTCTGTGTGTTTCAAATGAGGAGCGCTTACCTCTATTTATATTCTTTCGCTCACTTTACTTTTCACTCAGCTAAGTTAGCCCCACTAAACTTGACTGGGCCGACTTTCCTAGGGAGACTCAAAACATCATATTATTACATTCCAGAGGGTGCTAATGACTTGACTTACAACAGAGAGTTTTTCCTCATGACTCTCTACTGACCTAATACAATAATATCATCCCGACGGAGGAATAATAACATCTTCGAAAGGTTACATCAATAAAATACATTTAGAATATTCTTTGAAGTTACAATAATTCAACACTCCCCCTTAACGAGAAGGGGATTCTACAACAACAACAACAATAGTAGGAGGAGAGAGAGCATCTTCAACATCATCAGGGTGATACATCTATAAATCATTGGAATCTTTTTCGTCATCTTTGATATATAGTCTTCATATTCAATTTCAGTAGCAACGACACCTTGATTGTTCGGTCCACAACATTATCATCAACATTTTAGTATTTTTCAATTAACAACATCATCATCAATGATACTTTGACCTTTCGATCATCATCATCATTATCAACAATAATTTGAGCAACATCATCAGCAATACTTTGAGCAACATCATCAACAATACTTTGATCTTTTGATCAGCAACATCATCATCAATACTTTGATCTTTCGATCATCAATGCTTTGTGCATCATCAACAATACTTTGATATTTCGATCAACAACATCATCATCATCAGCAACAACTTGCAATCCACAATATGAAGACGAAAGTCTATGAATTCTTTTAGGACTTAAGTCCAGGGATGATACAATCCTACCACATTCTCGAGGACTGAAGTCTCCGAATACTATTACGGGATAATCACTCCCTATCACTTTAGGACTTAGGTCCAAGGATGATGCAATCCTACCACATTCTCGAGGACCAAATTCTCCAAATACTATTACGGGATAATCACTCCCTATCACTTTAGCACTTAGGTCCAAGGATCATACAATCCTACCACATTCTTGAGGACCGAAGTCTCTGGATACTATTACAGGATAATCACTCCCTATCACTTTAGGCCTTTCGTCCAAGGATGATGCAGTCCTACCACATTCTCGAAGACTGAAGTCTCTGGATACTATTTTTATCACTCCCTATCACTTTAGTACTTTTGTCCAAGGATGATGCAACCCCGCTTATTTCTCAGAGACATAAGTCTACGGATCACTATAGGACAAGTGTCCAGGGATGATACAATCCCTACTACAACATCACTGCTCCCCCTTTTGGGGAAGGTATTTTCGAGCAACACCAAGCTTGTCTCGAAAGTATTCAAACTTTATTCAGGACAGAGGCTTTGTCAACACATCAACAACTTGTTCATCAATACTCACATACTGGAGCTTTATGGCTCCCTTTTGTATCATATCTCAAATGTAGAAATACCAGATTTCTATGTGCTTCGATTTATCATGGAACACTGGGTTTTTTGTCACCTTTATACAACTCTAGTTATCACATAGAATCACTGTGGTATCCAACTCCAGGTTAAATAGACCTGACATCAGCTTCTGAAGCCATATGGCTTCACAACTAGTAGAGCAAGATGCTATGTATTATGCTTCAGTCGTGCTAAGAGAAACACTGGACTGCTTTCTACTAAACCATGACATCATAGCAGACCCCAGACAATAACATCCACCTGATGTGATTTTCCTGTCTAAGACACTTCCAACCCAATCTACATTTGTATAGCCATACAATCTGTAGTCATGGTTTCCATCATAGTATAGACCAAACTCTATAGTTCCTTTCAGATATCTCATCACATGTTTTGCAGCTACCAGATGAACACGTCTAGGTTGAACTAGATACTGAATCAAGGTGGTTATAGCAAAACAAATGTCTGGTCTGGTATTTGTTAGATACATCAACGACCTAATAATCTATCTGTATTGAGTCACATCCACTAACTCTGATGATTCATCAACCAAAAAATTTAGGTTGGTATCCATGGGTGTGGCCATGGCTTTACATTCCAACATATCAAATATTTTCAAAATTTCTATTGCATACTTTCCCTGATTGAGAAAGATTCCTTCTGAACTTTTCCACACTTCTAGACCTAGAAAATAGTGCATTAATCCAAGATTTTTCATCTCAAATTCCTCAGCGAGATTCTTCTTGCATTCTTTAATATGTTTCTCATTCCCTGTCAGAAATAGGTCATCCACATATAGTAATAGTATGATAGGCTCATCATCTATAACCTTGAAGTAAAGGTTAGGGTCAGCTTTACTCTTGGTAAAGTCTAAGCTCGTTAGGAAACTATCTATGCTTCCATACCAAGATCTAGGAGCTTGCTTCAGGCCGCACAGGGCCTTCTTCAACTTTCATACATGAGTCTGTCTGTCTTCAACTTCAAATCCTTATGGTTGTTGTATGTATACTTCTTCCTAAATCACACCATTTAGGAAGGTTGTCTTTACATACATCTAGTGTAAATTCCACTTCATCATGGATGCAAGTGCCATGATGGCTCTAATCGAAGTATACCTTGCGAATGGTGCAAATGTTTCTTCACAATCAATTCCCTCTTTCTGAGAGAAACCTCTAGCCACAAATCTTGCCTTGTATTTCTCTTTACTTCCATCAGCTACATGTTTTATCTTGCAAATCCACTTGGAAGATACCGCACTCTTTCCTTCTGGTTTGGGAACTATATCCCACACATCATTCTTCATTATTGACTGGTATTCTTCTGTCATTGCTTCCCATTTTTTCTATTGTACAGCTTCTTCATAGTTTGTAGGTTCTTGATCTACAAGATCGCACATTAAAGCTACATAGTTTGAAAATGGCTTAGGCTTCTTTCTTATCCTTGTGGAGACTTCTGGAGCTCCATATCTTTCTTCTTCTTATATAATTTCTCTCGCCCAAGCAGGATTTCTCTTTCATGACATCTTCATCGTGGGAGGTTCTTATGGTTCTGTCATATCATGATCTTCAGGTGTTTCATATTCAAGGAGTAATGTAGCCTTTGCATTTCTAGGAGGTGCATCTTCTTCATATACTTCTTCATGTTGACATTTTCTGGATCTCTTGAGAGCTGCTTCTTCATCGAATGTTACATATCTACTGATTTCCATGTGATGGAATCCAAGAATGTAAATTCTATGCCTTGGATACTTCACAATATCCAACAAATATTCCCTTCTTTACGGAAGGGTCCAACTTGGTTCTTTTCTCTTTCGTTATGTGAACATATACTGGACAACCGAATATCTTGAGGTGACTTACTTCAGGCTTCTTTCATGTGAACATCTCCTCTGGAGTATTGAATCCAAGGGCACTATGAGATATTATATTTTGTACATAGACAACATTTCTTGTTGCTTCTGCCCATAGATGCATTGGAATATCTTGATCATATATCATTGTCTTCACTGCCTCCATGATGGTTCTGTTCTTTCTTTTCGCAACACCATTTTGTTGAGGATTGTAGGGAGTAGTTAGTTCCCTCTTGATTCCAACATCTTTACAAAAGGCTTCAAATTATTTTGAAGTATATTCTCCGCCATTTTTTGATCGGAGTGTCTTGATTCTTTTGTCTAAAAGATTTTCTATAAAGGTTTTGAATTCCTTAAATTTTTCAAACACTTCGTTCTTTTCTTTCAAGAAGTATATCCATGTCTTTCTTGAATAGTCATCAAGAAATGTAATAGATTATTTAAAACCACTCAAGGATGTGGAGGACATTGGACCACATACATCTGAATGAATTAATTCCAAAGTACCTTTATTTTTTGTTTCACTCTTTGGAAATGGATTCTTAATATTCATTCCTTTTGCACATCCTTTGCAAATGCCTTTATGGTTGATCTTCAAGTCTGGTAGTCTCGCCACTACTTTGTTCACATGAGGTAGTGCTTTGTAATTTATGTGGGCAAGCCTCCTATGCCACAGCTCACTAGGGTTAGTGGTCTCATGAACAAGGGTTGTTTCTAAATGTCTGTTGATTTTATACATGCCTCCTTTTTCTTCACCAATGACAACTAAATCTTCAATTGACTTTCCTTTCGGCCACATGAGTACTTTTCCATCTATGAATGCAAATATGTATCCTTTCTTATCTAATGTTGAGATAGAAAGTAAGTTCTTCTTTATGCCTGGTACAAATAAAACTTCCTTCATCTTCAGGGGGTTTCCTGAATCAAGCTTGTAGCTTGCTTCACCAATTCCTTTGAATGGATATTGATAGTCATCTCCTAAAGATACTTTATGAGGAGAGTTCCTTTCTTCAAGTTTTGGCATAATTTTCTTTTGTCCCGTCATGTGCTTTGAAGCACCACTATCAATAAGCCATGTGTATTCTCCAGGTGTTACAGACCCAGAGAGTGCAGAGAATAGTACATACTCTTCTGCATCTTCTTCTCTTGCTTTCTTTCTCTGAGGTTCTTCTTCTTCTTCTTCTTCATCCTCATATTCAGCTAAATGTGCATGATGTCTTTTGTTGTTGTTCTTCTTCTTGTATTCTTCTTTCTTCAAAGGACGATTTCTGGCAACGTGTCCTACCTTATCACAATTGAAACATTGAAAGTTGGAGTAGTCCCTCTTTGGGAAACTTTCTCTTATTCTTTGGAACCTTCTGGGAGGTTGAGACTCCTTATGGTTTCCCTTCTTGAAGTTGGGTTGACTTCTTCTTTTCTTGGTATGGGTGGCCAGGGCTTGATCTTCTTCCTTCATTAGAGTTTCTCTATTCGCCACTCTAGCCTCTTCTTGAATGCAATCTTCCCATAAAATATCAAACTCCATGCTTTCCTTTCTGGCACACATAGTTTGGATGAATGAATCCTAGGGTCTAGTGAGACCATTGAGAGAAGTCATAGCCAACTCATCTTCATCAAGGTTGTCTCCAATGGCTTCTAGTTGTTCCTTGAACTGGGAGACTCTTGTTAAATAGTCTTGGATGGATTCTCCATGACTCATCTTGGTGCTCTTCAATTGAGCTCTTAGATTCATCTTTCTGTTGATTTTTCTTCCTTCATACATCCTTTCTAGGGCATCATACATTTCTTTTAGATCCTTCTTGGATGACACTTGAGGGATTAAGTGATCCTTGATAGAGTCAGCAATAATCCTTTGTGCCCTAATCAGATTCTTCTTGTGATTCTCCTTAGCTTCAGCCTCTTCAGGTTCTGCAACTTCTTCCTCGATATATTTGTCAAGATCATTCTCGTTAAGAATGAGGCCAATTCTGTATTTCCATGCTAAAAAATTATCTATGCCTTATAGTTTGTCCTCAAGCTTGGTGCTTGGGGCCATCTTGTCAGGAGATTACAAAAAAATGAAATTCTTGAAAATGAGAAACTGATCTTACTAGGAGATGTGCTTGAATGAGGCGAGTTGACTGGTGTGCTTGGTTTCTGGAGATCTCAAGTCTTCACCTTTCAAAACTGACTTGCGAGATTCTGCAGTGCAATTTTCTGGTTTTCTGGATTTCTGCAGTTTTCTAGTCCAGTGTCAAACTAGGGTTTGAATTTACCAGAGATCTACCCACTCAAAAACTTTGATCTTGGGCTCAGTATATGCGCTCTAGGAGGGCACAACTTTCTATGCAGTCAGATATTCAAAAATCAAATTTTCTCCAAAACCCTACTTTCTTGTCGGAGAGGGAGAGAGGGATTTTTCACCTTGTGAAAGCTATCCTATTCAAGTTATCTTTGATACCATGTTAATATTATCTATGCTAATCTAGATCATCAGCATTCAATTCAATTTCATAATAATAATAGCATACGGGATCACTGAAAGAAACAGTATCATAAGATCAACACAGATTTACCCTAGGAAAACCTTAAAGGGAAAAACCCAGCAAGAAAAGCTTCCTCAATATAGATGATCAAAAGGATAAAAGATAAGACTTCATAATGGTCCTTCTCCTCCTTGCATATAAGACTCTCTCTCTCTCTCTCATGCACTACACAAGTGTGTGTATATGTGTTTCAAATGAGGAGCACCTTCCTCTATTTATATTCTTCCGCTCACTTAACTTTTCACTCAGCTAAGTCAGCCCCACTAAACTTGACCGGGCGAACTTTCCTAGGGAGACTCAAAACATCATATTATTATCTTCCGGAGGGTGCTAATGACCTGACTTACAACGAAGGGTTTTTCCTCGTGACTCTGTACTGACCTAATACAATAATATCATCTTGACATAGGAATAATAACATCTCCGAAAGGTTACACCAATAAAATACAGTTAGAATATTCTTCGAAGTTACAATATTATCATATCCTGTATTGTAATGCACTCATTACACCTTGCAAAGGACATTGCTTTAGAAATTTTAACATCTATAAAATATGCTCTCATCACCTTTCTAAAGGAGGATTGTGATACTGGAGGAAAACCAATACTTTTGATTTCTTCATTTTCCATTTTCCACATAAAACCATTGGACATATTATACGACAATAATTTCAAGGCTTTCCTTGTTCCATCTTCACTGATTAATCGTGTAAGATGTGGGGATTTGTCTGAATTCTCTACTACAATTTTATTAATAGTAGCTACTAGTGCAACAATGTTTTCCCTATTTTTTTCCAAGCCACTGTTACCATACACAACTATCACATCACAATTCAAGAACATACTTTTATAATTGTATAAAGTGATCATTTTTATCCCATGGAATTTATACCATGCATTTTGATAGACGTTTATTGTGTCTAATCTCATTGTAAATAAAATTCTTTTTTTCTTGTATCCTTCTTTGGCAACAGGAGGTTTTGATGCCATAGAATTCATAACATACTATATTCTTGAAGTTCCATTCATACTATGAAATTTATCCACACATTCAACTATCGATTGAAGTGAATTTTTTTAAATACAAAGATCTGAGCAATAATTTTCAGTGCCAGTTTTTGAAAGGAATGTAGCTTGATCAATTCCAATCCAGTAAGGTACGGAGTTTGAATTTCTTTCATAAATTTTAGTTCCATATTTCACTTTTATAGAATTGTATGGCTTCGTTGTATTAACTTTGACATGTGTATATACGTAATGAGGAGTACTTGGAATGACCATTTGCAAAGGAAATTCTTTGACAATCTTCCAATTGTTGAGCATGTCTTCTTCTATGTTTGTTTTATTATGACATACAAAGGAATGCCATTGAGGCCAAACAAATGGTTTGTAGGCCATCTTATAAGAGAGCCTTCAAATACACCATAATCCTCGCAATTGCATAATACTTTATGAACTAAAATACCAAACTCACTAATATCTAGTGGTTTGAATTGTAAAATGTCTCCTTCAAAAACACTTGACACTATTCCTCGAGCAACATAATTTGGATTTAAAGAACGCTGATGTATCAGATTGACTTTCTCACCTACAAACTTGATATTGTGGTTTTGGCTTAATACTTGCAAAGTAGTTTCAGATTGATTATTGTTGAAATTGTTTTCAACATACAATAACATTCATGCATTAAAATCTATGATTCTTTTAATTGGCCATACAATAAAACACACTACTTAATCTTGGATAGAAAGCCATATCCACCAAAATAACAAAGGAGAAATCACACAAAAACGTTCCCCCAACAAAATCATTCTAATTGACATTTGTTACAAAACCTATGGAAAATGTAATCCTTGCATTTTGAACATTTATGTAACAACTTAAATTTTATCATGATAAAGAAGACTTATCGTCACTTATTGTAATATGTTCTACACTTGTCGAAGTGGAAGTTGGAATACCATTTACCTCATTTTGTTGAACAATAGATCCAATGTGGTTAATGATCTCATATGCAATGCCATTGAATATAACCACCCACTACCTCTGACAATGTATCTGCACCTTCTGATGGACAAGGAAATTGATGATCTGCATTTAAAACCCTGGTAACGTTTATAACGATAAATCCATCATGAATGATGATATTATGCAATATATTTCTTTCTATAAAAGATATTCATTTTGCACTTCTAATCCATTCAAAAGAAGGTCCACACATTGTTGAGAACCAAGATACATTTTAGAAGCAATTTCTAAAATATAAAATAATAGGAACACAATAAAAATAATATTTAATTTAAACAAAGAATAATATTTTCCACTATATAGTATCAATTATATCTATGTTCTATAGGCGAATGATATTATTGTATGCTATCATTCTCTATAAGACAATAATACGAGAAAATAAAAAAGGAATATTTCCTAAAAGGGATAGTAGCGATTGGATAAAGAATGACCAATCCTTACTCAAACAGTATAGATGTGTTCCTCACTAAGAAGAAAACATTATGAGTTATAGTAACAACAATCTCTTGAAGATTTACTATGTTATTTTTTTTTGAGAAGGAATAAATTTCGGAAGGAGCGGATGATCCTTCTTAAATGGATCTAATGTAATATTTGCTTGGAATAGATACATGAGTTAAGTAGGTTCCATTGAATGCTCAAAAGGTCCTCTGTTGTTTTCATTGGAAGGCACTCAATGGGGTGAATATAAGGCAAGTCCTACTTAAAAGATCCCATTTAGGTAATTAATTTTCGATGGCTAATAATCTATCCAACCCTTAAGGATGGACATATCATTACCTAATTAACCTATGAAACAGTCCCATATGGAAATTTACTTGAAAATATTCGATCTGGTAAACACTCACGATTGCTTCCTAGAACAAATGCAATGTAGTGGATTTCCATGAGAATATCGATCAAAGAATATGTAATTGTTCCTTATCTAAGGTGTAGGAGTCTGCTATTGTTTTCCAATAGTGGATCAAAGAAGAAAGAATGACCATTTATTCTTGAAGAGGTCAAATATGTTGCAAACCAAAAAGAGGTCCACCATAGGAGGATGCACCTCTCACAAATCCATGGTTTCCTTCTCTATATGAAAAGGGATCATTATGTTAAGGCATGACCAATTAAACAAGGTCCCATATAGTAGTTCATTGGAAAAATTAAATAGTATACAAAGTGACCAATTTCCTATCATTCAAGTCACATGTCATCCATATCCACACAGTAAGTCTCTTTGACAAAAAAGTGTTTGATTGTTCCTTCACAAATGGGTCTTTTGGACTAGAAAGTAACCTTTATAATCATAATATATTAGAAACATCTATATGTTCTAGAAATTTATTTTTACCTACGAATGTTGAAATCAATTGGAATGGATTAGGAAAGAACAAGCACTCTTTCTTGAACTTTCCCTATGCTATTGTTTTCCAATAATGATTCGTTGAATAAAGAGCGACTCTTCCTTCATTAAGGGATCAAATATTGTGGTTCCCTAAAAGAAATCCAAAACCATGATAAGAGGTACTCTCCTTTGAACTTTTCGTCGATTTGATCTGTAGAAATCAATTAACATAAGAACAAGTGAATATTATTTTGTATAAAATATTAAGGATGCACTATATGGAAGTTTTATAATCTGAAGTTTTGGGTGAACACTCCACCCATCATTGAGGAATCATAATGAAGCTATTGTATAATGGAAAAGGATGGGGGTCAATAAATAGTTAGATGAAAATGTGCAAACATTATTTTCTCCAAGGGTCCATGCATATAAGGACATTCATTGAAAAGGGATAGATAGTATGAGTGACTAATTCTTTGAGAAAGGAGCAGTTGTTCCTTCCTAAAATGGTCGTTTGGACCATAAATCTTGGCAACATTTATCAATAAAATATATTATTAGCAACATTTAAATATAATATATCAATTTGCTTATGTATTTGAATTATGAATTCTATCAGTGACGGTATCAAGAAAGGATGGGAATACGTTATCCGTCTAATCCACAAATGTCTCGATGGAGTGGACACCCTTTAAATGATTGACGACTTCATCAAAATCATATATGATCCACTACATTCGTCACCTGCAAAATTGAACCACTCGAGCAAGGAGCAATCGCTCTTTTGCTGAGAAAAATCTTTAATAAAAGGGTCCATACTTATATGGATGTTCATCTAAAAGGGTTGGATTACATGAGTGACTAGTTCCTAATTATATAAGAAACATGTCTTCCACAAACCCCAAGACATGTCTCTTTGAGGAAGGAGCGACCGTTTCTTTCTAAAATGGCCTCTTAGAGAATAAATCTTGGCAATATTTATAATGATTATATATTAGTATTAATATATTATATCAATTTGTTTAAGTCTGTGAATTATAAATTATATTCGACAACATCAACAAAGGACGAGCGCTCTTTCACCCATCTAGACACAATATTCCTCAAAGGTGTAGATGCTCTTGAAACAATTCTCTCCTTCACCTAAATAATATATGATCGGTTGAATTCTAGGAACTCCAAACATGGACCTACTTGGTGAAAGGGTGGCTACTCTTTCTTCTTACCATCTACTTTCTCCAACCCCAAAATGGAAACCCTTGAGAAAGGATTGAACTCTCTTTCTGAAATAAGGATATTTTTTCAAAGGATCCATTCATATAAGGATTTTAACTGCTCTTTCTCTGTCCAGTCCCCATGATCCTTGAAGGGGTGGACACTCTTTACATGATTTTCACTTTCACCTAAATCATTAATGATCTTTTGAATCACCCAAAATCCACAATCAACCTACTTGGGGAAAAAGCGATTGCTCTTTCTCGTTGCCATTTACTTTCAACATCCCAATTAGAACAACTTGAGGAAGGAGAAAACGCCTTTTATTTGAGAAAATTTCCACTTTCCAACAAACTCTTTGAAACAAAGTTCCTATGAAATTTGTGGTTTAAGTGTCGATATCTACTTTCTCCACCCCTAAAAAAGAACCCCTTGAGGAAGGAGCAATCACTCTTTCTTTCATACATTTCAGTTTGTAAACATACTGTTTGAAGAAGAGTTCCCAAGAATTGCGTGATTTTGGCATGACATCAGATAATGTAACTGGGTCCCTATTGGACACATGTCACTTGTTGAGTGGTACACATGGATTCTAGCTCATAGACGAGACTTAATCATCAAATTCCAGAATTAAATCACGTTACTTTCTCAAAGAAAACAACCATTGTTAATGGTCTCGGGGAACAAGTCGGAAATGAGGAGTAATTTTGCTAGTTGATAGTCAAGTTCAGATTGAGCTACCTTTTCAAAATAGGTACAGATCATCAAGGAAGTTACAATGCAAAAAGTGATTTTTTTTTCGAGTTAGTATTCATGAATGAAGTCTGCCAATATCCTAAATTTATGATGGATCTGATCCAACTACACACAAGTATTTTGATCGAATATGGCAATATGATCGATTGGAGTGATCAAGTTTTGATCACTCATGTGAAGCTATAGGTCACCCCAAGTCAGGTAGATTGATAATATTGAAAATTCTACCATTCCAGTTTCAGAGCATGTTCACATCCAAGCCGTTCATTTTACTCTATGCTCATCATTTTCCTTTCCGTCACGTATAATTCCCTCACCTCATCCTGCTTCCACAAATATGATTTTTCATCATGAAAATACTAGCCTAGCCACCATATCCATGACTCATCATTTGACACTATCGAAGAGCTCCCCGAGTTGATCATGCCCTCGGGTGGCTTCCGGGTAGTGCCGCATGGTCCCGTGGAAGGAGAAAAATTAAGCCTGGCCGCGAGGTCCGTGACACTTACTTCCGTCTTCATCTTTATTAAAACCGCCTATGTTACCTTCATTGATAATGTTTCATTGCAAAACAACATTAATTTTTGCACTAGATTTTCAAAGGGTGGAAAAGGTAACTTAACTCTTGCTTTTCTTACATTTGGGTTTTAATGATTTGTATTTTCCTTTATCTGATCGCCCCGATGTTGGTCAGTCATAGTGGCTTTGGTATCCTCTGTTGATTCATGTCCTGCTTTCTAACACCACCAAATCAAAACATTTATTTATTTTATCTAGAGGAATCGACAATTGGGATGAGGTTCATACTCGCGTGGCACGTGATCGATTTCCGTTTGCTACCACTATACCTTTATGTACACTCACACAACCCGTAAACATACAACATAGACTAAACGAGCTTTCAACATTTAATATCACAAAAAATACCTGAACATTATAATCTATCCACAATCAATCTATACCATTATATCCACCTAATCAAAACATTACTTTTGTCTCTTTTAGTTTATTATAGTAATAGAAACCTCCATTTTTTCTCAAATTTTACCAAACCCACTTTGCAAGAAATGAAGGGAAAAAAAAAGACATTAATTAGAGATTAAATCTCAAAACTTACAAGTAATATTAAAAATAAATGAGTCAATTTTGCAGGGTTATTTGTAAATGTAAGTAAACTTAATTATAGTATAAAGCTCCAATAAATAAAAAAATACAAACAAATTAATTTATTTCTTGAGCATCATTGTTTGTTTTTTATCTATTGAATTAAAATTTTAATTAATACAGATTATGTGAAAATTAATGGACTTAAACAAAATTCAATATAGCAAAATTTAAAAAAAATAATAAAATTTCCGCAGCTAGAACAAGTAACCGGTTGACACATTTTTTTGAAGCGTGAAACAATCTTCTATTGCAATTCAAAGATTAGTGCATGTTGAGGACGTGTAACATCTCTAATAACTAAAGAATTGGTATATTCGTAAGCCACGTATCGTTTTGTAATGAAATATTCTATGCAACCTGGCATTCGTTTCCTATTTTCTTGACAGTGGAATAGGTATGTCGTAAGCCACGTATCTTTTCGTAATGAAACCTTCTCTATAACTTGGCATTTGTTTCCTATTTTTTGGTTAGTGGGATGTATGTTGCTTGCAATGCTACTTGGAATACAGAACAATTTTTTTGGCAGCGATTTGCCCAACAAAATTTTCCATTTTTCGAACTCCCGCCCGCCTGTAAAGTTGCAAATGAAATACTACTACTTTAATGCATGCTTTCAACCATGCATGCCCAAAAAATATTGAACCTGCTATTGAAACTAGGGTCCACTTAGATCATCTGTGTGCAGGAAGGTTTTCAAAATGTTCAAGCTGCTACAGAAACTAGGGTCCACTTAGACAATCTGTGCGCAGGAAGGTTTTCATTGGAGAGGGAAACCAGGTAAGAAAAAAATGGAATGAAAAGTATTATATTTTTACATTTATTTCTAAAATTTATTGTATGCATATTGACGATCGTTAAAACAGTTTTAGTGTAAAATTAAATTCACAGGAATGTTGTTAAATTAAAATATTTTTAAGGTGAAATCAGATTCACATGAATATGGTTGTTAAATTAATATATTATAGTGGAAATCAAATTTACACATATTTATGTTATTCCTTTCATTTAAAAAAATGAGAAAGCAATTTTGTATTACATCGAATGGCCCTGAAGACCAGGGCAGAAGTGAGCTCGTCGTCTATTACCAGGAGGTAAAGATGCATTTCTTTCATATAATCTTTTCATTTCTAGAGACATTATTTTCACATTATTTTATTTTAAACATCCACTAAGCTGGTGAAATCAATGGAGTCCACCTTCAATTATGCAATATAGATTTCTTAATATAAAAAACCAATAAAAACAGCAGCGATAACATTCATCCAATTCTTGAAGCTTTCATCCAAGTCTTGAGGGGTTGGAAAAAGGAACATATTATCTCCTTTCCATGACAGCGTTCCCTTGAGTTTGAATAGTTTATGTTTGAATATGGCAAGTAAAACAAACCATAAACTATATAATTTTCATTAATTGTTGAAATCAAAGATATGCTTATACAATTTTCATCAATTGTTTGAATGGAATTTAATTATGCACTAAATATCTTTTGTAAAATTTATTATAGGATGTGCAAAATCAATTCCTTTTATCATTCATATCATTTGGATATAGCTATATAATAACATCCTATATATAAACACTATGTAAATTCACATTCTTTATAATTAGTCCTTTTGAGGTAATCGTGCACAATGTGTCATTAAAAATAGTCTTTCTGTACAAGTTAGTATCTCACTAGACGTTCTATGCTAGGAATGGGATGGCTGATGAACATGATTGAAATAACAAGCACCTTTCTCCTCTCCCTACATACTCGTTGTGCACACCAATGCTAACAATGGAATGGCTGATAAACACTGATTGGAGTAGCACATATCTTATTTCTCTCCCTACATACTCGTTGTGCAGACCAATGCTAACAGTGAAAATTTAGAATCAAATCAATTTCCTTAACCAAGAGTCAAAGCAGAAGAGTTATGTCTTTACTTTTTGACTGAAGGTTGTAGGTGCCCATCGAGTTGTGTCTCCTCTCCCTTGAGCCATGTGGACCTTGATGCATTTGGCTTTCTAGGGCCCAAAGAAGATTTCAGATATGTCGGTTTGCAAGTTGGCCCATTATTATCGAACTCACCTACCCAAACTAGTGCGACTTTGTGCTCTTCTATTTGTTATCACATATACATTCTGCAACCGGGCTACCATGATGCAACATACAGACTTGTCTCTTATTCTATTTTGGGCTATATTTCACATGGGGTATTAGCATGGATCTTTACACTTCAGTTATTACAGAGCCTTGTTCATCAGATTTTCCTTGCCAGGACTGAGATTTAGGGGACCATTGAGATGCTTTTGGTGATGATCTAGTTCATTGTAGTAGAGCAGCCGATCACAGTTGGTACACACATTTATAGAGAGGCTTATCAGTTGGAGACAGATATATATGGTGAGATCAGGTATACACTTCCTTGGTTTGATTTTGCTCTATGATGTATGTCAGGCACCTATGCTTATCATGGTAGGATGATTATGGTGACCTATGCTTATATCTATTGTTGCTTTAACTTGTGTTATGAATAATCAAGGGACTTAATGTGAAGACTGTTGCTCATGCCATGCTTGTACAAATGTTAAACCTTGGTGCTAGGTTGGTTCCATGTCACTTGTCCCCATCCATCCAGTTCATCCATCTTCAATTTTATTCCATGACTTAGACTGATTGAGACTTGTGAGATTGAAGATTCTTTTCCCCATTGTGACCCCTATGTATGATGTACTCCATGTTGCTTTGTGTCTCTGGCCCTCCGTAGGGGCAATAGGGAGAGACAAACCCGTCGGGGCTATGGACTGCTCGCTGGCAATGAGCCTAGGCCTTAGTCATTTACTGGAGCCCATAAGGCTTTCCAGAGCACCTGCTCTTGTAGGCTGGCTATTATTTGTGGAAATATAAAGTGTATTGAAAAGGTTAATGGTCAAAGGATGAGCACTCACTCCTTGTATAGTGTTCAGCTCATGTGCCACCATAGGGCATCAGGGTGAGACTAGTTTGCAAAGCCGGGTCTTTGTCAGTATTGGAGCCCAGAAGGTTTCCAGGGCACTTGCCTTTGAAGGTTGACCTATATTGCAAATAAAGTGCAAAGGAAAACTTGTTAGAGTCTAAGGGAAACATATCCAAGTACTTTATCCATATGTGAGACACTCCCATCCCCTGTTGCTATTTGTCATACATATATCACCTTGGTTGAGTGTATTATTTATCATTTGAATAGATCACTGAGTCAAAGTTAGTTAAAAGTCATTCTCTTTTTCCTTTACCTTGTTCTTCCATCCTCACCCATCTGTAGCACATCGTTTACCCTTTGTAAGTATGGCATGAACAAGCAGACTTCCAGAAAGTTCCAAGATTCTTCAGAAGCACAGTTACATCTTGTTATTATTATTATTTGTCATCGTGATTATGAATAACTGATTCAAGTTTGGTTTTGGTATACACCATTGGAGCATTTCTTACCTTGGATGGTTATAGGATCATATTGATGCAATATCTCACCTTGATTTTGGGTACTTTGACTTGGTCAACCCAGTTGACCAAGTCAATCACAGTTCCCAAGGTAGTGACTCAAAAAAGAACATGATCTATATTTGTTCCAGACATGCCCAGGATCAAGACCACGATTTCAATTTTGAGAGTTTGGCCTTGGTTCTCCTGATAAGTGATTATTATCACTTAATTATTGGCCAAATGATCAAATTTTATTCCAGATGGCAGTCTGATGGGTTCTCCTAGAGCATAACAATGTTCCAGGGGGTATGAGTAGTCACTTATACCATTCTTCTATGTCTCCAGATCATCCAAAGCAATCAGTTTGCCCCAGTTTGCACCCTGAATAGAGTCATGGTGGATTTATTATTTTCCAGAGATTGTACCAGCAACAATGAACTAGAGAAATCACTAAAAAAATTGATCTGGCCTCCTAGGTCAAGGAAATGGCTTGGAATTTTGACAAATGATGTGTCTCAGCATACCAGACAGTCCTCCAGTAGTTTTCAATCAGTAGTTGTTCGACTTATTTTTATCTTGTCTCAGCCAGTGAGGAAAGCCCCCCAAGGGGCGCCCCCTCAACTTGGTCGTTGATGTATTTCATTGTTATATCATGTATTATGAAGTTGTAAAGGGGCATAGGGTGAATTAAACCCCCATTGACCCTCTCCCGTGTATTATCAAGTCACATCTTATGTTATATTGTGACTTTCACCTAGGATAGGTGTCCTTGAGTAAAGTCTGCCCCCTCTTTGTCTTAGTCACTTGATCCATGTTGTGATAACATTATTTATAATTAGTCCTTTTGAGGTAATCGTGCACAATTTGTCATTAAAAATACTTTTTTCTATACAAGTTACTATCTCACTAGACGTTCTATGCTAGGAATGGAATGGCTGATGAACACTGATTGAAATAGCAAGCATCTTTCTTCTCTCCCTACATACTTGTTGTGCACAGCAATGCTAACAATGGAATGGCTGATGAACACTGACTAGAGTAGCACATATCTTACTTCTCTCCCTACATACTCGTTGTGCAAACCAATGCTAACAATGAAAATTTACAATCAAATCAATTTCCTTAACCAAGAGTCCAAGCAGAAGAGGTATGTCTTTACTTTCTGACTGAAGATTGTAGGTGCCCATCGAGTGGTATCTCCTCTCCCTTGAGCCATGTGGACCTTGATGCATTTGGCTTTCTAGGGCCCAAAGAAGATTTCATATATGTCGGTTTGCAAGTTGGCCCATTATTATTGAACTCACCTACCCAAACTAGCACGACTTTGTGCTCTTCTATCTTTTCTACTCTTCTCAACCGAATCCTTATTTGGTCAATATAAGTTTTCAAGGAGCCCTCTACACACCAAAAGTGGAGTAGCTTCCACCCACAAGAGCATGTGCCATTTGACAGATAATTAGGAAGACGATTAGCAAGATAAATACCTCCGAGTCTATTAACCATTTTTCAAACAATCTCATCCATTTCATTCTTTTTCCACAGGAAGTTTATGTTATCACATATATAGTAGTCAGGCTACCATATTCTATTTTTTAGATTCCAGTATACTTTTCAGCCGGTTCCCTTACATATGAGAGGCTGAGATGAGCATCTATTATGGATCGCTCTTTGATGATGGACTATAGTACTTTCCCATGCCATGACTGAGTCTCAGGACACTCAGATTTGAGGACTGATGTAGTCATTTAGCCATTTGCAGAGCAGACAGTAGTGCCCAGATTTACAGCAGTAGTTTCTCATCGGACAAATGTTGGTTCAGATTGATTATTTACATGTATATGACTCAACGGATATTATCTTGTGATTGGTTGTTATTGCTTTTATACTCATTCTTGTGACATGTCTTAGCATCTAATGTCATGATCTGGCGGTCATATATATATGTGGACTTGGTTGTATTGATATTATGTATGTATGTCCCTACTCAGAAATAGAAGTTCTTGACCCATACTCATTAGTTTTACCCTCCTTAGGGAGAATAGAGGTGATCATTCCCACCATACTTTGGCTTGCTAGTGTTGGTCTCATTGTTCACTATCTACATCCATCCATTACCTTCCAGTTATGTTTATATCTCGACCTACTACTTGACTTGTGGCATGGAGGACCTTTCCCCACTTGAGCCTATTTGTTGGACAAGCTTCCCTATTTATTTGTGTCTCAGCTTTGAGTTGCTTAGGTTGTGTTGGCTAAACCTGAAACAAATAGCGCTGCCATCAATACAATGTATTTGGAAATGAAATGATTATCTTATGAAAAAAGCCCATTCATGAAAAGTAGTGTTTTTGAACATACATGAATGCCAGGAAAGCCTAATGAAATTGGCTATGAAGTATATTGAAATGAATATCTTGTGAAAAGCCATTCATGAATGCATGAAGCCTCAATAATAAGATCCGTGTAATTAATGCATGGACCAAGGCTATGGAAATTCGAAGCCCAAAAAGCAATGGTTATTAAAAAGTTATATTTAAAGATTCCTGGCCTCACATGTATTTGATTTGGATTGTGAGCATTTGTCAAGGTGAATAAGCACCTCTGAACGTAACTTATCCATTTGTGAGACACTGCCATCCCCTGTGTTGTTGCTTGTCTAGCATATGTTAGAGTGAATATCCTATTTCCATATCCAAAGTGTCACAGTGTCAAGCTGGTAGTCACCCTTTATCCTAACCATTTGATTTCTAGCCCTCACCCTTCACTAGCAAATTGATTACAACTATGAAGTGAGTATGGTCTTGAAAGTCTGGTCTGAGTTATAATTAATTAAAAAAACTCTATATTTGGTTGATAGATCGCCAGTGAATGATTGCTACTTGTTATAATTTTTATTTGAATGATTTGTAGAGCATGTCTTAACCTCTAAATACTTGTAGCAGATTGATGTTAGCCTGGGTTATATTATTGATTATTTGATCGATTACAAATTATTATTCTATCTATTTCAGCATATTGGATATTGTACCTGATCATGCAGAGATCTGTAGGGTGTATGAGTATGCACCTTAAATGGATTTGGGCTCCCTAAGTCTAGTTAGACAGTTTATTTTCAATTTCGGGCAGTTACAGTGATGATTTGTCTCAGTATACTATTTTGGTCAATTTTGCCATGTTGAGTGGCCTATCAGAGCGGAGAGGTGATTTGATTGGTTCACCTAGGGCGCTATATGAGGGGGGGGGGGTCCAACCACTTTTTTTTACCATTTAACCCCTCTCCCAGAGAGCTTGGTGGGCTCAGTTTGACAACGCTGGCACTCTAGGAGGCAGTTTGGGCCTTATCACATTTCCTGAGGTAGATTAAAAATAATAAAATGGCTACTAAAGAATTCAATTTGGGCTACTAAGGCAAAGAAATGGCATGGGATGAGTTTTGATGATGAGGGTGATGTCTTCCACTCCTCCAGCAGTTTCAGCACTTGGATGGACCCACATCCATCTCTCCGGCATATTTTATTATTTTTTGGAGCTTTTGGAGGCTCACGATTTCTTCAGAGAGGCATTATTTTGCATTTAAAATTTATATTTATTTTTATTGTGCCATGGGGACACACTAGGGGTGTTAGTTAATACCCCCTGAACCCACCATGAGCTTTATTCATTTTTATTGAGTGGGATCCCCTCTCCTAGGGTGATTTAGTCCATTGCTATATTATATTATTGTCTTGATCCATGTACTTTATGTTGAGCTCATCTCAACCATTGATTAGAACATTTTGATCTTTTAATCTTCGCCATCCATTTGAAAGGTGGTTAGGATTTTGTTATCTCTCATTTCTATTTAAAGGAGAGAGCTTCTCATTGTAAAGGAGGGAGAGATCTAGAGATTTTTGGCTCTAGGCTATTGGAATAAAAATACTTTCTTGGGCATCTTGGATCTTGGAATTGGAATGCTTGTGGTGATTGTAAATGCTTCTTCCTCTACATTGGCAGACATTGGTGGCCATCTTGATTTTATCTTCAAATAACATTGTTTTGCAGGCAAAGAAGACGTTTTGGAGGGGTGCGAATTGGTGGGGAGGCCTACCTTTCAAGCTTCAAGAGGACGTTTTGGGTGATAGGGAGTTGTTTTGTCTTTTGTACCAACAATTCATGTTTCTCATCTCTTTGTATGCATCTCTTCCCATTCTTGATTGATTGATTGATCTTTGTGTCCTTGATTGATAGGAATAGGAAAATCGATTTGGTTGAAGGCGGCAAAACGTTGGCAAGAAGGGCTCATCAAAGTTTGCCATTTGATCTTTGTGGGAAGTAATCCTCGTCACAAGCCTCTTCCATTTTCATCTTCCAAGTATGTTCCATGAGGTATGAAATTCTTCTATCCTATCCATCTATTCTCTTAGATCTCAAAACCCTCATTTTTCACCTTTTTCTAGATCTACTTGGATCTAGCTTGTCTTTGGGAATAATAAAAAGAACCCACCTCTATAGTATCCACGACAATTCAGATCTATAGTTTGGTGGCAATCGGGCTTCATTTGACACATTTTCCAAGGCGCTTAGCCTTCCTTGGGTGAGGTCGCACTCCTTGGTTGGGTGAGTTTTGCTAGTTCTCTCACGTGGATAGGTGAGATCCTGCTTGATTTGCACTCCTCTCATTTGATAACCTACCCCTTGTGCTTCACTCCTTTGATTTTTGCCTTATAGGCCCCATTTCTCATTTTGAGGGTTGTGCCCCACTTGGGTCATTGGGTGATGCATTTTCAAGCTTAGATCTATGGAGATCTAGCCTACCTTCGGGCATGCCACTTAAAACCCACCTTGATAATTTCCTTAACTACCCCAATCTACAATTTGGCATAATTTGGATTCCATTTGCCCCTCCATCTAAAGGCACTAGTCTCCTTGGGTTAATTCGCACTCCTTAGGGATTGTGTCATATGCTAAGATCCCATATGTGGGTGTGTCTAATTTACCTTGGATCCATAGATCCACATTATCAAACACTCCTTAGCACCATATCACCCCTAATTTGACCTTGTGGGTCCCATTTGAATCATTTCCCCATTTTAAGGAAGTGGGCCCTACTTGTGTATTTCATGGTGTTAGGTCTATCTCTTTGGTCCTCATAGGTGCCCTAACTCATTCATTGGTTGAAACATTCCTAATATCTTAAGCCCCTTCAACTATACTTAAACTCTTGGGCTCACCTAATCTTGCATTGGTTTCCGTAACTCAATTTACACACTCCCCTATGAACCTTTGCTTTGGCTAATCTTCTTTGATTGGTTATAGGGTCCCCCCCTTGGTTGTGATTCTTCATAATCTAAAGTGAAGAGTGCCTCGATTGACGTGATTCCCAGCTTGCATTGGGAACCGTTGCACTTCTTGAATCACCTCTTTAGTTGTCCATTTCCTCTACCATCCCGGATGGGATACTTTTAGGGACAACTACAAGTTGTGTGATAACGGTTTCCACTCACATAAAATTATGGGATCCCCCTGACACTAGTATGAGCCATTTTACAAGAAATCGGGTTGAGAATTGACAGAGGTCAACTCACTAATAGTATCAATTAAATGAACCATGTTTCAAACAATCCCATCCATTTCATTCTTTTTCTATAGGAAGTTTCCACTCACATAAAATTATGGGCTCCCCCTGGCACTAGTATGAGCTATTTTACAAGAAATCCAGTTGAAAATTGACAGAGGTCAACTCATTAATAGTATCAATAAATAGGTAAGACATGAAGTTAACATAATTGCAGAATTGTGTGCAGATCATTAAGCCGAGAGACTCCGAGCAAGCAAACATTACGTTGAACTAGCATAAGATCCATGCTTGACTATTGTTTAGATCCTTTTCTATTAACTTCAAGGTGTTGGGAATGTTGATTGCATTTTTTTTGTGAGAGGATGTTGTCATTGTTGCTGCCCTCAGAGAAAACCCGCTACAAGCAATATGTTCCTTGTCTTGGAAACCTTGAGTCCTTGTTTTGATTACTTAATTTTGTCCTCTAGGAGATATAGGCCATATGACCTATCGGAGAATGGGCTGAACAATATGTCAGTCTAAAAACCCTACTTAATACCCCTTGCCATTATAGTTTCCTTCCATGTACATTCCATGCAACATTAATATATATTACATGTGGAATGAGGTGCAACTCATAAGCAAAAACTATTTAGGGTGGACATTTGTTACAATGCATAGCTATTTACAAAGAAGCTAATGGCATAAGCTCATATGTGTGACATCAAAATTCTTTAGATCCATTGAACAAGGTGAAAAACAGACTATAGTGGAAAAAATTGGCATCCGCAAAAAATCGGCGAGGGTCCGGAAAACATCTTCTCGGCGAAAAAGTCGGCAAACATTGGCAAATCGTGGCAAGCATTAAAAAATGCAAATTTTGTGCTTTAATAGGGTCAAAATTTGCTTACCGATTTTTCCCGATTTTTCGCAATCTTTCCCTATTTTTGCCGATTTTTCCTGATGTCCGATTTTTGCCGATTTTTCCCGATGTCCGATTTTTTGAAAAATCATGATTTTTTCGGGCCAAAAAATCGGCATCCATAAAAAATCGCAATTTTTCGAGACATTGCCCATTTTTCGGCGATTTTTTCCACTACCGTGAAACAACCAAAGCTTCATATTAACTTAGAGTGGACAACGTCATTCATATAAATCTTGACTTTCGTGAATTTTGTAGAGTCTATGCTTAAAGAGGCAAGATTAGACACTTGGCATGAACTAAGAATGATTTACAAGTCAGGGACTAGCCACTTTGTGGCTTTCTCCCTAGTTTTTTATCCTTGTGGCAATTGTGTGCTCTGGCTTACTACATCCTTAGGCTCGCAGAGTTTTTCTTGTGCAAACAGCTTTCAATAGCCCGTTTTATGAATAATTTAATGGAAGCATTTTACTCTCAATTAAAAAAACCACCTCCAAAACACATCAAAATGCAGACGGATTTACTGACACTATGGAAATTGTTTAAGACATGGTGAGGCAATTTGTAAGACCACAGGTTGAACTTTCTAACACCCAAGATTGACATTGATAACAAAATTTCATCAACAATAAGGCCACTATATTCTATTGCATTACATTTCATAAGTATCCAAACATCTTTTATTAATAGGTTTTGCATAAGCATGCAGTTTCATTCAACTAAAATATTATCTCACGTCTCGAGCATTTGTATCTTCAGAGTGCTGTCAAGATGCCTAGGCGACTTGATGTGCAAAGTAAAAATCACTTTTATGACACTACTAGCCAAAAGGATTCCAAAACCATAGACCACTTCCACATATAATACATATGATCCACTGCTGCTTTAGCTATGCACTTTACATGTCTCCCATGATTTATCATTAGAACAATAATTTTATCCAGAATAATCATGGCCTATAAATGTTAATAGAGCATGATTTTTTTTCTCCAAAAGATGATGTCGTTCCAAAGAATCTGTTACAACTGAAACACAATGTAGCACCAACAAGTTCAACATGAACGCAGCTACATATGTCTCCGAGAGGCACTCAAGTATGTCTACAGTCTTGCAACTATTTCCCGCATTTTTACCCCGGGTGCTGCATTTAGTTGAAACATATACATTAGAAAACCATTAAGTTTCAGGTGCAACTATCCTATAGAAATAGTTATGTCCGTTTATCTTAGAATGTTTTACCTGGAGAACCAGTAAAGAGTTCAAATTGAGCCATGGCCTGCCTTATGAACATTTCCAACCCACTTACAACAGTAGCTCCAGCCTCCTTTGCTTCTCGTAAGAGTCTAGTAACTTTTGGTGTGTAAACGGCATCAAAAACCAGATTGTATGCCCCTAAAGCTTCCTGAACAGTAATTGAGCATTAAAACCACGCTTTGAGTTCATGCCATTGCAGGAAATGAGTATCTTTCTTGGTACAGAGAGCTAATGCAGGTATATATATGTTCGATTATGCAAAAATTAGCCATGACAATTAGGAAGTTCAAGTTCTTCCAACTAATGATCAACATAGTTACCCTACTTTGCCATTCAGGTAAGTAAAAGAATACCCTTTATGCTGCACAAAAAGACAACTCAAATGCACGCTTCCTTCAAACAATAATTTTCTTTAATTAAAACTGAATTTTTATTAGCTTTTATTTTTAATAACATCATAAGTAGAAGCAACCCATGGACACAATAAAACAACTCAAATGCATGCTTCCTTCAAACAATAATTTTCTTTAATTAAATTAAATTATTATTATTTATTAATAGCATCATACCTAGTAGCAACCCATGGGCTTATGTAAAGAACATAAGTTCATTACATAACTTACAATAGAGTCTATGACAGTCAAGGTGTTTATAAGTGATCAAAGCAAAGTTAAAGAATGTAACAATTATATCTCACAATTCCAGTGCCTATTTTATTTGGGCTACAGAGTCACATATTATGAAATTAAACTTGATAACAAAGGAAAAAGAATCAATTCATATTCTAAAGTAACCAATAATCACATTCATGTGACTAAAATGAACCTTCTGCAAAATTACACAATGAAAATAAACTGAACCAAAATGAAGAGCTAGAAGTACAATGCTTTGAAAATTAAATGCCCAAAAAAACAAGCGATTGTAATGCTTTGCATATGGTACTGTAAATTTTAGTTAATTTTAGGTCTCACTTTATCTTAGAAGATTAATGTTTGTGACAAGAAAAGGAAACTCCAACCAATGTGTCAACCCCAAACACTTATCTCTTTCAATTTGAGAGAAATTGTTGGGTGCTCAACAAGAAAACACAAGGTTCCCTTCTAGCTCCACAAGTAAGTTCCAAAGATTGTCGGGTGCTCAACAGGAGGACACCAAGTGTCACGGAGCTCCCAACAGCGTCCACCCCTCTGACTCCACGGTTCAACCTTTCTTTTCTCAATTTCTATTGAGATAAAAGTTGAGTGCTTATTATTCTAGCCAATGCAAATCTTTGTCCTTTCTTATCACCCAGGGTCGGACCAACCGACAAGGGGAGTGAATACGGGGTAGAGATTTGGGCGCAATTTATTGACCTTGAATCAAAGGAAATAAAAAATTAAAGAACTTTAAACAAAACTAGCCAACACGATATTGCAAGGATGGCAAAGCCACTTCACTTGCAAAGTGTGGGCACAATAAAAATATTTACACAAGAACCAAACTAATTTTAGCCACTCAAATCCTCTTTCTGAAAGGAAAGGGTGGGGCACAAACCACACTTGATGATGTAGAAATATTGACAAAAGTTTCAGACTTTTGTCATACACTTAGTTTACCTAGATTTCAAACTTAAAACTTGTCATTAATAAAAACACCTCTCATGCATTTAAATCAATAACCCAGCAAGCTGAAACACTGAAACTAAGTCTGTAGCAACGGAAAAATCACATAAAAAACAACAGACTGATAAACCCATAAAACAACAGAAATTTGGTCAATGTGACCGTGGAAAAACCCCACCCTGGGGAAAACTAGTGTAAGAGAAATTTTATTGCAGCATTTATCAAGCAGAAAATTAATTTACAACCGCATTTATTTCGGCATTAAATGACTGTACCAGATTCCTTGATTTTCGTGCCCACCTCGATTTCTATTCCCAGCTGACAGTACGTCCTGTATGGAATTTTGTGCCCAGAAATTTTTCTCTTTTTTTTGAAAATTGTGCCCAAAAATTTTCTCGAAATTTGTGCCACTGCTGTACCATACGGACTGTACAGAACAATACAACTCAGCAAAAATAAATACCTTAGGAAACGTGCCCAGCTCCTTGGGATTCATGCCCACTTGAGAAAAAAAATTATCCTTGGGATTCGTGCCCACTTGAGAAAAAATTGCAGCTCCCTCTCTCTCTGCAAATAACTCACCAAATGCTCACTCTTGGAAATGCTTTCCTTCAACTTGTCTTGCACACTACCCTAGGCTCTCTCTTATAACTTGAGAGTGACTTTTCACTTTCCCCATTCTCTAAATCCAAAGGCCAAGATTAAATCTTTCATTTTCAAGATCAACGGTTGAGAAACTTTCCCCCTAAAAGCAGTTACATTTAATTTTAATAAAGTCACATTTACTTTATGAAACAAGTGCATTTTATCTCATAAAGTCACTTTATAAAATTAAAACAAGGAAATACTTTATAAAATGTCCCATTTACATAAGAGTCACTTTAAACTTTATAAAACAACATTACAAAGTAAAGTAGCCTAGCTAGTGCATGGTCACTTCCGCATACAAGACAAAAACATGTAGAGTGCCTCCAGAGCTAAATCTCTAACACTCCCTCTTAGCGAGGGAGGTAATCAATGCCATCATCAACAGGTCTCGTCCTCAAATCCATCACACTGTTCGTTGTAGGAGCTCCCTCTGAACCTGGAACTAACGCTACCACCTGCACTGAACTCAAATCTGAAGATAACCTTCTAGCAGCCACCCTAAACCCTGAGCTCCTAGGAGAATCAATTCTCCACTCTTGAGCATTGGTTCGCATATGTTGGTTGAGCCTCCTGCTAGTACTCAAAAGAGACTCCATCTTTTCCATCGGAACTCGAGACTATACCCTTAGCACCACTACAGCCTCATGAGCCTCCTGCTCCTCGTCCAATTCATCAACCATGGGTTGTGCACTAAACTTGTACAACTCATCGAACCGATCACCAATCAACTATGGATCAATTAGTGCCACTCTCTACGAGTATATGTAAACATGACTCAGATCATCTATATCTGGAAAAATGTACACATGTCCCCTCTAGAACAATGTCGAATACCCTGCATCTTCCAAGGCTGAGACCTAGAGCAAGTTTACTCTCATCCTTGGAACAAAGAGGACCCCATCCTGATCATTGTATCCTCCATGACTAAGTTGGAATCTGATATTTTCAACTCCACGCACTACACGTGCCTGTCCCCCTTCTGACTGAGCAAACCGGTCATGACCAGTCTCAAAATTGATACAGAATATATGCCATATTTCGGTCATATGACATGAGGCTCCATTGTCAACATACCAAGTACCATTCTGAACCACTCCATTGCTACCGGCACTAGAAATAAGGGAGAACAACGAGAACTCCTTCTCAAATCTTCTCACAAAGTCCTCTTCTTCTGTTGTAGCTGCAACAACCGTATCTTCCTCCTTATTCTTCTTCTTCTCAGGACACTGAGAAGCAACGTGTCCGTACTCGCTGCAAGCAAAACATCCAACTTTGCTCAAGTCCTTCTTTGACTTTTTCTTACTCTTAGCATAAAGAGCAACATTCTCTTCATTAGAACCCTCCTTCTGTCCACTGCCTTGAGATCCTTCCCGAATCTCCTCTTGAGTGAAATCATCCCATAATTTGTTTCAATCTGGAAGTTTTTCTCAAGCAACCACACACTTCACAAAGACTTCCCAATCCTTAGTGAAGTCTTTCAAGGCTATCCTCACTAACTTAGAATCATAAATGACTTCTCTAATTGCAGCTAGCTCATCTTTTTTCTGGGCCACCCAAATAAGAAAAGAAGCTACACTCTCACCCTTGGCCATCTTGGTTCCTTGCAATTTTTCTTTGAGAGCCATTATATGATTCTCATTCTTAGCCTCATACAAGCCTTTCAATGTAGTCCACATATTATAAGCAGTCTTCTTCTCAGTGATATGTGGAATAAGGTGGTCCCTTATACCATCCAGAATCAACCTTTGGGCTTTGGCCCCTTTTACCTCATGCATATCCAAAGCAACAGGATCAGTATCAGGCGGAGTTACCACGGTGCTAACTATGATCCATAGTCTGTTTTCCTTGAGAACAGTAGTCATCCTGACTTTCCACTGCAAGCAGTTGGACATACCATCCAACCGATCCTCATATATGATGCATGCAACCATCTATGCTATCAAAGAAAAAAAATAGACCACCAAAAGAACAATAGCTTCACTCTTTCCCACCACCTGAAAGTCACATCCAGATAAGGTCTTTCAATATACACAGCAAGAACCCTTGCCCAACAACTCAATAGTATTGTTGTACCCACAATCAGTTGTTAACACAGAGCCTCATCTATGATACCATGTAGAAATATTGACAAAAATTTCGGACTTTTGTCAAACACTTAGTTTACCTAGATTTCAGACTTAAAACTTGTCATTAATAAAAACACCTCTCATGCATTTAAATCAATAACCCAACAAGCTGAAATACTAAAATGAAGTTTGTAGCAACGAAAAAATCACATAAAAAACAACAGAATGATAAACCCATAAAACAACAGAAACTTGGTCAATGTGACCTTAGAAAAACCCCACCCTGGTGAAAGGCAGTCCAAGAGAAATATTATTGCAGCATTTATCAAGCAGAATATTAATTTACAACAACATTTATTTCAACATTAAATGACTACTAGATTCCTCGATTTTTGTTCCCACCTCGATTTTCGTGCCCAGTTGATTGTACGGACTGTACAGATTTACGTGCCCAAAATTGTTTTTATTCTCTTCTCGAAAATCATGCTTATAAATTTTCTCAAAATTTGTGCCACTGCTATACCATATGAACTGTATGGAACAATACAACTCAGCAGAAATAAATTCCTTGGCAAACGTGCCCTACTCCTTGGGATTCATGCCCACTTGAGAAAAAAAAATTTCTCCTTGGGATTCGTGCCCACTTGCTAAAAAATTGCACCTCCCTCTCTCTGCAAATAACCTAGCCAAATGCTCACTTTTGGAAATGCTTTCCTTCAATTTGTCTTGCACATTACCCTAGGCTCTCTCTTATAACTTGAGAGTGACTTTTCACCTTCCCCATTCCCTAAATCTAAAGGCCAAGATTAAATCTTGCCTTTTCAAGATCAATGGTTGAGAAACTTTACCCCCAAAAGCAGTTACATTTAATTTTAATAAACTCACCTTTACTTTATGAAACAACTGCACTTTATCTCATAAAGTCACTTTATAAAATTGAAACAAGGGAATACT
Source organism: Pseudotsuga menziesii (assembly GCA_001517045.1). NCBI lineage: Eukaryota > Viridiplantae > Streptophyta > Pinopsida > Pinales > Pinaceae > Pseudotsuga > Pseudotsuga menziesii. Next base: position 322,145 of record LPNX010430608.1, read on the forward strand.
TTATAAACAGTGTCATTTACATAAGTCACTTTAAACTTTATAAAACAACATTACAAAGTAGAGTAGTCTAGCTAGTGCATGGTCACTTCCACATACAAGACAAAAACATGCGGAGTGCCTCTAGAGCTAAATCTCTAACAGATGAAACAAATTAAAAAAATGTAACTATTCCTAGCCCTTCCTCTTTTGCTTAAAGCCCTTCCTCTTTTGCTTAAAGGGTGGGAGAATCCAACTTCTTTGCAAACAATGGATGACAATTTTTAAAGAAAATCAAAGTTTAACCTAGCCACGCAACTCTCTTCCTAAGGAAGAGAAGGGGCAAACAATAGAAAAATAAATAATGGAATTAAATCAAGTAACAAATCCTAGTCCCTCTTCACTTGCAATGCAAGGGTGGGCAAGTCCAACCTCCTTTGCTTGCAAGGGATGGCTGAAAAATAACTTCAAATATAACTTTAAAATGAATAAAGAATCAAGTCCAAGAGACTCTCTTGAACTTGTTACAATGAAAGAAATTTCAGCAAAAGAAATGATCATAAAGAAGTAGGAAAAGTGGAGTTTCACCCCTTCTTGGAAGCGGCTTTGAAGTTCTTCCTTTTGGGTAGCCTTTGTGCCCTTTTGTGACTAAAATTCAACAGAGTTTCCCCTTATTTTGTCACATACCTACTAACAACTAACAAGCATTTAAACAGTAGAATGTGTCCAAAATCACTTTGGGACACTAAGAATGTGAGTATAAAAAAGTTGTACCAAATTTACAAAAAAATTATAGAAATAATAGCTTTAAATAACTTGTAAGAATGAAGATTTGAACTAGATTTAAAGATGCAAATAGATTGCAGAAATTTTAAAGTAAGGAGGAGTTAGCGTGCTCTTTGCTCTTCAAATGGCTGAAAAAGTGGGGTATCCAACCAAGGAATTCCACTCTTCAATCTTGGATGACCTGCAACTTGTAAGATGATCTTAACAAATACAAAGAAATGTGAGATTCTCACAATGATTCAAGAAATCAAACTATTCAACCAAGAAATGCTTGAACTTCTTAAATGCAAGAGAGAAAAATTCATAAGATCTACAACAAAATTGAAAATATTTTACCAAGACAAAACAATTTTCCTCTCTAGCCTCAATAGTATTTAAAAGCTTGCAAAAGTAGGAGCAAACCACCACCAAACAACACAAGATCTCCTCCAAAGCTTCTTATTAAAATGTCAAATGGATGGAAATTACTCTTAAATCAAAAGAGAGAGAGCAAAATGGAAGCAAGAGAGTGAGAGAATGAGAGATTCTAACCCAAATGAGGAGGGGAAGCCTCTTTAAATATGAAAAGAGTGAGAGGGAACCCCATGTGCATGCTTCCACCTCTCAAATGAAAGAGGGAAGGGCCCATGGAAAGGGGGGCACACTTCCTAGAGAGGGTAACTTCAAACTTAAGAAACACTTGCTTGTGGGGGCAATTTTTGCCTTTAATGTCACCTTAGGAACATAACATAACATTTTGAAACTTAATTTCCACTCCCTAGGTGAGTTTAGTCACTTTACAAAATTTTGTCATTCTAATTAATAGCCAATTTTCGTGATTTTCTTGACTGACTTAGGAAAATATGTCCAAAACCCTATCAAAACTCAACGACTTGACTCCAAACATGGTCCAAGGGCGTAGGGGGTATTATGTCATTGATTTTGAGTACACATACCCCTATTTATGGGAATTAGGTGCCACTTAACTCTCCATACATTACAACTTTTTTATGTTGAGGGACATTTTTTAATCACCAAAAATTAAAAAATGTTAGGCAAAGCTTAATGAAATTTCGCAAAACTCTAGATAATGTCTAGCCTAGTAACATACAACATTCCTAGACCTTAATCACCCCATGGAATTGATCATTAGAACGTCTTTCACCACTTTGGAGTTTTGAGTGAAAAAATCAGATAATTAAAATACTAAAAATGAATTTTAATTATCCAAGGGAAGAAACACTCGATTAGAGGACTTCCCTAATGATAAAGTCTTAGGAAACTAAGTTTTACAAAATTGACCTTCATGTTGACATATCATTACAACATCCCCCGCAGGGGTGTAGAAATTTCATGGAGAAGAAAAAGAGAAGAAAGGGGCAAAGTTGCCCTGTTGAGTCTTCTGGAGCTTAAAAATTTTGATCTAAGTACACCTTGATCATCTTCATGGTACATGGTACATGGTTTCCCACATAGTTGGTTGGGTGGTAAACATGACCAACTCTTAGGTTGTGAGCATCAAGGGGCCAATGGAGTTAGTTTGGTCAAAAAAAATATTTTGTATCTTTTGACCTTGCCTTTGAATTGGTTGGAGGTTATAAGCTTTCCTTTGGATAAGAATGGTGGACCCATTGGTGAAGATGTTTGTTGTTCAATATGCACCCTACAACAATGCATTTATTGTTGTTGTTGCAGGGATTTGGACTGTTGAATTTGACGCCAAGATTACGAAGGGCCCTCTTTTACTTAAATGTCTAGAACATCTTGGCGTCCAATATGCACCCCTGCAACAGTGCATTTATTGTTGCTACTGTAGGGATGCACTGCTGCAGGGTTAATTGGATCAATTCCATCAGTCCAATCCCAACAACAACAACAATAAATGCACTGCTACAGGGTGCATATTGAACGCCAAGATATTCTAGACATTTGAGTGGAAGAGGGCCTCAATTGGATCAAATCCAACAGTCCACATCCCCACAGCAACAACAATAAATGCACTGCTGCAAGGTGCATATTGAACACCAAGATGTTCTAGACATTTGAGTAAACGAGAGTCTTTTGTAATCTTGGCGTCTTGACCCACTTTATGGATTCTTGGCGTCTTGACCCACTTTATGGACCAATTCCTGGGTAAATTGCTGAATTTGGGGTTTTTCAATATTTTATTTAGGGGGAGTAAAGTGAATCTAATCACTTTGTTGAGTTGATTGAGGAGGTTTTAAAAATATTTATTTTATTGGAGGAAAATAAGGCCTTTAGTACCCCGTATTGTAATTATGGCTTTGACCATTCCTTTTATGAAATGGTTAGAATTTAGTTAGAAAGTTGTTCAAAAGTTCTTTATTAAAATTTTCTTGTAAAGTGAGTTGGGCTACAACCTATATAATTTTCTTCCTCATTTGTCATGGTTGGATTGGAGATGTCCATCATTTTTGGAGCCTCACTATTATATCTTTCATGGAGTATATTGAAGTCTAAAGATTTTCTTCTTTTGGGTTTCAACTTGATGACTAGGCTAAATGTTGATGCAGTTTTGTTATTTCCTATAATTGTCATATTTAATATTTATTTGCTTCCTCCTTAGAAGGGTTAGGTAACTCCATAGTTTACCATATTACAATTTATGTTGCATGTTTAATATATTTGGCATCCTAGGAGGGGTATCTAGCAAGTGGCCTGTGTTGGGGTTTGAGATAAGCATATAGGTAGTAAGTGTATGTGAATGCTATGTGAATGCTACCTTTCCTTATAGGGGTTTACAAAATGAATCAATTGAAAAACTTTGTCATGCCATTTGTAGGGGGTTTTATTAAGCAATATAAACAAGGCCTAAGGGTGATTCATCCAAAGACTCCATATGCCCTAGGGATTGCCACTAATCTTCAAAGACCTCCCATCACCCATTTAAACTAAACTATGAAAGCCTCGAGTTTTGCTAGGGCTAACTCTTCAAATCACTTTTGTGCTCTCATTGCCATAGCCTAGAAATTCTATCTAAGGAAGACCCCTCAAGTTGGAGAAGAGTCAACCGAGAGTGCAGGGAGGTAGTTATCAAGATGACAGTGTGTAACAACTCTAGGTTGCAGCTGGGCAAGTTGTGTTCTTTGGGACTTTCACTTACCTGCTAGTTCATGCTGTAACATTTTTGGTGGCATTGCCAGGGATACCCCCTTCTTGGATTTTGAAGATCATGCTTCTTGATATTTTGTAGCAGGTTATTAGTATTGTGGATTTATCCTCATATGGTGACTCCATGAAGGGATGAATCTCTTGTCCTTGCTACTTGTTGCTTGTAGGGTGAAGGAAGGAGCATTTTGAAGGCATCAAAGGTTCACCTTGGTGACTTTATGTATTTGGTATGAGGTATGCACATTTTTTAAAATCAACATCTTATATGTTTGAAGTTTTAAAGAAGAGAGTAAGGCTTTATGCAAAGAAGGAAAGGTTATTACAGATTGTCTTAGAGCTTTGGATTTTTCTGTAATGTCCTCTTCTGCTTAGGCATTAACGACCGACCTGCTAACCTATGTGATTCTTGTAGGTTCAAGCAGGTACTGACAGTCAAGGAATCAACCAAAGACTGATGCCATATACAGAAGATCTAGGGCATCAATATTATATCACCATTGGGTCGAAGAGGGCCGCCAGAGCCAAAGGCCACTTGCATGCATGACATCTGAGCATTATTTAATGATGCATGCACCCGATTAAGTCTCCATGTGCATGCATGCAAGTCAACTGCAAATTAGAAGTTAAAGTGACTGAATTAGGTCAAAAGTTAGGGTTTTCGCAGTTGAAAGTTATAAAAGAAAGATAAACTAAATGGAAAAGACACTTATGTGATTATTGATTTGTGGAGTCGAATTGGAGAGCTCGGCGAGCTAAGTTGGGGTTGAGTGTGTTGCCCACCTATTTCAACTAGGTGGCAACTTCATGTACATGAAGATGTACATAATTGTACAAATTGTACCTTGGAAAAATCTGAGGATTTTTCACTT
>LPNX010430608.1:327306-350545 GCA_001517045.1 Pseudotsuga menziesii
GACAAGGGGTTGAAAAGATAGACCAATTTTGGTCAGAAGGGGTCTATCTCCCCTAGGGAATTATTTAATTTTTCCCTAAGTTAAAATTCACATTATTTGATTTTGAAGTAAAAAATCAAATAATGCCATGATAATTTTGTTTGGGGGTTGCTAAGCCTAGGAAAATTTATTTCAAATTTTTCCACCCCCCATGGCCAAGATATGATTTTTTCAAGTTTATTTTTAATTTTTCCTAAGTCAAAATTGGAAAATTTTAAAAATTAAATCTAAGGTGAATTAATATATTTAGCCTAAGTCTAAAGGTTAAATATTTATTTTGGAGCAAAGGGCCAAAGTCTAAGACTAGTTTAGAAGGCACTCTAAGTGAGGCGCCAACCTTTTGGAGCTTAAAACGTGGTGCCAAAACCTTGCTAAGTGTGGCGGCCATCTTGGAGGAGCTCCTAAACTTGGCGGCCAGCCATCTTTTTGACTTTTCAAAGCAACTAAACCCCCCAAAGGGGGGCGCCAATGTGAAAAGGGTCTTCCAAAGGGGGGCGCCAAGTCAAGTGGGCCCAAAGCTTGTAAAACGTGCTCCATTCTTAGCGCTTGGATGACTTTTAAGTGGTTTTAACCTAGATCTAAAGGAGGAATTCGTTTTTGGTATGGATCAAGACTTGGATTAAGTGGGAAGCCCTAGATCTTGATTAGATCTAGATCTAATCTTGGCCATTGATCTTCAAGGGGTTGGGGTTGCTCCTCAACTATATAATGAGGGTCTCACTCTCTCATTTGGGGGGATCTCTCTCATGCTATTGTTATGCTACAAAAATATTGCCTCTCCTCTCTTCTCTTCTTCAACATTTTGCCCTAGCTATTTTGCTCAAGCCCTAGAGGCTTTTTGTACTCAAATCTTGCCCTAGTTGGGCCATAATCAAGGAAATTTTTTGGAGGAACATTGTGCTATTGTTCTACATTCTTCATGGTCCATTGTTGAGGTAACTTGTATCTTGTATTTGGTTTTTGCAAATTTGTATTGGTCTAGTTAGCTCTCCACAAAGTATTTTGTGGAGAGATTAGAGAGTAGAAGTATTTTTACTCTCTTTTGTGAGTTGTTTAGCAAATTTCTTCAAAGTATTTTGTAGAGATTCTTAGATATTCATCACTAGGCTTACATTTTCTTGCAGATCTAATATTTGTTTACAGGTTCTCTAAGCCAAGGACATCTTTCTAAGTGTTTCATCTTCAAATCTGCATTTTCGTCCATCTCTCTTTCTCTCTCCCTAAACTAGGTTTTATTCATTGTATAGTGAATAAAACCCTTGTTTTAGGGCTTTCTTTCATTATAGATTAATATAGAATTATAAATCTTCTGTTCATATATCATTTAGAGGCCAAAAAATTCGGTTTTAGGGCTTTCTTTCATTATAGATTAATATAGAATTATAAATCTTCTGTTCATATATCATTTAGAGGCCAAAAAATGAATTTTTTGGCCACTAAAACTTCATTTTTTCCAAAATTTCAAGTTCAGATTCTTCAATAATTTTTCTGGGTTTTATAATAATCTGTGCTAACTTTCTGTTTTAGTGTTTCTGCAGTAAATTCCAGCAAGTAAAGTTGCTGGTTTGTTGCAGGTTTATGCACAAAAGAGGGGGTTATGCTGCCCAAAATTGCCTAGAAAAGCCCTAGAAAAGTTTTGGTCCAAAAGAGGCCAAAAAACCTCAATTTTTCCTCTCTTTTCTATAAGATTGTAAACCCCAAAGAGAAGTTTTCTTTGGGGTATTCTCTAAAGCTTTGAAAGCTGTTGTAAATCTGTATATGAGTAGTGTAGAGATAGCCTAAAACACTAGTTGCTTAAATTTATTTTTTATGCAAGTTTTATTTCTGTTTACCGACATTCCCTTAAGGGATTGAAGTGAGGTTAGGTTAATCATTTTTATTTCTGTTTACCCACCATCTCTGTTACAGAGATTGTTGTGTGGTTAGGATATTGTTTTAGCTAATTGCATTTTCCTTTCAAGTTTCTGTTCAAAGTAATTAAATATAATTTTTATTTCTGTCAAAAGAGTACCCATACAACCCACTGATCCGGTGTATCCTCTGTCTCAACTTGTCATCTCCCTTTAGGGACTTCAAGTTGGGTATGAAAAGCAGGAGAGGTGGGGGCTTAGCTTAATTAGAGCAACTTTTTTTTCTGCTACAAACCTTCACACTTTGCTTTTTTCAATCCAAGATCAAGTACCAGCATCTCCCATAAGAGATACCACTTGGTTGATCTTGTTGATAGTATAAAATTAACCTTGCATGCTAATCACTAAGATTAAAATTTGCCCCTAAAATAAACCAACAATTTCACTAGCCTCCGTTCCTCTACTTGGTCATCGCCCTTCGGGGTCTTCCGAGATACGACAGAGAGTAGTGAGGTTCTAGTAATAGGCATCCACTACATATTGCTTTTCGCCAACTAAAACCGGTGACCTTGGAAGCCACGGGGGGTGAGAGGCCGTAGGGGGTCTCACGGCGAGTACTTCCTCCCTTGTTGGGCGCCAGGGCATTTGGGGGGTGACCTGCGAGCTACGGGTGGGCTTTGCTCCCACTTTGTTGAGCACAGCAGCACTTTTTCTTTGGCTTAAGGGGATATGTGGTAGGAGAAGTTACACCACTGGTTCGAAAACTAAAACTTCAAGAGGAAAAACCTTAATAAAATTTACCTAAAATAAACCAGATACATTGCAAAACCGATTCTATAACATTTTCACTCCAGCAGCATTTCACTCCAATATTGCACTTGTTTCCTTTCAGGTGTTGTTGCACCTACAAAGCAAACCTAATAATTTTCTAACTTGTGGATATTAATCAACTGGTTTACATTTTTCTGCTATTCATTTGAGCATTGTCATCATCAAGTTTATTCATAATATTACTGCTCAACTGTTTAATACTGTTCATATTACTCAACTGTGATTATATTATTTTTCATTTATCTTGATAATATTGTTCATAAGTCTTTCATAACTATGTATATTGTTCATAGTTTGTTCGCATCTCATTGTTAGATAACTTAACCTGTGGGATAATTAACCTAGACTACATCCATTGAAAGTTGCATTCTCTAACTCCATTACTTAGGCACTGGTTATATTAAAAGGATTCACTGTCATTGAAATATTGCATCTTGCATTGGTTGGACTGTCATCTCTCAAAACCTTAGCCTCACACCTTAATAAGATCCCTTTAATTTGTAATTAATTAATAAATCCGGAACTTAGTCTTCCATAGGGACTTCCCCCCTTGGCTCTGTTGGGATCTTGCCTAAACGGAGGAGTTGTGGACTGTGGTGATAGTGGTCCCCAGCTCTCGCTTGCCCCCAAGGACACACATAGCAGGTTGTGATTTTCCTGTTCCTTAAAGTGTGAATTAGGCGGCAACAGAGTGCAAGCTCAGCTAACTGGTGTATTTTGGCAGCGAAATCTATCTGCCCTAGTTCATCATCAGGTTGGATCATCCAGGTTCAGCACTAGTTCATCATCAGGTTGGATCATCCAGGTTCAGCACTAGTTCATCATCAGGTTACATTCAGCAGTTATTTCGGGAGGTTGATTATTCATCCAGCCGGAGAGTTCCACCATCATACCTGGTACCATGGTCAGAGACAAAGCAATTCGTTTTCTTATCTACAGGGGTTAGAACTTCCACATGCTACTTCTATTCATCTCAGAGCACCTTCATTACCCTTCCCCTGGAAGAAGGGTCTTTCAACTTGAGTATCAAGCAAGTTATCAGTAGTGCCCCCTTTCTGGAAGACGTTGTTCTGCATGGGCGAATTGATTTGAGGAGGACATGCACGTTTTGGGCTATTGAGCCACCATTTCTTCTGCATGCTGCTTCCATCACTGTCAGAGGGGTACTATAACCCTATTGCACCTCATCTAGCCCTTCAGCAGCAGCTTATTTATTATTCCGGAGCACCTGCAGCTTGAGAGGAGGGCGCATTCACCTGTGGAGGACGATTTGGTTTATCTCCCTCTTCCTCTGTCAGAGTCTTTGCATGCGGGAACCATCCTCTTCACCCTCAGCAGATCTATATACTGGTATGTACATGCATTGACTTCTCCTATTTTATAGCATCTCAATCTTTTCTAGGGCACGAATCTGCATGCATGCAAAGATCGGGGTTTGCTTTCCTATTTTACTGAGGCATAAGTCTATTAGCCATCTACAGTACACACATTAAAAGAAAACTACCAGTTTGGGATATTACAGTGGTATTAGAGCTATTTTCCTTGCCAGCTGTGGGCATGCAAAAATTATAAATGAATTCAGAAGACCCATATAACATTACTCACAGGAGACAAAGGTATAGAGACAGAGAAGAGGAGTTAGAGGACATAGATTTGGGGAACAAAGAGTATCAGTTTGAAAAAAGCAAAGAAACAATGGTTGATGATGATAAAACAGCTTTCAATAGTCTCATATCAGCCATAAAAGAACTCACTACTGGGCAAAAAGAAATGATGAGCACCTTTAGGCAAATGACTGAGAAGAATGGGCCCACCCCACACAGTCCCTTATTTCCCAACTGTGATAGGGTATCCACCATCAGTAGTAGGGAGCACTTACATACCAATATGCAGAGCCATCCCCATATATACAAGCCTTTCCGACCTACCATGCCTCAATTCTTAGATAGTCTAGTTGCAGTGCCTCTAGCACAAGCAGAACTAGAAGAACCCATGAGTGCCTATCTGAGAGAATATAGCACTTTAGAAGAGGGCTTCCATTCAGCCATGACCTTCACTGACTTCTGCCACTTTAAAAGTAAGAACAAACCCAAAGCTTACAATAGGCGATTCACCCAGAACTATGAGTTACTGCGCACCGTAAGGAAAGTGACTATCTCTACCTTTGAGGGTACCCGGGGTGGCCCAGCTAGGAATTGGGTGCAGAAGTTGGATACATACTTCCAGCTCAACCCCATGATTGAGACAAATGCCATTAAATTGGCTACTTTGCATTTGGACGGAGAAGCACATGAGTGGTGGTACCACGGGTTAGTGACACTGGGTCACAACACCATCACCTCATACCCAGATTTTACACAGAGACTCATTAAGCGGTTTGATCGGAAGGATCCGGAGGTACACTTTAGGGAGCTAACACAACTCAAACAGACAGGTAGTGCAGATGCATTTATTTCTGAGTTTCATAGGATAGCAGTCATGGTCACATATATATCAAAGAGCAGGTTGATTATGTTGTTCACTGAGGCTCTCACTGAACCCTTACGGGGATGGGTCAAGTCTTATAGGCCCACCACCCTAGCAGATGCCATCAGACGGACTAGAGACTTGCAGGATGCAGTGCCCAAAAATAGGTTTCCTCCCAGGACCAATTTTCCTATTAAAGATAAAGAAAGGAAACCCTTCCAGAAAGAATGGCCCAAGAAAGAATGGATGGACAATGATACCCGACAGGACCTTATAAGAAAAAAGTTATGTTTCACTTGCTAGAAACCATGCATACCAGGTCACAGATGTTCAAGAAAAGGAAAGGCCTACTACATAGAGGCTTATTCCGACAGTGAGGAGGATGAGGATTACCAGGATTAGGAGCAGGGAGAGAGAACAGAGACAGTTGCTGAGGGACAGGCCTCAGGAGGCACCATTGCTACCATGACAGGGGTTCCTAGATTCCACACTCTTCAGATCAGAGGTACCGTACATGGCAATAGAGTGGGAGTACTGATAGATGGTGGGGCATCCCACAACTTTATTGATGCTGCATGGGCTAAAAAGAGAGACATTCAGACTGAGAGCTTTGATGGGTTTTCGGTAGCAGCAGCAGGTCACACCATGGAGTGTAGTCAAAGGATTCCTAAATTAAAAGTAACGCCTGGGAATTATACAATGATAGAGACATTCTATGTGGTAGATGTACCTGACATGAATGTGGTACTAGGAGTTTAGTGGCTGCATTCCATAGGGAAGTATTCCACAAATTACCAAACCATGGAGATGGAGTTTACATGAGCAGAAGGACAGAAGGTAGTATTGCGAGGGATGAATACCTATCCTCCCACCACAGTGACATCACACAGGATGGAGGCATTACTCCGGCAAGGAGATATTGAGTGGGTTGCAGAGTGTATGGTTACCTTCAGAAAACCACCAGATGAGACCACACAACATCCAGTAGATATAGAGGCCTTACTGCAGAAGCACAAGGCAGTATTCGGAGACCTTCCAGCAGGTCGACCTCTAGATAGGAGATTTGAGCACATTATTGAGTTGGAGGAGGGGACCCAAGCAGTTATCACCACTCCTTACAGACATCCCAAGAGGTATAAAGATGAGATAGAGAGTACAATCAAGGAACTACTCAAGCTGGGGTACATCAAACCTAGCTCCAGACCCTTTGCATCTTCAGTAGTGCTAGTGAAGAAAAAAGATGGAACCTTATGCATGTGCATTGATTACAGGGCACTCAATAAGAAGACCATAAAGAACAGGTATCCCATCCCTAGGATTGATGAGTTAATGGATGAACTACAGGGGGAAAAGTACTTTTCCAAAATTGATCTCCGTTCAGGGTACCATCAAATTCATGTCACGGAACAGGATGTTCCAAAGGCCGCTTTCCGTTGCCACTACGGACATTATGAGTTTCTAGTGATGCCATTTGGGCTCACTAATGCACTAGCTACTTTTCATTCATGCATGAACCATATCTTCAGGACACAGTTACGTAAATATATTCTGGTATTCTTCGATGACATATTGATATACAGTCGAACTTGGGAAGAACATTTGATACATCTTGATGAAGTACTTGGTATTCTACAGGAGCAGTCACTATATGCCAAAATGTCCAAGTGTGAGTTCGGCATGCAGGAGATGTGCTTACGACATGTGATAGGGGCCAACGGGGTCCAGGTGCACTTAGAGAAGATTGGGGCAATTTTGGATTGGCCTACACCTAAAATGTGACAAAACTGAGGGGCTTTTTGGGCCTTTGCAACTACTACAGGAGGTATGTCAATGGATTCTCAAAGATGACCGCACCCCTCACAGATCTTACCAAGAAGGGGGCATTCAGTTGGTCAGAGGCAGCACAACAAACATTCAAGAAAATGAAGAAGGTAATGAGTTCATGCCCAGTATTAGCTTTATCAGACTTTTCTCAATCCTTTGTGTTAGAATGTGATGCTTCAGGAGAGGGAATTGGGGCAGTTTTGATGCAGAACAACCACCTCATTGCATTTGAGAGCAGGAAGCTCAAAGACTATGAGCGCCACTATTCGATATATGGTAAAGAGATGTTAGCCATCCTCCATGCGCTAACCAAGTTCAGGCAGTACTTAGTGGACGCCAGGTTCAAGGTTAAGACAGATCACAACAGCTTGAAATATTTCTTAGAGCAGAAAGAGCTAAACGAGAGACAGCAGAAATGGGTAAGCAAAATTCAGGCCTATGACTTCAAGATTGAGTACGTAAAGGGGAAGAGCAATGTAGTGGCTGATGCACTTTCTAAACGACCAGCTACTTTATCCCTTACAAGCATCTCATCAGATTGAAGGTTTCATCTTTTGGTTGAGTACTCCAAAGATAAGTTTGCTTGTGAGCTATTGGATGGACAGATTCAGGATGATAGGTACAGGGTCATTGATGACATCATATACTACAAAAACAAAATCTTCTTGGTTCCAAAGTCTCCGCTCAAGAAGAAAATTTTACAGCCATCGCACGATTCACCATTAGCAGGGCATCAGGGGTTTCTCAAGACCTACAGACAGATTAGAGAAAGGTTCTCATGGAAGGGCCTCAAGAAAGATGTGATACAACATGTGAGGGAGTTTGTGCCAACAAAAGAAAATAGAGCACATCCACCCGGCTGGTTTACTACATCCCTTACTTATTCCCGAGCAGAAATGGGAGAGCATCTCCATGGACTTCATTACTGGGCTGCCCAAGGTTCAAGGCAGAGACTGCATGTAAGTAGTAGTGGACAGATTGACCAAGTTTGCTCACTTCTTTTCCATATTATCAGATTATTCAGCAGCACAGGTAGCAAAACTATTTTTTAGAGAGGTATTTAGACTCCACGGGATACCCAAGACCATTGTCAGTGACAGGAACAGCAAATTCACAGGAGCCTTTTGGCAAGAGCTTTTCCGGTTAGTGGGGACCGAGTTAGCCATGAGCACAAGTTATCATTCGTAGAGTGGCGGGCAGACAGAGATTGTCAACAAGTGGATTGAGAGATACTTGAGAAATTACGTATCAGGTCAACAAAGGACATGGATCAAATGGTTACACTTGGGTGAACATTGTTACAACACCACTTCCATATGACCATTGGGATGACCCCTTTTCGAGCCCTGTATGGGTATAATGCTTCCACTTTCGCAGACCGGATAATTGGCGATAACAGGGCCCCCAAGGCCAAAGAATGGATTCGGGAGGGTCAAGATATCCTCAAGATACTCAAGGAGAACATACAGGCTGCTCAGAATCAGCAAAAGATATATGCGGACAGGCACAAGGTTGAGCGCAGTTTTGAGGTGGGAGACTTCATTTATTTACGCCTCCAACCTTACCGACAGTCATCTCTTAAAAAGGAGTGGAAAAATTCCAACCTCGCTTCTATGGTTCATACAAGATAATTTGGAAGGTTGGAGAGGTAGCACATGAGCTAGAACTACCCCCAGAGAGCAAGATTCACAACATATTTCATGTCTCCAACCTCAAGAAGGCAGTCGGTCAACAAATTGTTACGTCTTTCAAGCTGCCTCCCCTTGATGACGAGGAGCAATTGATTATGATTTCGGAGTGCATCCTATAGGTGCGAGAGAGAAAACTGAGGAACAAAATCATCAGAGGCTACTTGGTTTAGTGGAAAGATTTGCCTATAGAGGAGGCCACTTGGGAGGAAAAACAGGTATTACAGCACCCAACTTTACAGTTGCTTGAGGACAAGCAAATTCAAGCAAGGAGGACTGTAATGTCCTCTTCTGCTTAGGCATTGAGGACCGACCCACTAACCTATGTGATTCCTGTAGGTTCAAGCAGGTACTGACAGTTAAGGAATCAGCCGAAGATTGATGCCATATACAGAATATCCAGGGCATCAATATTATATCACCATTGGGTCGAAAAGGGCCACCAGAGCCAAAGGCCACCTACATGCATGACATCTGAGCATTATTTAATGATGCATGCACCCGATTAAGTCTCCATGCGCATGCATGCAAGTCAACTGCAAATTATAGTTAAAGTGACTGAATTAGGTCAAAAGTTAGGGTTTTCACAGTTGAAAGTTATAAAAGAAAGATAAAGTGAATGGAAAAGACACTTATGTGATTATTGATTTGTGGAGTTGAATTGGAGAGCTCGGCAAGCTAAGTTGGGGTTGAGTCCAAGCTCAGCTAACTGGTGTATTTCGGCAGCGAAATCTATCTGCCCTAGTTCATCATCAGGTTGGATCATCTAGGTTCAGCACTAGTTCATCATCAGGTTACACTCAGCGGTTATTTCGGGAGGTTGATTATTCATCCAGCCGAAGAGTTTCACCATCATACCGTGGTGCCGTGGTCAGAGACAAAGCAATTCGTTTTCTTATCTACAGGGATCAGAACTTCCGCATGCTACTTCTATTCTTCTTAGAGCACTTTCATTACCCTTCCCCTGGAAGAAGGGTCGTTCAACTTGAGTATCAAGCAAGTTATCAGCAGTGCCCTCTTTCTGGAAGACGTTGTTCTGCATGGGCGAATTGATTTGAGGAGGACATGCACGTTTTGGTCTATTGAGCCACCATTTCTTCTGCATGTTGCTTCCATCACTGTCAGAGGGGTACTATAACCCTATTGCACCTCATCCGGGCCTTCAGCAACAACTTATTTATTATTCCGAAGCATCTACAGCTTGAGAGGAGGGCACATTCACCTGTGCAGGACGATTTGGTTTATCTCCCTCTTCCTCTATCAAAATCCTTGCATGTGGGGACCATCCTCTTCACCATCAGCAAATCTATATACTGGTATGTACATGCATTGACTTCTCCTATTTTATAGCATCTCAGTATTTTCTAGGGCATGGATCTGCATGCAACTTCATGCATGCAAAGATCGGGGTTTGCTTTCCTATTTTATTGAGGCATAAATCTATTATCCATCTACAATACACACATTAAAACAAAAATACCAGTTACCAAGCTGAAAAATCCAAAAACAAGAGGGTGCAAAAAGAGATAGGGAGAAGTTGTAGCTCTGATTTTCTTGAGAGAAACCTATTTTTGAAGAATCCTCTAGTTTTCCCAACCCTGCCCATAATCCTTATACCATTCCTAGGGAAGAAAATGTTGTAGTTGGTGGTGTTGGTAGTAGTACATCCCAATTTAAAAAACCCTGTGGTAGCCTTGAGTCTTTCTTTTAACCCTCCACTACCCCTGGTGCTCAACCCAGCATTGATGCCAAATGGAAGAAGGTGGAAAAGGAGGCTGCTTGGGAATGCATTGCTAGATGGTGGTATGATGTAGACATACCTTTCAATGCTTCAAGGTCAATATATTATCAACCTATGTTGGATGCTATAGCTTCATGTGGTCCAGGCTTCAAGGGCCCCGGCTATGAGGATATTAGGGGGGCACTTTTAAAAAATGAAGTGGAAAGGGTACAAGAATACTTCATAGAGTTCAAAAACTCATGGACTAAAACAGGGTGCACAATCATGTCTTATGGATGGACTGATGCAAAAGGTCACACCAATCTTAACTTCCTAGTTGCTTGCCCAAAAGGGACTATGTTCCTTGGATCAGTGGATGCATCTGATCAAGTGAAGGATGCACATTTACTATTTCGCCTTTTGGATGACATAGTTGAGGAGGTGGGGGTTGAAAATGTAGTGCAAGTTATCACAGACAATGCCTCCAACTATGTTGTAGTTGGAAAGTTGTTAGAGGACAAACATCCCACCATTTGGTGGACTCCATGTGCAGCTCATTGTTTGGACCCCATGCTTGAGGATAGTGGGAAAATTGAGTGGGTGAGAAAGTGTGTGGAACAAGCAAAATATATAACAAGATACATTTACAACCACTCATGGGTTTTGACCCTTATGAGAAAATGCACTGGTGGAAAAGAGCTTGTCAAGCCAACTATCACAAGATTTGCAACAAATTTCCTTACATTGCAGACCTTGATTGAGAAAAAGGCCAACTTGAGGAAGATGTTCTCTTGTGATGAGTGGAATGCATCTCAATGGAGCAAGAAGGCTAATGGAAAAGACATTGTTGATAAAGTCTATGAGAAAGCATTTTGGAAAAAGGCAGAGGAGATCGTACTTTTTAGCCAACCTCTTGTGGAAGTACTGAGAATGGTGGATGGTGATAAAGCAGCAATGGGGTTTATTTATGAGGCCATGGATCAAGCCAAGGAGGCAATAAAGGAAGCATATGAGTGCAAAAGACAAAAATATTTTCGTATGTTGAAAATCATTGATGAACGATGGAACAGACAACTTCATCGGCCTTTACATGTTGCAGGCTATTACTTGAATCCAAGGTAACTAATTTCAAAGTTTTTAAGTTATATTACTAAATTTTAATTGCAAAAGTTTATCCTTTTTTTAATGTGACCATCCTTTTTGTCTTGAATCTTTTGAAGGTACCATTACACAAAAGATTTTGAAGCAGATGGGGAGGTAAAAGAAGGATTATATAAATGCATCGAGCGCATGGTCTCTGATCCCAATAAACAAGATGAAATACACAACAAGCTCTTGCATTTCAATGAGAGTCTTGGTATCTTCGACCTGACTACAACCGTACAAGGTAGATCAAAAGATCCTCCACATAATTAATTACAGAGTAAATTTTAATTCATTGGATTTTTTTTCGAGTTTGTGCTTAAATTCATTTGCTAATTTTTATTTGTCCTTACATGCAGCATATTGGTGGCAACAATTTGGCAGCCAATGCGTTGATTTACAAAAGTTTGCAGTTTGAATATTGAGCCAAACATGCAGTGCCTCTGGTTGTGAACGCAATTGGAGTGTTTTTTAGTTTATACACACCAAGAAGTCAACCGTTTAGAGCAAAAACGGTTGAATGATATGGTATTTGTTCAGTACAACCTTAGGTTGAAGCACAACCAATTGCAGAACAAGACCCCTAAATCGTGTTCCATTTTCTTAGATGATGGTGATGCATCATCATATTGGGTTGTGGAGACTCAGCAAACAACATTTGACAATGAAGACCTCTCATGGATAGATTTGGACCCACTTACACAACAGCAGGATGTGGGAGTTGATGTTGGACATGTGCCTTCTGGACCAGGGGAGTCAAGTCAGGTGGCCCAAGCTCAAGCACCCGATATTGAGGATCAGGATGTAGATGATGGCTCAGAGTCGAAGTCTGAGGCCTCTAATGAGTCTGATCCTGAGGATTTAGACGATTCTGATGATTAGATTGTTTAGTCTTTGACTCTAGTCTTTTGTACAGGCCATTTAGAGCCTTTTTGTTGATGTATTTTGAATTTTTGATGCAGACATGGATTGCACTCAATGTTAAGTGTTATTTTGGTTCTATGAACTCTTATATGCTATATACATGAGAAACTTTGCATATTTTGTGTATAATGGTTTGAACTCACATGGATGCACATGAATATTTAAAAAAAAAATATGAATATTTTATGTATTTTTGGTGGACCGGTTTTATGATCCGGTTTTTTACCGTTTTCGGTCCGGTTCCGGTCCGGTTCTAGTTCCGAGGGTCAACCGTTTCGTCCACCGGTTCGGTTTTTGTAACCTTGGTATATATGTGGATGGATAAAAAATAGGCATGGTGATCAACCCCATCAAGTATTTTGATACTAGATCATGGAGTGAGATTTTGGGTGAAAAATGTTAAGATTCTATCATCGTACCAAAGGAAATTCTTAAGTTTGATATCGCAGATTGTGAAGATCAGGGGATTGTTGAAAGTGTCCTATTTGTTGGAAATGCTAAAGCTCTCATCTCATTTCCCATGGAAGACCAAGCGCAAATTATTTTGGGTGAAAATGTCAAGATTCTATCATCGCACCAAAGGAAATTCTTCAGTTTGATATTGCAGATTGCGAAGATCAGGGGGTTGTTGAAACTGTCCTATTTGTTGGAAATGCTAGAGCTCCCATCTCATTTCCCATGGAAGAACAAGTGCAAATTATTTAAGGATTTTTGGGAAGCCTAGATCAAGAACAAACCAAAGAAGAGGATGGTATTGAAAATCAAGCCCATGATTCGAAGCTCTTAAAGAAGACAAAGTTTTTGAAGGTATTATTGAGACATTCCGTGGAAGCCTTGTTGATAAGCCATCTCATCCCCCTTTGGAGGCCTATGATGATGTCCTTGTTAACAAAGACACCCGTACACCTATTTGCTCATTCTCATATGAATGAGGATTTGGTATTATCTTCTGCTTCTCAAATTTTTGAACTTAGCTTGATATTTGATGATTGTAATGAGTGGCAAAATCTTGAAGACGAACCCGCATGTGACGATATTGTTGAGGATCTTTCTGGCTTACCATAGACATGATGATAGGGATGTACATTTTTCTCATGTTGATCATAGTATATGGTTTATTGGCACTTTGTTGAGGATCTTTTTGGCTTGCCATAGACATGATGATAGGGATGTACATTTTTCTCATGTTGATCATAGTATATGGATTATTGGCATTTTGTTGGTGATTCCATTTATGATTCTTCCAATGAGGGAAGTGTAAATTTTGAGGACTTTGATGAGATTTTTAATATGGAGAATTATCATGCTCATTTTCAGCCATGTATATCCATGCATGATGATGGTGTAAGGCTGGTTGAGAAGCTTTCTTTTGTAAATTTGAGCCAGCCATGTTCTTCTCCCTATAGGGTACTAGTGGTGCATCCTTTGAGAGGGCAGTTTCAGCCAATTTGTCCACCTGGTCATACAGATCTTTCATTTGTTTTGGTGGTTGCAAATGACTTCTTAAAGAAGGGTTTTGAGGCAGTTTTGTACCAGCCATCTCTTTTCTTGGAAGATTGATGCTTGGGTCGATGAACGTGTTATCACATGCATTGTAGCTGAAGCTACCGTGATGCAACAGGCTATATTTTTCTTCCAGTCAATGCCAGTTCCAGACGTGTTGAGCATATTTTTTCCAGTGATTATTGATGGTACATCCAGTCAGAGCCATTGTTTTTTATCAACAGTGGTATCCCATGACATGACTTAGCTTTGGGTGACCCATTGAGATGGACTTCTTGTAGCCATGGTTCATTTAGTAGATCAGGCAGTTGATATATTTCCCTTGCCCACACAGTTGGGAGTTGGTTTCATGATTATCATCAGAGACTAGTATATGGATGGACAAGTATACATGTGTATTTGGATGCTACTGAACTGTCTTGCTCATGTTATTATCTTTGACATGACATGGTAACTGATATTGGTGATTACGTATTGTAGTGCTCTCATAGACTTGTTATTCTGAGTTGATTTGTGATTTTGAATGCCAAGCCCTTTTTATATGCTCACCACTATTGCCTACCTTATGTAGACTTAGTCTTACCTTGCTATATTGGCATCACCTTTTCACTTCTGTCCACCCATTCATTTTTTCCATATTTGAGATTGATTGTTGACTTGGACCTTGACTAGTGAGATTCAAGACCTCCCCCCACTTAGACGTCTATGTTGGATAGACTCCATGTTTGTATTGTGTCTCGACTCTGGAGTGTGTGGCCTGGTTCCTTCCCTTCTACTTGTATGATGCCTTGTGGAATGGAGGTGTAGCATGTGTCACTGGATTGTCTTCCTTTAGTCCTCGAAGAAAGTTGTCACCTCAATTATTACAAACATTGGTATAAGTGCTTTATCCATATTTTAAATGCCATCCAAAAGGATAGTGAAATGAAATGCAAATACCCTTGATGAAAGCTGCGAATAGTTGTGCTTTTCAGTGCATGTAAAATTGTAAGAGGGTTGCAAATGAAATCAAAGGCCAAATAAAAGCAGTGGTTAAATAAATGCTAAATCCAAATACTAAGGATAGTGAAATGAAATGCAAATATCGTTGATGAAAGCTGCGAATAGTTGTGCTTTTTAGCACATGTAAAATTGTAAGAGGGTTGCAAATGAAATCAAAGGCCAAATAAAAGCAGTGGTTAAATAAATGCTAAATCCAAATACTACTGGCCATGTTATGTAATGATAAATTCCTCACAGGGTCCCAAAAGGGGCACAAATGTGAGATGGAGTAAAGGACAACTAATCCTAAGTGTCCCCTAAGATCTTCTATATTACAGTTGCTTGTGTACTCAATGCAAAGATCCAAGAAAAGATCCTCACAGAACTTGAATCAAACTTCGATGTGAGTCATGGCTCTATGGATCATTCTTCATCATTATTGGTCAGCTCAGGGCCCACATCTATTTTTTGGGCTCATCTAGGGAAGATGACCCCATTAGTGGCATATCATGCACTTTCATGTTGTATCTTATTGTTATGTATTAAGGGTGGCACCTAGGGTGATTTAAGCCCCTAAGGTGACCCCTTCATCATTGTAACACATGTTGTATTATTACATCATGATGTAGTTTGCGCAACTAAGGCACTATAGCCAAAAGTGTGCCCCCCCATTATGGGTGATCCATGTATGAAATGTAAACTGTAATCTCCACCGTTGATCATCTTTTAATCTTAATCGTTGGATGGAGTTGGTTAGAATGTGGACATATATCTCGTTCTATTTAAGAGAGATGCCTCCACCATTGTAAGGGGATTTTTGGTTCTTGGATATTGGAATAGAGAAAAATCATTCTTCTGCAAAACTTGAAATTCTTGTGTGGAATGTTCTTGATTTATAATTCCATTATCTTACACTGTGAACACTTGTGAATTTATGGTGGTTTTCATTGGCATACATTAGTTTTGTTTATTTTGTGGCAAGGTTGCAATTTGAAGAGGGGCGCTATTGTCCAAAAGCGTAGCTCTTCTCTCCACTTCATGGTTTCTTTAGGGAGGTTTCTCTTGTGCATTTTGTAAGTGGTATGCTTTCTTACTTTGTCATGATCTCATTTCTTTTGTGAACGGAAAATTAATTTCCATTCTTTCCTTCTCGAGGAGAGAGGGGCATGTTGTCACATATATAGTAGTTGGGCTACCATTGTTCCTGAGTAATCTTGGGCATGTTTTTAAGCTAGTTCTTTACTTTGAGATCAGTAGATGATGAGCTTATAGTTGATGATCACTTTTAGTGGATCTAGAGCATTCAGATGATTAGTTTCATGTCATGACTAAGCCTCATCACTCCAGATTTGATGACTGAGTTAGCCATTTTTATATCCTAGAGCAAAGATTATGACAATGCCCATGATATACAACAGCAATGTTCAATGCCTTCAGGTTGTTTCGATTGGATGTAGGTATATGACCCAGGTGATATATGGATATGTACATTTGGATTTTGGTTATGCTCTGATGTCTATTTTAGTAGTGAGACTTAGTTGATAGTGGTTGTATGTTGGCGTATTTTAATGGTTTTCATTGAAATCTAAAAGATAAGTGATCATGTTGCTATGTTCAAGAGATTCTTTTGTATACTCATTGGTCATGCCCTACTTTTAGTATGGATTTGGTCATTTCCCTTTAGGGACACGGCTTGCTAGCCTTGGCACCATCTTCACCGTCTCCATCCATATGCTGCCTTCCCTCCTTTTTGTTTAACCCTGACTTGTAACTTGACTAGTGACATCTAGGATTTCCCCCACCTTCACCTCTATGTTCGAATAGGTCTCCATGTCAAAAATGTGTCTCGGTGTTGGTTTGCCTGATTCTTATCACAGGGATTGTTTTCCTCTAGGTCTTGAACTCAATCAGTCTTACTCAAAGTGTTTTTAGACACTAAGGCATCAGAACTTGAATGCTTTATCTAAATGGATGCCTATCCAACAAAACAAAAGTGTTTTTAAACACTATTGCAAATAAAATGTAAAAGTCAGTCAGTTGTCAAGAGACGAGCACTCATCCTTTGTATGATGTGAGGTCATTCGCCCCCAAAGGAAAATAGGGTGGTCACTCCATCACATCTATGGACGGTGGCGGGCAATGGAGGTCATACTGAGTCATTATCTGAGGCCTACAGCACTATTCAAGGCACCTGCTCTTGGCGGATGGCTAGTTAATTAAATGGTTAATAAAGTAAATGTTTTAAAAGATTTAATGGTCAAGGGATGAGCACTCATTCATTGTATTATGTACGGCTCATTTGCCCCTACAGGGCAACAAGGTGAGGTTGACCTGTGAGGGTTATGCCTTTGTCATTTTCTAGGAGCCTAGAAGGCTTTCTAGGGCACCTGCCTTTGAAGGTTGACTAATGTCCTTCGCTGTGCAAGTAAATTGTTTTAAAAGGTTTCTTGTATAAAGTCTAGTGGAGCATTCTCATTATTCCACCCATCTGTGAGACACCGCCATTCCCTATTGTTCACCTAGTCCAACTTATGTGTTGTGTGAATTCTCGTTTCCTTCAGCCTAGATGCTCATAGTGTTGAGTATCAAGTCATTCCCATGGCCTTACCTTGTTTTATTCACCTTCACTCTCGACTAGCAAAATGGCACCAATTCTATGAATGAGTATACACTGGAGGTTCTTGTTTAGAGCAACTAATTACTTTGATTTGGATATATTATTTATATGTATTATGGTTATAATCACCAATAGAAGCCACTTGTACTTGAGTCTTACTTCTAACAAAGATAATTGAGCATGCTATATCCATTTTGTACTTGCAGCATCAAAGATTGTTTTCATTTGGGTCA
Organism: Pseudotsuga menziesii; assembly: GCA_001517045.1. Classification (NCBI taxonomy): domain Eukaryota; kingdom Viridiplantae; phylum Streptophyta; class Pinopsida; order Pinales; family Pinaceae; genus Pseudotsuga; species Pseudotsuga menziesii. The sequence continues at coordinate 345,126 of LPNX010430608.1, forward strand.
TCTTTTTTATCATGTTTGACCTAGTCAACCCAATTTGACCAAGTCAGCAGCATGGTCTGAGATGAGTTTTGGCCTATGATGGTGTATGACGATTATTTGTGGTCTATCGATGTCCATTAGACATATTCATGCTTTAGATGATGGTTTATCATGATGGCTTGTGTTATTTTTATGGTTATCAACATTTACAGGCTTTATTATTATTATTATTCTGGCATGGATGGGGCCTCTGACGTATATTTTTTTGGACATATGGTGTATGAGTACTCATTCCTAGTGGATTTGGACATTCTGAGTCCATTGATGCACTCAATTTTCAGTTTCAGGAAATTGCATTGGATTTATGGGTATGTCTATTAGTTTGCAGCAGTTTGGCCTCAATAAATTAAAATAAAATGATTTTCAATGGACAGTTGGTTCTCCTAGGGTGCCACAGTGGCACATAGTGTGTAGCTAGTCAATATTACCATATTACTATGGTGTCGGTTTCATTTTTGCAGACAGTTGACACCCATGTTCAGTCAGAAGAGAGATGAGCATTTTTAACTTCTTGAGGCAGTATTTTGATGTATAAAAATTATGAAAATGGCTAATGAGGAAATTGATTTGGCTAAATGAGACAAGGAAATGGCATGGAATTAGTCCGAGGCATATTGTTGGGGTCATCTTCATCCTCCAACATCAGTTGTTTTGAGTCTCCCTAGAGAAGTCGACCCTGCTAGGTCAAGAGGCCAGCCCATTTAGGTTTCAGGTCAGTCACTTGATGTGTATAAATAGGGAGGTGCCCTCCCTCATTTATACACACTCACTCAAGTTCGCATGAGGAGAGAGAGAGGACAAGTTCGCTAGAGGAGAAAGAGAGAGAGCTACAAAAGACTTCCTATTTTTGGTTTCTCCATCTTGTGATATTGTATTAGTGACGAATCTATCTCTGAGGAAGTTTGTGGGGTTTTTCCTTTATGGTTTCCCCGAGGAAAATCTTTGTGTATTTTGTATCTCGTTGTGATTGTTATTCTTTCAATTAAAGATCATGATCTAATTGACTAAAGTGCAAACTCTAACATGTTCCATTGTGAACGGACAAACCCATAAATTAACATACTCTCTAGAAATGCGAAAATAATCTGCATTCCTCAAGACAACTCTATTAATTTCCAAAGGCACATCAACATTCCCTCGTGGATGAGGATGTTCTATTTTGCGGTTAAGTATGGGCTCTGCAGAATCAACTTTAGCAATATCGTCCTCGAGTGGTAAAGGAATGCTTTCCACTAGCATCTGAGGGATCCTATTTCTCTCCATGAACTCGGTACTTCTTCTTTTAGATTACGACCGTATAATATCCCTTTGTGTATTATTCGCAATCGACAAATCCTCACAGGTGTTATGTAGCGGTGTGTGAATGGGAGAGGTGGAAGAAGTTCCATCATGATAAGCACTAGATCCTTCTCCTGAAGGAACAGATATTGAATAAGATGACATGTCAGAATGGATTCCTTCTCTTTCAAAATGAGGATTCTTTCATGGTAAAAGAAAACTAGCGAAGTTTGGGAAATTGCTCATTATGGGAAAACTATCTGAAGTTTGTTGGTCAGTGGTAGGCTCTGAAAGGGGTGGAAGCGAGTCATCAGGATGAATAATCTTTGTCATTGGGCATACTATTGATTTCCCACCAATAAATTGGAGGAAGGTACTGTTGTGCCCTATCCTGATTGACTTCCATATTAACACTGTACTCTCTTAAAGTTATATAACTTCTTTGTTTAGGAGGGGGTATAAGATCTTCTATTGGAGCTTCCCCACTTCTCCTAACAACCTTGAATCTATGTTCTAGCTCCTTGTTGCCGCCTAATACACACTTTAAGACACAGGAAAGTCTCCAACCCGCTGTGTGTGTCCTTAGGGGCAAGTTAGAGCTGGGGACCACTGTCACCACAGTCCACAACTCCTCCGTTTAGGCTAGATCCCAACAGAGCCAAGGAGGGTAGTCCCTGCAGGAAAATAAGTTCCAGATTTATTAACTATTAGTTAAAGGGATCTTTTACTAAGATTACAAAATTACAAGACCAGTGCCTAGATTAAATGGAGTCAAAAGATTACAAGTTCCAAACTTACAAAAGAAATGAAAATGATTATCTACAGTCTAACAAATGAGATGCATAGATGAACAAATGATACAATAATGAATCAAGATATCTCGGCAATGTACAGTTGATCTAAATTTATCAAGAATAACAAATCAAGTGAAATATTTACAGTTTAAACAACAGTTAAGCATTCACCCCATGAACAATCGCAGAACTGAAAAGTAAAGTGAAACTGAAAGTAAAGAGTTGTAGTGCAATATTGTAATGGAAGAGTGCTTGAAATGAATATGTTGTAGAACCGATTTTGAAATGCTTCTTCGTTTATTTTAGTTAATTTTATTAATGTTGTTCTTTTTGGATTAAGTTTTAGATCCGGTGGTGTGACTACCCCGATCTAGTTCTTCTCAAACCAAAGAGGGATTGTTGTTGCGCTCAACAGGTGGGAGCAAAGCCCACCCCTAGCTCACAGGTCAAACCCCAATGGCCCGGTGCTCACAAGGAGGACGTCGATGCGCCTAGAGACCCCCTCGATCTACTACCCCTTGCAGCTTCCGAGTCACTGTTTTTAATCAATTCGAAAATCGCTAGATGGATGCCTATTAAACTAAGACTTCCCTTTCCCCTGGTCGTATCTCAGAGTACCCCAGAGGGTGATAACCGAGTAGAGAAGCAGGATGTGGGAAGTTGTTGTTGGTAATTTTTAAAAGTTAGTTTTAATCTTGATGGTTAATATGCAAGGTTTATTTTAAAGTGATCACCAAGATGACTTGGGAAATACAGTGTTTGATTGTAGATTGTAGTACAAGAAAAGGAAAATTAGTCTAATTACCTAAGCCCTCACTTCCCCTGCTTTTCATATCTAGCTTGAATTCCCTAAAGAGAGATGACAGGTGAATAGAAGATACACAGGTTTTAATGGGTTGTACGATTACTTTAACAGAAAAATAAAATTTGCATAAACAGAAAAAACTTAAGCAAATAATAGCCTACTTCCTATTCTACTTCCTACTCTATTTATTATAAATTACAAAAGCTTATAAGCTTTGAAGAATACCCCAAGAGATTCTCTTTGGGGTTTACAATAATTAGAAAAATATGGAAGAGAGGTGAGGATTGGAACCCCTTTTGTGCCGGTTGAAGTTTGAGGAAATTTTGTGTCCTTTTGGGCAACAACTCTCATTTAAACGTGCATAACCTGTCAAAAACCAACGAGCTATTCTTCGCTGGAAATCATAGAAACAACACTAAAACTGTTGTAAAATATTAGCACAAGATTTACAAATTTACATAAAAAAATATGACAGACAAATATTTCTTACTACTCTGAGCGCTTCGCGTTCTGTCCTCGATCCTTTGAGGTCAGACGTGGGATACCACGATTAAGCTCAAAGTGTAAATAAATATAAGCTGAAATTTATACAATTACAAATTTACAAAAAAAAATTCTGAATGTAATAAGTAACAGTAATATGTTATTTAGAGGGCTGGAAAATGAGTTTCCAGCCACCCAAATGATGTGAAAATAGCAGAAATAAAAGGGTAAACTAATATATAAGAGGTTAGGGCCCTAAAACAAGAATTATATTCACTAAACAATGAATAAAACTCAGTTTTAAACAGGCTGAAAGTAGATAGCCGAATTGAAAATATTGCCGGAATGATGTTTGGAGAGATCTCCTTGCTTGGATAACCTGCAAATATAATCTATGCCTGCAAAATATTGTAATCCTAGAGATGAACACCTAACACTTCCTGCAAAACACTTTGAAAGAAATGTTAAATCATTCACAAGAAAGAGTAAAAACACTTTTACTCTTTAATCTCTCCACAAAACACTTTGTGGAGAGCTAACTAGAAAATATAATAAATGCAAACAAGACAAATACAAAGTTACCTCAAGAGTAGTAGATCATGAAAAAATTTGCAGCATAGTATCCTCCAAAGAAATTTTTATTCAATGGCCCAACTTGGGCAAATCTTCAATACAATGGTAGCAAGAATGAGAGCAAGAAATTCCGGCAGCATAACAATAGCATGAATGATTCTGCTTAATGAGGGAGTGAGACCCTCATTAAATAGTTGAAATAATCCCCAACTCCTTAATGATAAATGGTTGAGATTATATCTAGATCTAGGGTTTAATCTCACCCACTAGATCTAGGTATTTGGCTTTCTATTTTTCTCCATTAATCTCCACCTTTAGATTAATTTTTAAATCAATGGCTTAAAAGCTTAATCCAAGTCTTAACCATATTAACCTTTAGATCTAGGTTTTAGACTAAATATTCACCATTAGATTAGCTTTTATGTAAATGAAAAAATCATGGGCCCCTTTGACTCAAATTTTAATTTTTTAATTTTTAAACTTTATTTTATCTTTTACTTTTACTTTTTATCTTTTTTATTTTTAAATCTTTTAATATTTTATTTTCAAGTTTATATTTTTTACCTTTTAGCTTTTATTTTATCTCTCATTTTTAATTTTTAATTTTTTGCTTTTATCTTTTATTATTATTATTATTATTTATCTTTTATTTTATTTTTATTTTTAATCTTTTATTTTTTATTTTTTTATTTTTTATTTTTAAACTTTTTAAATTTTTGATCTTTTATTTTTTTATTTGTATCTTTTTATTCCTTATTTATTTATTTATTTTTATCTTTTATCTTTTTAATTTTTAATTTTTTGCTTTTATCTTTTATTATTATTATTATTATTATTATTATTATTTATCTTTTATTTTATTTTTATTTTTAATCTTTTTATTAAGACAAGAGGGGCACCCCACTTAGGAGATCTTCAGACATTTACTTGGATCACCTCTTAACTAGGCTTTGACTTTAGCCACTTACATCCAAGATAAATTTTTAACCTTAGACTTAAGCTAAATACACATTTCACCTTAGATTTAATTTTTCAAATTAATATTTTTAAATTTTTCCAATTTTGACTTAGGAAAAATTAAAAAATAACTTGAAAAAATTATATCTTGCCCATGGGGGGTGAAAAACTTTGGAGTAAGTTTTCCTAGGCTTAGGAATCCCCAAACTAACTTACCATGGCATTTCTTGATTTTTTACTTCAAAATAAAAAAATGTGAATTTTGACTTAGGGAATTTAATTAATTCCCTAGGCAAAATAGACCTTGCTTAGACAAAAATGGTCTATCTCCTCAACCACTCATCTGAATGACATGGGACTTGAAGCAGTGGCTTAGGGGGTTTCATAGTAATTAACTTTGCATTCATAGCCCCTATTACAAAATGCCATGCTCGAGTGATTACATTATTACATCAACGACTGAGTTAATTAATCACCAAGGGGTGAAATTA
>LPNX010430608.1:355190-410935 GCA_001517045.1 Pseudotsuga menziesii
CTATCTCTTCAACCACTCATCTAAATGACATGGGACTCGAAGCAGTGGCTTAAGGGGTTTCATAGCAATTAACTTTGCATTCATAGCCCCTATTACAAAATGCCATGCTCGAGCGATTACATTATTACATCAACGACTGAGTTAATTAATCACCAAGGGGTGAAATTAATTAACTAGAAAAAATAATTAAAAAATACAACATAACGAAATTCCGCAAGACTCTAGACAAATGTCTAGCATGGTCATGAATAACATTTGAAACCTTAGCCACCCCATGGACTTGACTGCTAGAACGTCCGTCACCACTTTGGAGGATTTTGAGTGAAAACCCAAACCGATTAAACTCGTTTATACAACAAGATCAATTGGAAAGGGAAAAAAAACACTCGATGAGGGGACTTCCCTAACAACCCGTTCCATGGTGTGGCATTCGTATCATATGACCCATACTAGCACATAAAATTACATTAATTTTCCCATGCAGGGGAGCGGACATTTCGTTTTACAAAGGGGCAATTGCCCTGCAGAAGTGAAAAATCCTCAGATTTTTCCAAGGTATGACTTGTACAATTATGTACATCTTCATGTACATGGAGTTGCCACCTAGTCGAAATAGGTGGGCCACACTCCTCATGTGGAATAGTCATATGTGGATCAGTGCCTCCCAATCCCTAAGTAGGTTTAGAAAGGTGGCTAGAAATATCAAGGCCTATTGTGCTACCGACAGTCGTCGGACCATGAGGGGTTTCATAAGATGCTTCGGATATCATTAACTCATGATCAGACTGTCAAATGAATTCCCGTAGATCCCTTTTTTCTCTCCGAAGAATCAGGCTTTCAGAATTATCTCCAAATACTTTTTGTGTCATCCTCACTTCTCGGTGAATTGTCATCTCCCTCCATCACCATGAACACACCATCAAGGGAACAACTCACTGTGTCCATACGAATTCTTGACCCCCTCTTCATACAGCTCTAGGTGTCCATCATAAAAAGGTTCACGATAAATCCTCACCATTGCTCCATTAGAGTTAGGAATAGTGGCGTAAGATAAATCCATCTGTAACTGGCCATCTAATCTCGTCGACCATCTCCAACTTAAAAGCATTCAGTAAACTGGGGGCAAATCAACTACTACAACATCCATGAGAGTAGATATGTCTAGACAAGCAAACAAGTCTGCTTGTAGATTCTTGATCAATCCAAAAACATGGATTGGCCTAGAATCCATTCAACACATATTCTTACAAGGTCTACTAATCTGCAAACTCATGGCTTCCATGATACTTTTAGGCATCACATTCACGATGACTCCAAAATCAACCGTACAGTGATGTAATAGGAGCTCACCAATGTGAAGCGTAAGATAGAAAGGTTCATGCCCTCCATTCTTTCTCTCATAAAGAGTTGCCCTAATATCAATTGGAGGCTCCTCTTCTTCCTTGATCATGATATTCAAAGATAGATTGGGAAGAGGCTCAACTACACTGTCATTTTGGCTAATTACAGGGACACTATCGAAGAACTCGCTCACTTGACTCTTCATAGATGGAATCTTTACTAATTCAGTCAAGGAATTGTTTTGCGTGATCCTATCCATTTCCTTTTCAATATTAATATTTAAACCATACTCAACAGGAATCGAATCCAACCCTTTCTCTTCTTCCTTCTTTTCTTCCAACCTTCGATCAAGAAAAGACAATGGCCTTTCCTTACCCTTCTCCGTCTTATATATTTGGACTAGGGCCTATTGATTTCATTTATTTTCTCTGCAGAGCTAGTATGGCGCGTACTAACGGGATCATCCTAACTATCATCCTCCATACCAAATAAAACCCTACCATCGTTTCATGAAAATCATCCATGAAGTTAATCTTCTTCAGTGAATCTTCTTCTTCATTCTCTTCATGGGGATAATAGTCAAGATCCTCCTTCCCTTGTTCTATTATCCAATTGACTGCGTTGGTATCAGATGGTGCTTGGCCCATGAGATTCTTCCTTAAATCATCATTCATGGGCCTTCTTTGAGGGTTCCAACAAGGTTTTAGGTCCATACTAATTCCTACACCTATCGGACTCCCTACCCCTAGCTAGGTCTCTTGTGATCAAAGTCAAATTTTTTACTATCTCTTGCATATTTTCCATCATATCAACAGGTTCCTTAGATGATCATTTAACTTTCTTTGTCTGTGACTCTATCCTAGATGATGATGAACCATAGGAGTCAAAAAAGATTTGCTTGCCCATAGACATAGCATTTGCTTCAGCCTTTTGTGCATTGTCTTGGGCAATCTTTAGGTCAGCCAAATTCTTCTCCTTTAGATGATAGCTAAGCCATCCATCAAATGCATTCAAATAGTGAATTAGGAGTGCTTGGTCTTTAGGTCTGATAGTGCCAAGTACACTTGCTATAGTTTTATCAAACTTAAGGTTAAACTCTTGGACAGTTTCATTTTCTTTTTTTCTGATTTCAAAAAGTTGATTCAAAAGGAATCTACCATCCAACTTTGTCGACCATTGACCCTTTAGGATAGTAACAAAGGCATCATAACCCCCCACAGATGAAGCAAGAAACCTATCAAACCATCTATGGGCTTCACCTTCTAACGAAAACAAAAGGCCCCTCATGTACACATCCTCCTCAGCACCATAAGCTTCCATGTGTGACCACACCATAGTTTTAAAAACCAGAATCGGTCAAGGGTCAACTCCAAATCAGAATCGAAATCGGTAATGAATCAGTCATAAATCGACCGATTTGAATTTAATGAATTGGTTTGCTAAAAAATACATAAAATATTTAAATTTTAAAGAAAAACAACATTTTCAAAATTATAATCCATGATTCCAAGGCATTGAAGACAAAATATCCAAAATTTGCTCATGTATATACCATATAAGAGTCAATATATCAAAATGGCACAAAGCGTATTGTAGTCAGGACTCTGTGCAATACATATCTAGGATACTGGAACTAGAACAAAATTCATAATCCATGAGGCCTATATAGTAAAGGCTATATGGCCTGTAGAGTCCAAAAAACATGCTACATAGTCAACTACATAATAGTGACTACTATAGTACTGACTCACTGAGTACATAGTCATTTGTCACAATCATAGTATCATACATCATCAATGATCATCATCAAACTCAGTACCACTGCTAAAACTAGAGTTGGAACTAGAAGAAGAACCAGAAGGACCAGCACAAACATCATGATTTGCTAATGAAGTAGTAGTACTGGCTAAATGCCGACGTTGTTGACGACTATAAGTACAAGGTTGACGTCTATAAGTACGAGGTCCTAGTCGACTAGTGCCCGCCATGCCTACTATCTCAGGATCTACACCTGTATGAACTGATGGCATCAACAATAGAGGATCTGCATCCAACGAAACCTCCAGCAAGTCCTCAAGTCAACATCTAGGTCAACACCAAACTCTGGCTCTCGGGTCTCCACTACCCAATATGAGGTTGGATCTATATCATCCAACACAATGGGATTCGTATCAGGTCTTTTTATTCATCAATTGGTTGCGCCTGAGTCGAAGGTTGTACTGCATGAAGACTAGATCATTTAATCGTTTCTGCTCTAAACGGTTTCTCTTCTTTGTGTGAATCTGCTCAAACAAAGACCAATTGCGCTCACACCTAGAAGAGCTACAGGTTTGACTCAAGAGCTGAATTGCTAACTTTTGCAATAGTTTAGTATGGTTACCAAATGCCTTCCACCATTGTGTCGCAAATGTGAAGAATCAAGGCAGTTAATTCAACAAATTAGATAGTGAATTTGGCTAAGAATTGCAGTATTTACAATTTAAACTTTAAACTTTAAAAACATAAGTTAATCAAACAATGGAAATGTTTACCTGGTTGGTCCACCTCTCTTGCAATCTTAGCCACATTTTTGCCAAAGATACATGTGGCGGCGCTAAAAGAGTTGATCTGTCGATGTATCTCCAAATGGTCCGCCTCATTTGGGACCATGTGCTCAAGGCAAGAATATAATACATCTGCTACCTCCCTAGTCGGATCTTGATCAATATGATCTATCATGATACTGTTATCACACAATGTGTAGCTACCCACTAAAGGCATCTCATCCGGGACGATAGATCGGGAAAAGGAGTAACTATATTGGGACACTTGAAGGATGGATCTATGATAATCAAGCGGGTTCAAGCATACCCAACTAATAGATATGAAAATTTGGCCAGCCATCCAAAGGGGGTGTCCCCACCTAAAGAGGCTAGTGCTAGATCCTAGGGCAAATGGAGTCCGATTTACGTGAAATTCGAGATCTAGGATTTTTTCAACAATCTCCAAGTGGGTTTTGATGGTCATCATAAAAAACTCATCAAATCTATCAGATCTACAAAACTAGGGTTTTAAGCTATGTAGCTAGGGTACCCGTACTCGAGGGTAGGGTACACGTACTCGTACTGGGTTACTTGGGTACTCATAGGTTACGTCTCCTGATGTACCCTGCCATAGGCCCGTACCCCATACTTGGTCCAAGTACCCAAGACTTCGTTATAAAAAAGGGGTACTTTAGGAAAAATGGTACGTCGTACCCCGTGTTTGGGTATGTTGTGCCCCATGTTTGGGTACTCCAAGGGTACGGTCGACTCAGTAAAATGCAATTCATTAGCGAAAATGTAATGACCCCCCACCAAATCTGAACTAATTTTTTGCTAACTACATATGGAGTCTAGTTCAGGACTTAAAACTGTTCAAATTCCACTGACTATTGTCCAAATCTAGTAGATTGATTTTACATTGATTTACGATAAATGTTTTTATGGTTGTGTTCAGCACTCATGGAACATAATTTGACTACCAAATGTGCAAATAAAAAATATACATGTGTATTTAATACTGAGAAATATACTCACAACAACGCAGGAATATATTTGGCAATTTGCAATTTTTTATTGCTTATAACAGTAGTACAAATAGGTGTTTAAAATAAGATTTCAATTGTACCTTCATGTCTGAGTTTGATTGTCTGTTACAGCTTCCTGGTACAATGATTTATCAAATTTTATGTAACTTCCAGTCTTCCAATTGATATCTACTGAGTCTATAATTTATCAAAATTTTATGTTTCAAATTTTCAATCTGAATGTTCATTGTTCAAATAATCATCAAATTTATAATTATGAATCATGATTCATAATTTATGAAGAAATCTACATGCATGTATGATGTGACTATGACATATATATATTCACACACAGTATCCCCGACGTACACAAGTACCCTTTTTCAAAAAGTGGTGTCCCCGTACCCGTCCCCGTACCTGTCCCCGTACCCAAGTTTCCTCGCAACTTAGGTTTTAAGAAAGAGGGTTTAGTTGTGACAATTGGATCAAACCCTAGAAAAATAAAAATAAATGCAAACGTACCTAAAAATACTTGCTACTAACCTTGTATGACGATGATCTTGCCTCTCTGATCAATTACGAGCATTTTCTGTGCCTCTCCAAGTGAAATCGCTATCTCCTTTCAGATGCAAAGCGCACAATCCTCCTACAAAAGAGATCTACTATGAGAATCAATTTACAAAAGGATAGATGAAATGACGAAAAAAGATGAATCAAAGAACATCAAGATGGTTGCAAGACACAAAAAAGATACTCTCTGAATCAAAGACAACTTGAGAGGACACTATGGAGCGCAGTCACAATAGCACCCCTACCCAAAACGCTTCCTTCACCAAATGGATGACAACCTGCAAAAATATTAGAAATGCATAGATCTGCAAGAATGATAGAGAGAATAAGACTTTCTGATCTTCATACAAGACATTCGACAAAGCTTCTGAGAGTTTTTGCAAAATATTTTATTAATCCAAGAGCTTGAGAGCCAAAAGCCACGTTTACAAATGAGAGAGCATCTCAATATATAGATCTCTCTAATACACAAAACCTAGATCCAAAAAGATCAAAGGTCAAGATCAAAAGATAATATCATCCTAATCTACGGCTAAGATTAGTGGTATACATCACACACGGATCAATCAACTCATTAAAAGAGGGGGGTGCATCACTAAAAATGGACAATGAGGGGGCGCACCACATAAAAATATCAATAACATAAAATAGCACATGGTGGGCGCTAGGAGGTTACAACATCCTTCACTAGAATGGCCCCATGGCACAACAACATGGCGTGGTGGCAAGTAATATAAAGGAGTGATAGAAATCACTAGGGTATCTCCCTCAAAATACATCAAAACACCCTCAAACTGCATGAATAAAGGATGTGTAGACCCCAAGTGAAGTGAAGTTGATGCTAGATGATGAATGTGACCCAAACACTGTGCCTCAGACCAATTCCATGCCATTCCTTTCCTTCAATTTCCCAAATCGATTTACTCATTAGCCATTTTTATCACTAAATTGTTGCCTTAGGAACATAAAACAACCAATATCTCACCCGGGAAGCGTCTACGCAAAAAAATGGCTGCACAGATGTGCTTGGCACCCCAAGTATATGGTAGAATCGACTGGTTGTACCCCAAGGATCCACTCTAGCGCCCTAGGAGATCTCACCAATATATGCACTGTGTTTTATTTTTAATTTTCCAGGGCCAATCTGTTGCAACATGCCCGAAAGACCCATATCTCTCCTAGGACTGCCCGAAACTGAAAACCACCTGCATCAATGTACTCAAAATGTCCAAATCAACTAGGGATGAATACTCATACACAATATGTCCATCACAAAGGTACATCAAAAGCCCCGTCCACGTCAAAACCATAATAATAATAAAACTTGTAAATGTTGATAATCATAAAATAATACAAGCCATCATAACAAATCACCATTTGAAGCATGAATATGTCCAACAGACACCTACATACCATAAAAAATAATCATCCATAGCCATCGGTTTGTAACTCATCCTGGACTTTGCTCCTGGCTTGGTCAACACTGGGTTAACCAGGTCAAGACTAATCAAATGATGACCCAAGTGCTAAACTCTAATACTGCAAAGTACATAATGGACATGCATGTTCAATTATCTATGCTAGCATTGACACTCAAGTACAATTAGATTATGTTGGTAAGATTAAGCACAATACATATATAATAATCTAAATCAAAATGATTAGTTGCTTTAAACAAGAACCTCCAGTGTATACTCATTTATAGATTTTGCCTTTTTCTAGCCAAAGGTGAAGGAAACTAAAACCAGGCAAGGCCAAAGGGATGACTTGATAACTCGACACTATAAGCACCTGGGCTAAAAGACAAGGGGATCCACACAACACATAAGTTGGACTAGGTGAACAATAGGGAATGGCAGTGTCTCACATATGGGTGGAATGATGAGAAGGATCCACTAGACTTTAAACAAGCAACATTTTGATACTTTATTTGCTCAACATTATTATACTAGTTAACCTCTAAAGGTAGGTTCCTTGGAAAGACATGGCCTTCTAGGGCCATTCTCTCCTTGTTGTCCTATGTGGGAAAATGAGCTGTACATTATACAAAGAATGAGTGCTCATCCTCTAGCCATCAACTTTATTTCTTGTTACTAACTTGCCAGCATCCAAGAGCAGGTGCCTTGGAAAGCCTTCTGGGCTTCCAGAAAATGACTAAGGCTCAGCCTTGAGGGGCTTGCCTCACCATGATACCCTATGAGGATTAAATGAGGCTTACAACATACATCACATAAACCAACACCTTCATACTACCCACCCACCTGTCAGAAAGACATTCTATGTAACAGCCCTAGCAACATGTTTCCTAGCCGGTGGATAGATTAAACCTCTGACCCTTTAAACAGAGGTCTGTCAAGGTCTAAAATGTGCTTTGACGGGCTGGGATTTTCCTAATGTAACCATGAACAAAAGGGGATGTTTGGGAATAATTCTACCGCTTTCTTTAGTTTGCCTTTATCATACTTACCCCTCGAAGGAGGAACAATAAAAACTTATGTTCTCTTGATCCATATTCATCTTATAATTGCCATATTTTCCTCTAATAATATAATAATAGTGCGTACGTTTGCTAATATTATATACGTAATAACAACGGATGAAATTACTAGAATGGTGAGGCGCCTTAGTATAAGGCGTTCTTCGGTCTAATTACCAAAGTAATTGAAATACCACTGATGGTTGAGCACTATCATCATTTCTTTGGCCATACTTGGATGTAGGTAGCCGCCGCCCCATACACATGAGATTTTTAGGCACTCATCAGTCAACTCCTCCCTCTCGGTCCGCTCTTTCCAAGACACAATTTATACATGGAGACCTATTCCAACATAGAGGTGAAGGTGGGGGATATCCCAGATGTCACTAATCAAGTTACAAGTCAAGGTTAATCAACAACAAGGGAGGGAAATAGGTGGACGAAGACGGTGGAGATGGTGCCAATACTAGCAAGCCATGCCCCCTAAAGGGAAATGACCAAATCCATACTAGAAGTAGGGCAAGGCCAATGAGTATACAAAAGAATCTCTCAGTCAAAACAACTAGATCATTTATACTTTAGATTCCAAGTAAACCAAAATAAAGTATTTCCAACATATAATCAATATCAACTGAGTCTCACTACTAAAATAGGTAACAGAGCAACATCAAAATCCATATGCACAAACCATAATATCATCGGGGTCATATACCTACACTGGATCTAAAACCAATCTGAAGATCAATGGAACAACTGTTGTTGCTACATATCATGGGCACTAAAATAATCTCTGTTCTGGGTCATGAAAGAATGGCTAACTCAATCGTCCAATCTGGGGTCATGAGGCTCAGTCATGGCATAGAACTGGTCAATATGGATAGTCTGGATCTGCTGAAAGTGGGAGATCCTCAACCAGTGGCTCATCATTTGCTAACCTCGTAATAAAGGACTGGCTCAAAGAACTGCTCAGTACTGCTCATGAACAAAAGTATCCCATCTACTATATATGTGACAACAGATGCCTTGGGTTCTAAAAATACCCAGTTGCATGTATAGGGCAATGGAGTTGATTGTTCCATCTCCTATCAATGGTATTCCAAATAGGCCCATACTTGGCCACTCTATCCTTGTATGTTTCCTTTATATGCTCCTTTGCTTGATCCATAGCTTCATAAATGTAGGCCCATGGCCAATTTTTCTCCATCCACCAACCACAACATATTGCCACAACCTTTGCTGCTTTTTTCAAAATGAAGAGCTTTTAATTCTCTTCTTGGTGTCTTTTCCATCTTGTTTGCGGGCCCATTGGGATGAATACCATTCATCACTTGAAAACATTTGCTCCAAGTTCTATGCTTAGGAAAGGAGAGATTGCAACGTGAGGAAGTGAGTTACAAATCTAGTAATTGCAGGCCTAACAAGCTCCTTGCCCTGTGCATGTCTCCTCATCAAGCTCAATAGCCAACCATGGTTGTAGATGTATTTGGTGATGCTTTTGGCATGCTTTATAGTGTCCTTAATCCAATCGTGTTTGCATATGTCCTCAAGCATGAGGTCTACGCAATATGCCGCACATGGAGTCCAGAATATGGTTTTATGTTTTTCCTCTAACATCTTAGCAGCAAGAACATAGTTAGAGGCATTGTCTGTGATGATTTGCACAACATTAGCTGCCTCCACCTCCTCAACAACCTCATCCAAAAGATGAAATAACAAATTTACATCTTTCACCTGATCAGATGCATCACATGATCTCAAAAACATGGTTCCTCGTGGGCAAGAGACAAGAAAGTTTATGAGGGTACGACCCTTCTGATCGGTCCATCCATCTGACATGATAGTGCATCATGTTCTGACCCACGACAATTTGAATTCCTTCAGGTATTCCTCTATGGACACTATCTCTTTTTGCAAAAGAGATCCCCTAAAGGCGTGCATACTAGGGCCTTTGAAGACCTTACCAACCGCTAGAGGAACATTGAAGGGGAGATAAGCATCATACCGCCATTTAGCTATGTACTCATAAGAAAATTCTTTGTATTGCTTCTTCTAGTGGTCATCTAAGGTGAGCTGAACTTGTGTTGGAGGCAACTGAGAAGCATTCGCACTAGTAGAGGATGTAAAATAGCTTTGAATGTTGCTCTTTTTTTGCCCTTATCTTGTGTAGTCTCGAAGGGTGGAACATATTGAAAAGAATCCCTAGATTGGTAGAAGAGATAGATGAAGAGCCTTCATTTGAACCAAGAGCATAGGTCCCCGTCCCACCTATCATTTCAGCATGCCTCGTCTTCTTTCCTACTTCTTCCTCTATCTCTCTTTGCCTAGCCTTACCCTCTTCAAACTTCTTAAATTATTCTTGCATATCAGCTCTAATATGTCCAATAACATGTAGTGGAGCTTCACATGCCTTCACTTAGCCTGTGATGCCAGCCAAGTGTTGTTTAAGCCTTAAAATTCCCCCACCCTTGATCAGCTTCTTGCAATACTTGCAATACATCTTCCCCCAACAACATCTGCATGGACCCATGCAGTATCTTTTGCTTTTGAGGCCATGAGTATAGAATGTGGATCTAGTTTCTGCAAAGAAAAAAATAAAAATTATAAGATGCACATAAAAACAAATAGGATGCAAAATTACAAATATAAACAAACAAAATTAAAATTTTAAGTTCTGCCTAGTGCCATTGATGATTGCAAATTTGTAATATGTATGATAGTGTTTTAATGTTCATGCAGGTAGAAAATTATTGGTGAAGAGACTCAAGGGGGACTTAAATCTTGAATATTTATGAGCTTGAGTGGGGCACTCCACTAGAGGCATTTATTTCCCATTTTGTACCTCTCTTCCTCAGTCTATAAAAGCGTAAAGGATGAGGAAGGGTGCATTAATAAGCATTTTGAGAGAGAGATCTAGTGTGTGTTGTAGTGAGAACAAGTGTAAGCACCCTGTGTAGTAGTTGTTGTAATATTAGTTTTGTGAATAATGGTGAGATAATGTGATTGTTGTTGGAATTTTCATTACTGTTCGTTATTTCCAGGTTGCATACATACGTAGATTACTTCCTTCTATCTATTGTTTTTGAATTAACACACAAAATGCAGTGTTTGCACTCCTAAACTTAATTTACATAAGTTTTAGCATTTGCAATTGTAGGCTTTGATAGGAATTAACTAAGTTCCAAATTTTAGGATCCGTAGGTTTCATTCTTTGAGCGCAGATATGAACTATGATGTCAAGTCAGGTATTTTAATCTTCTCTCCAACAAACCAAAGCCCACTAAAGGGGGGAGGGGGTCTTTCATCTTCTCTCTAACAAACCAAAGCCCAAGTTCAGTTTTTAAAGGAGCAGTAAGGATAAGATAGTTGGTCTAGTTAAAGAGAACCCCGAAAGTATGGAGGAGATAAGGAGAAAATATCTCTATTTTACAGTGTTCCACCAAGTTTCCGGGACGCAGGAGCGTGGGAGCGGGGAAACGCACATTGGGGACGTGTAGAGACACCCCAAAATTTTGGGTGTTTTGGGGGACAGGGGGGCGTCGGGGTCCATAACATAGGGGGGTCAGTCTCTAAAATTATATAAAAAAATAGAAAAATAATAAAAATATGAACCCCAACATATAAACATATCAAGTCCTCATCCCATCGCCATTTAGTATGACCACTTATTGTAAAAGCCTGATATTTAAGATGAACAATTTTTTTTAAGTAAAAAAAATTTAAAAAATTGAGGGTGTGGGGACCTATGGGAGCCCCCCATTTTTAGGAGGGGGCGTGTGGGAAGCCCCCCAATCCAGGTAAATTCCTAGACCTGCATTTCCCCAAGTTTCGCAGAAAGGGGGGCGCTGGGAAACGTTTCCCATGGAGCCCCCTAGCCCCCAAGGCGTGGGAAGCACAGGGGGCGAGCCCCCAACCCTGGGAGGCGCGTCCCCATGGAACATTGCTATTTTAGAGCACGTTCTCCAACAGAAGCTTGACAAAGATAATTTGAATTTGATGAGTGGATAATTTGAATCTCAATGAAATAGGAATAAATGTTACCTGTAGGTTGCAACCTATTGCGCTCTACTTCTCCCTTTCCCATCAACAGCTTCAAGTCTTGGACTCTCCGTCAGTCACAAATTTACAATAGCAAATCGAAAATTGAAATGAGTGAAAACTGAAATGAGTGTGAGTGTGAGCCTTGAGAGGTTTCGAGTGGTTAGGTAACTTAGGTTAGCGGGTTAGGTAACTTCGGTATAAAGCTAAAATTTTAATTTGTAAATTAAAAAAACAAATAAAACTTTTAAAAAAAAACCGCCGGTTTTTGTCATGGATTGGCCGGTTAGACCAGTTTGGTATCAAACCGGTTGATTCGGTACCAAATCGGCCGGTTCGGTACCAAATTGGTCCACCGAACCGATTTTTGTATCAGTTTGAACCGATCGGCCAATGAATCGGCAAATTGGCCGATTCCGATTCCAATTCAACAGATTTTGAAAACTATGGACCACACGGGATCTATATGGTCTTCGATGGTGGTTGCGCAATTTCCAGAGAATTTAGGAATACTCTCAAAATATTTGTCTGCCATATCATGGGGTGACCTAGCTATTTGAGAAAAGTTAAAAGGCGAGGCCTTAGCCTTGTTGCCAAAGGTTTGTGGTTGGTTTACGTACTTATCAGTTATCCTCCTACCTAACATGTTATCCTCCTACCTGACATGGTTGCTTTACGTACTTATTAGTTATCCTCCTACCTAACATGTCCTGTACCATGGATCTGTATCTTCTGGTTTCAGGGAAGTTTATTCCTTATCATTACTGTTCCTGCATGACTGCTTCGCTGTAATATCCCAAATACTGATATTCTCTAATGTTCTATGATAGTGCTGACTCGCACACTCAATCTCATACAAATTTGCAAAATAACTATGCATGCAAACTCGCCATGCAAAAATGCCCTAAAATATAGCTGAATTAGGTTTAGAGGTTTGCAGAAAGAAATTAACACTTACCACTAATATTCTGGCTGATAATGACTCCAGAGATAGCTGCATGCATAAGGATCCGGATGGATGGTCTAATAATGCTCTTTTCCTCTCGTGTCACCGCCCCACAGCACCGTAAAAACCCTCCAGACTGAAGGTGACGTTTTTGTAGGAGGATAGGTTCGTTCGGGCTGAAACTTTCTGAGCTTGTCCTTCTGCTGATGCCGGAGAGAATGCCTGATGCATGCGGAGGTTCTGAGACCTCTAGGAAGGGTAGTGAATTGCTTCAGAGAGGCAGCTACTCACGCCCCTAGAACCCCGAAACTGCTAATAACTGCTTCGGATGAGCACTGATGGATCTGATGATCACCGGGTACCGGAGTATGAAGCTGATGATGAGAATGATGCCTAAGTTTCAGAAGGAAACTGAGATCTGAAGGCCCAACAACTGATTAGGGCTTTCTGGCTGAAAACCCCCTCTTACGGCTGCACATGTGTCCCTGCAACGATCTATACCATGTACTAGATAACTGATGAATGAATGAAGAACAAGTGGTGAACCTGTATGGCTTACCCGGAATAAGACTAGGACAGATGTTTCACTGCCGAAATCCTGTTAGCTGAAGACTCCGTCTCCAACCCCAACTGCTGTGCTGCTATCCAAGAGCTCCCAAAATAATAATAATCCAAAGTGAAGTCTCCTCTTGCTTTCTCCTCTATTTATAAAGTTCAACTGCGCAAAACCCTAATCTTTGACCTAATTAGGTCACTTTATCTTCTAATTTGCCGTTGACTTGCATGCATGTCACTTTATCTTCTAATTTGCCGTTGACTTGCATGCATGCGGAGGGATACTTAAATAGTGCATGCATCATTAACATAATGATGGGATGGCATGCATGTCATTTTTAGGGTTCGCATGCATCTCACTTTTAGGGTTCACATGCATCTTACTTTTAGGGTTTGCATGCATGTCACTTTTGGGAACATTACATTCGCCTACTTCATGCCACTGAACTTACCACTCTCCATTGTGATTCCCAAGATGTTCCAGTTGGTCCACATTAGTTACATGTGAGGTTTCCTTGACATGTGGTTGTGCCAATTATTAAATACAGTTGATATGCAGGCATGCTATCTTCCAGGAAATTAGTTCTCCAACTAAGGATCAGGTCATCATAAAACTACATAGAAATTTTGTTCATCTTAACATCCAATTATAGTAAATACAAAAGAAGAAAAATAAATGATTTATAGTCTAAACATAATGGAGATCAACCATGATAAGTCTACATAACAAAACAGTTCAAAACCTAATTCACTCCTTGAATTTGAGAAGTTATTCCAGCTTCCACTAATGTCACTATAACCTTTGTTAGTGAATAAAGAGAGGCAAACCTTAGATAGAGGTGTTTCCATCACATTTGGATGCATTCCAACAGAAGTAGTGTTTGCAAGAATCATTCCATTCTCTGGACAAAAGCTGTCCAACTTGTCTAGAGATATAGCTTCCCCTCCCACTAAAATCGCCAGTGCCTTTGCCCTTTCTTAAAGATTGAAAAGAAATAACAAACATTATCAAATTATAATACAGTAGTGTAAGAGAATAATTAAAATAATAAAATGCAATCCCCTTGAGGAAGAAACACAGAATCTACGTTATTCAGTGTGTAGCTAATGGGAAAAGGAGATACCATAATTACGATTAGCAATCACGACCCTTGCCCCCTTCTCTTTTGCCCCATATGCAAGGGCTTTACCTGCTCCTCCAGCTCCAACAACCACAAACAGTTTCCCCGAAAGAGGGGAAGTGCTTCCCCAATCTCCACTGCTAAGTCTACCTGTGAGATGAGTAGCGAGACTCAATAAAAAAACAACCATGAGCAACTAACTGATCAATCTAATTGGATTATTTTTTATTGTTGCAAAAACAATAGAGCCATTGAAAAGGGAGGAATGGTAGAAGAAATAAGACAAAGGTAGGAAATTGAGCACCTTTTAGACCATCTTCGATTGCAGAAATGGCACCTGTATGGTCTGTGTTATACCCAATAAGTTTTCCATCACTTTGCCTCCTCACTATTGTATTTACTGCTCCAATAGACTGAATAACACAGAATATAAGACAGCATCAGGTCTTCATCTGATTGACATCCCTTTTCTTCATTCAACAAGAGACAAGAAAACAAAACAATAATAGCAGAAATTATACCTGAGCAATTGGTTCCACTTCATGACAACACCGAACAGCAGCCTCCTTGTGAGGTATTGTAACACTGATTTGAACAAACTTCATCTCAGAAAAATATAGCAGATATAAAACTTTGGCAAGTTAAACATTGACAAGTACATTTAAAATTCACGTAAAAAACAATAAATACTATGCACGTGCAGTATTCAGACAGCTACATTTTTATCAAATTGTATTATTAAAACTGCAATAAAACTAAATAGTTTAGTAACTTACTTAGTAATTTGTTATTTATTTATGAACGGCTTGATAGGTCACATCATTTAATTGTAACCCTTGATTTGTATAAAGCCGCATTGTACTCCTTGTAAAAGGCATCAATTATGGAATATACATTCCAAGTTGGTATCAGAGCATCTAGTTCGATTGGTTCTCTCTCCTCCATGAGTTCGTTGTCATTTCCATTCATCTCCTCTCTTGCCATTTCCATTCATTTCTATGCTTCCCACCTCTCATCTCTACCACACTCTCACCCCTCATAACCCTATTTTAATATTTGCAACATATTTTTTAAAACTTTTAAAATTTTGTAATAAATTTATTATTATTATTTTTAATAATAAATTATTATTATTGCAATTAATATTTTAATAGTTAAATTCTCTCCAATCCAAATTTAAACAAGATGAATACAAGAAATACGGAGAGAAACCCCCCGGAGAACGAGGATGCGTCCATAAAGTCAGATGATGATCCGGTTCGAAAGATATTGGCAAAGCTTGAGCAAAAAGAGGACATTCACGACCTAAAGCTCGAAATTCAGTCACTAAGAGACCAAGTTAAAGGAAGCAATATATGTGACAACGCCTTTCACAAGGACAAGATCAATTTACCAATATTTGATGGCAAAAATAATCGAGACAGGATTCGATGGATCAACAAAATAGAAAAGTATTTTGAAATGCACAATATATATGTATTATGGCGACGACGATAAATTGAATGTTGCAGCAATGTACATGGATAAAACCACTTGTGGCTGGTTCTTATGGTGGGACTAAACGTTGAAGGGAGGAAGACTAGTTAGAGACTGGGACACCTTCAAGAAAAATTTCTTTAAACGATTTCAAAACATGGAAGAAGCCGAAATCTACAGCAAGCTCACTCGTTTACAAAAAGAAGAAATTGTGGATGATTATTTTAGCAATCTATTGGTCCTAGCCACTCGTGTCCAAGATATAACTGAAGACGACTCCTGCAAATTGCCATTGGTGGGATGAAACAAAGTATCCAAAGCGAGATAAAATTATTAGACATCAAAGACATGGAACAAGCCCGTCAAAAAACAAAATTAATTGAAGAAAAGCAAAAATCACAACTTTTGTCAGTTTATATACCACCCCACCTAAGAGCAAATGGAAAAAAGGACAACAATCCATGCCATAAGTGTAATGCCCCTAATAGGCATCCAAGACATAAGTGTAAAAATAAGAATCTATTCTTGTGCGAAAAAAGTAATAAAGGTGACAATAATGATGAAGAATCAAGCGACGCACCTTCTTTTGACACATAATCAGATAGCGATGAGATTGGCAAAGAGGAGGCTAACATCACACCAACGCTCTCAAATGGCAAGTATCTCTCAACCCCAAACGCTCAAATTGTTTGGCCATATCAAGAACACTAAGGTGACAGTGTTGGTCGATAGTGAGACAAAATAATCAAAGTTTAGAGACAAACTGATTTTTAAATATTTTTAAAAATATGGCTTTTGAAGTTGAGGGTGAATGTCCATAAAGTAGCCAATAGTTTAAACCCTACTCTTCTAGATATGGTGATTTGAACCTGCCAAAAGAAGTTGAAAAATCTATCTTAATGAGATTTAGACACGTCCATCTCTTTAAATTTGTCATTGCTTTTAAAAGGTGCACTCTCATGCTAGAGATTGTGGTGGAGGAAGACACAATTTTGGAAATGTTCTATAGACTTTACATCAACAATAGAAGCCACATTTGTTAATCAATGTGAAAAATATAATCTAGCCACATCTTTAATTTTAAAAATAATACTTATTTTTCTTAGATTTGCACAAAAATAAAACAACCATTCTATGTGTAAATGTTAGAAGGTGCCAAGTATGGTTTTAGTCAATCGTGTAGTGATTCTACCTATTTAATTTTTCATTGGTATGGTATGCTTTTAGTTTATTCTAGAAATTATGTTTTCATGTAGATGTTTACAACCAGAGAAACAACCTCCAACAATATAGCACAGTGACAATAAATGCTCAAAAAAGATGAAACTTGATGAGTATATCAAATGCTCATTATAAATGGATCATGTCAATGTTTTGTGGCCTATGTATGATTCCAACACCAATATTCTTGCCAATTTGACATCAAGTGGTTTCAAAGTGATCCATAACGAAAATACATAGTTTGACAAACAACATTGCTTATAAACAAAGCCCCATTTTCAAGCTGCCATACACCAATAATGATTAATCCATTGAGAGGGTCTCAGGATAATTTCTATTATTAAATGAGAGGCCTAGGAAGAGAAGTGAGAACCATAGAACTATACATACAAAAGCAAAGCAAGAGAGAAAATCTGCAGGCATAGTCATTATAAGTAGTCCTCATAAGAAATGCTACTTTATTAGGAAATGACAAAGTAGAGATGATAAAGAAGGATACTCATTTTAAGGAGATAAATGCAAGGATATCAAATGCTCATTATAAATGGATCATGTCAATGTTTTGTGGCCTATGTATGATTCCAACACCAATATTCTTGCCAATTTGACATCAAGTGGTTTCAAAATGATCCATAACGAAAATACATAGTTTGACAAACAACATTGCTTATAACCAAAGCCCCATTTTCAAGCTGCCATACACCAATAATGATTAATCCATTGAGAGGGTCTCAGGATAATTTCTATTACTAAATGAGAGGCCTAGGAAGAGAAGTGAGAACCATAGAACTATACATACAAAAGCAAAGCAAGAGAGAAAATCTGCGGGCATAGTCATTATAAGTAGTCCTCATAAGAAATGCTACTTTATTAGGAAATGACAAAGTAGAGATGATAAAGAAGGATACTCATTTTAAGGAGATAAATGCTTGGAGACAGTAAAATTTTGTTACTAGTCTATCAAGCCTGACTTTCAGTCACAGTCCCTAAAAGAACAAGTTAACTCTTAGGAGAACCTATTCAAAGTTTGAAATTCCAAGAATGATGGTTATTTTGTTACTAGTCTATCAAGCTTGACTTTCAGTCACAGTCCCTAAATTAACAAGTTAACTCTTAGGAGAACCTATTCAAAGTTTGAAATTCCAAGAATGATGGTTCACGAATATGTTGATTCTTTCACTTATGGTGAACTCATAATGAGGGACTGTGAGAGTGTAATGTTCCCTCCTTAGTGGCTCCCTAATCATTCCCCTAACCCCATTCAATCCCAATGGGTTTAGTAATAAATTAATAAATGTGGATTGGGATTAATTCTTCTATTGCCTATGCATTATCTAGTTAATTAATCTGATACTTTGGAGATTAATTTAGCCAATAGTTAGAGTTTTGATTATTAATTGAATTTTGGGATGAGTTGCAAATGCTCATGTGGCCAGTAGGGCTCACAAGGATAATTTGGTCCTATTGATATACTCTACAAAAGAAGGAAATTGGAATAAAGAAGCACAAAACAAGACATCGGTGAAAAGAAGGAAACTAGAAAAAAGAAGGAAAAACAGAAAGCAATGAAAAGCAGAAAGGTGCAAAATATAAGGAAAGTCATGAAAAGTAGGAAAGCAACATAAATCATGGAAAATCATACTAAATCAAGGAAAGATCAGAAAGCAAGAAAGCAACACAAAGTTGCAATTCCTAATTCAGTCAAGGAAGGTGCACGGATGAGCTAGTGGTCCAAATGCAACAAATTTTATCGAAGGAGTTACTTACTTAAGAAGCTACAGATTCTATAAAAAAGAGACAGAGCACACCATTGATATATTTTTCTAGTCTAAGAATTTGAATTGATGAGATATGATATTTTCAAGGCTTGGGTGATGTGCCCATTGTCACCAGTTGGGAGAAGTGCCCCTATTGTCACCAATCTCGATGAGGAATCAAATGGAGTTTGAGGAGGAAGTAATAAGGCCTCTCTCATTGAGTTTATTGCAGGTATTTAATGTCATTTACGTAAATGATCTCAAGCTTGGGTTGAATTTCTACTAGATATATTAAGCATTGAGAAGAAGAAATCACTTCTGGAGTAGCCTTCTATCTTCTCTTCTTTTTAAATTTTCTGAAGTCTTGTGGCTCCTACCTAGTCAATATTTGTTGTGATTAGAACATGATGATAAGGTAGACATTAATTCTCAACATATGTCCATCCATGAATTATCATCCCACTTCCATTCAAGCAATTCATTGATCTCTCAGTGTGGAGATTCAATGGTTATAATACGCCTTATGTATTGCGTTGTATTTGTTCAAGGATGAGCGTGTCTTCATGAGTATTTGTTGATTCTTGAAGATATGTAATGTCCATGAAACATTATTTATTTTAATTATTTTAATGATATCATACTGCTTCTATTTTTGCAACATTATCTTCATCTTCAATGAAATTCTAGCCCCATGCTCATGTCATGCCAATTCTAGCTAGTTTCATGTATTGTTGTAATTAAATGACTTCCAGGTGTCCAAATTTGATTCTGTGAGTTGCTTCAGGTTGATAAAACCATTATGAATCCATTCCAAGATTTGTATCAGAAATTTGTGACCCTCTATGTCACAGGGTTCGCCGGATTTGAACCTTGAAGTTCGAAATTCGGCGAACCTCATAGAAAAAATCAAATTCGTTTTGATTCGGGTTGAAATTCGGCTATGCAATTTATGGGTTCAACTGTACGCCGTGGTCGACATTCCTGCGAGTATGGATTTCTATGCCGGTGAAACTCCAGATTGATTCACGGGGAATTTGTAGTAGTGTTGTTGCATCTCGCATAGCCCTACGGCTGCAACATGGAAAGACTTTGCGGTAACTAGTGGCAAGAGGTCGCAAATTCGAACCATAATCGAATTTTCTCCTGTCTTGACGGTGATGGTGATGACCGAATACTCTCGACTGTGACTCCGATCAGGCGGTTATTAAAATTTTGAAATGTTATTGTATATTAAATGATTGTGACCGTAATTTTGTAACATGTCTTAATTATACTTTATAAGTTGTAAATAATTTATTAAATGTTTTTTTTAATGTATGGTATATTAAATGATTTTTTTATTTAAATACTAAATGTTATAAATTATTATAAATAAATATATTAAATGTTATTTATTATATATAAAATACACAAATTTTAATATATTGTAAAATAGTTATATTTTAATACATTATAAAATATTTAGATTTTTAAGCTATGTATATAGACGAACTTAAAGGCGAACTCCATTTCGAACTTCATCCTAAAATTCGAACCCAAACCGAATTTAATGGTTCTTGAACTCGAATTCGAACTCGAACTATGTGACATAGCTCTAGGGTCATTTGGATCCACTTGGAAATCTCCTAGTTGAGTAGTCCTGGTTAGTGCACTTATCTTCCTAGTATTCCAAACATTGTCAAATTACATCCAAACCTCTTTATATTTGTTTTCATAACAGGATCAAGTAGATACAGGACATCCACCTCCATATCTACACCATAATACTTTGGGCTCTGTTGCCGCTCTTGACCGGCATGCGTGTGTCAAAGCCCAAAATTAGGCACACCGGCCTGATGGCAACTGCGAAAAGAGTAGCCACTGTCACCACACTCCTCTCTTCCTCTCTTCAGGTTGGCTCTTCTCCAACTCAAGGGGGGTGTCCCTGGTGTTAAGATCGCTAAGGCAGAAAACAATGGCAGACCAAGTGATTGGAAGAGGCTGCCTTAGTGAAATGGTTGTAACACAGGAGTATTTGAATGGTTGACGGAAGGAGGGAAGGATCAAACCCCACTAATGGACTAGTGTCGGTATACCTAAAGGGAGAAATGGAGTCAAGGGAGAACCCACGAGGGCCTTGTGTCAGAGGGGCAGCTACTAGATCTTCTTCTTCCTAAACGCAGAAGATGCGCTATGCAAACAAAGGAGATGCTACACAATCAAGCTTGATAAAGTGTAAGCATCGAACCCGTGCATGCACGTTCACAAAGGGGAAAGGCTAGCAACTGCTAGGATTTCCACCTTCCAATATGATGGGAGCATCTGTTTATGGTCCCCAAACGCAGACATAGAGAGGAAAAGCAGCTAGCAACAAACGCTCAATAACACAAGTTAATGCCACACACCATAGAGAGCACTCAATCGAACAATCATGAAACCCAAAACAATATTTTTATATTAAACCCGGGGGAAAAATCCTCCCAGTTTTTCCCATTCATTACAAAGAAAGAGTCATGCTCTTTATAGGCCCAAAACCTTTTCATAAAATAATAAAGAAGAAAATAACATAATAAAATCAAAGTGAATCTCAGATCCACTTTTCTCTCCCTAAATGACTGTTAGACCAAATCTTATTTAATGTAATTCCTACTTTGGCTAGCCCATACAAAGAAGAAATAGTTTATTTAAAAAGGACTCCCACTTTGACAAGCCAAAAGAGCTTCACTTAATTAAAGCGTAACACTTGTTTGACTTAGAGTTTGATAGTTTATGGAAACAAGAGACGTCGGAATCGAGAGTTCAATTCCTTTCCATAGAACTCCAAGCAATCGGCTGACAGGGTGTTTGAAGGTGGATAAACCAGTCGCTCTAAACCATCGATGAGTCCATGGCTGAAATCAGATGTAAAACTATGCGTAGCTAGTCCAATAAACATTGTCAGTTGTCAAAGGAAACAGAAAAAATGCTCAACGATTCAGCTACACATGGGTCATTTGAATGCTCTTGTAATCATGGGGGCCCACCACTTAAATTGATACATGGGTCAGGATCGTGATACCAACGATCCTTGAAAATGCTCAAGACCAAATCCACGCGATCACTGTAATTGTGACTAGCTGCGATATGAAATCGTGGATTTGTCCCGTGACTCGGTGGCTGGTGAGGATCATCCTAGACAAGAAAAATTGCTGCCAACTCCACCTAGCATACAATGTGAAACTTTATACATGACTTGGCTTCAACGACTAAATGGCGATTTTATAAAATCGATTGATGACTGCGTGGTCTTCTGTTAATGGCTACCAACGGAGATAAAAACGTGGGTCCACCGGTGGCATGCTTGCTGCTTCAAACAATGACACAATCTTCTCTGCGAGTCATCACCTCGTTAAACCCAAGCGACCACCAATAAATAAATATGAAATAGATCACTGCTACTCTTTAGCGAACAACGTTTCCCAGCGTTTACAAGTAGTGGCTACTCTGTCAAACAACGGAATAAATGGAACATATCGGCGGCCAGAAAGGGAATCTACGTGTTGTTTTCAAAGTATATGGTAGGTTCACCAAGAATTTGCGAGTTCTGCAAACTTTTATGCTGGCTGCCAGGGTGGATGGATCGATGCCCCAAACCGTGGACTAACTGCTCAAAACTTCATGTATCAAAGATATGACTTAGACGATCACCACTTATGGAACTCCATACATCGCCGACTCCCTGCAAAAATAACTCGTGCTGATCTCTTGGCATGTATGAAGGACACGACCTGCTTGTTGAGCCACAACTTTTCCTTACACAGAGACACACATTGTCATCAAAATTATTTAGAGTTGTGCATCTCTCCGATCGTTTTCTTCATAGTCTTATATAGTGGTATTAAATATATTGGGAAGCACATGTGGAGCACATGTTTTGCCTGGGACTGAGTTTAATACACAGTTCAAGACTTAGATTTTTTATAATCCAGAGCAGATTCACCACTTTGTCCTACCCAATTTCAATGACATTTCATGGGCAAGAGTAAGATTAGTACAAAGATTTTCTAGAGCGCCTTACTGTCAGACTCATTGGTGTTTACAGGTTGTGGAAGACTGCATTAAAGTTTGGACACAAACCCACACCGCAACCTATGACCTTCACTCGGTTTCCTATGGGCACTTGTTGCTCTGTGGACACCCCTATCAAAGTGGGGTGGTAACAGGCCTAACTGTGTTTGGAATTAATTATGTCAATTCTAGTTTCAATTCTACCACCTAGTTTTGAATTTTCTGATTTAGATCTTTGTGATTGAGATAATATCTCCATAAGTATGATTGGGGATATTATAGTGGTATCATGGCATGGTCCTATGCACCTATGAGTAGCAATACCAAGCTCCATAAACTTTTAGTTGAAGAAATATTGTAGATTACAACTTCAAGCTTGTAGCCATGAAGCTAGTCCCAGTCATTAAAGATGAATATTTTGGGCCATATGAGGAAGAAGAAATAATCTACATAGATGGAGGCCTTCCACAAGATGAAAATGGTTACTTTAGTGACCAAATGTACCATGAATACTAGTGGGCTGAAACATCTAAGGATAGATAAAAATATGATTTAGAAAGGAAGACAACAACTGTGAAGATGGAGGCCTTCCACAAGATGAAAATGGTTACTTTAGTGACCAAATGTACCATGAATACTAGTGGGTTGAAACATCTAAGGATAGATAAAAATATGATTTAGAAAGAAAGACAACAACTGTGAAAAATATGCCTCATCACTATCAAGAGTATCTTTCCTTGAGGGAAGAGATACGCGAGGACATATATTTTAAAGATTATTTTCATTACAGCTATGGATTTTGTCCCAAGTATGTATGATGAATCATTTAAGTACAATAAACCATCAAGAGAAGAATCAAGTTGTTCCACTTCTTCAAGAAAAGAAGAAGAAAGAGAAACCAAAAGTGAAGCCTCTTTGGATTCCATTGTTTCTAGCATTAGGAAATATTTTGGATTTTGTTCAACCAAAGTCTCAAACAATCTTGATCCTAAGGCACCCTAGGAGGAAGATACATCCATTCTCTTGAAGAAGAAAGAGCAAAGAACAATTCATCCATCCACAGTCATAGAGAGTAACCATGAGCCACCTAACTCTACAGGTGGTGAAGAAGAAGAGGCCCACATGGAGGAGCGCCAGTCACTATCAAGTAACTACAAGGTAGAAGAAAAGTGCAGAAGAAGAACCAGTGCCTTCCATCAATGATGCATAAGAACAATATAGAGGTGAAAGGATGAAAACAAATGAAACTATGGACATGGATAGGAAAGCATCCACTGAAGGGTGCATAAGTCTTTATGTTGTTGACATATATGCCAATTTGGAGGATCCTGCTACAGGAAGCATTCCCATGTGCAAAAAGATGAAGAACTTGCAGTAGAAGAAGATGAACAAGGATCAATTTCTCTATCACCACTTGAGCTTCAATGTGAGGTTAATCACTCAGAAGAAGAAGAGTATGTTTGTCATCAAGAACCACATTTCCTTGCAAATCCATTAAATCTGAGCAAAAGGAATATCCATGAGGCCTTGAGCATTATGCATGACGCTATTGCCATGGTGTCACATTATTGTTGGAGCATGGAGGAGAACTATTCAATTTAATACTTGGATAAGATTCAGAAAGCAATGACATACATGAAAGGTAACTTTTTACATTTGCTTTCTGATAGATATCATCTTATGCCATAAAGTAGAACTCACTATAAAGGACTACAAGCTAAGATCGCGAATGTATGTTATGGCAATCAGAGGGGTTGACATTATTTTAGGTGCACAATAGTTGGAAACGTTGGGGACAGCCGGATTAAACTTACAAGAACAATTTATAAGGTTCTATGAAAATGGGAGGAAATATAAGCTTTATAGTATTAATTGCCCCCCTCCCCAAATTGTCTCATCCAATAAAATGGAAAAGATGATAAAAAATGGAGCTCAAGCCTTCTTCTTACACTACTATGCTATGGAAAGGACAATTGACGAAAGACAAAATAGTAAAATACTAATCCTCGTGAATTAGAACAACTCCCTAGAGGAACATAGTGACATCTTCCAAAACCTTTTGTTATCACCAAACTTGTAGTTGCCCCTATGAGATGGATCCAAGATGGACGGTAGAGGGAATGGGCAACCAAAGAGGTGAACCAAGATAGCCTCAACTCCCAAATGGATGGTTGTCACGCCAATTGAGGCAATCTTCACTTGATGTTGTCTTAGCCCAAGACAACAATAGGGGAGACCTAGATCTACTCCCGACAAGAGAGATCAAACCAATACACCAAATCAAATCAATGGAAGGTGAATACGTAAGGTGTAAGGTGAAGTAAACCCTAGATTTATGGATGAAGTCACAAGCTGAGTTATGGTTTGGATCAAGGAGCTTATAGGTGTGAATTTGATCCAAAGTTGAAATACAAATGACTTATGAGATTTATTACTAGATCCAGAATCAAGGTACCAGCAAATGATGAAAATATCCACTGCCTTGGGAATAGTGTCCAATGCAGGGAGGTTAAAGACAAGATTGGGGCTATAATGGATTGACTTGATGAAAGGTATGACAGTATCAAATTACCCAAGCCTCAAAGATAGGATCAAAACACAAGAAAAATTGGCCGAGTGAGGAATGCGCTAAGGTTTGGGGATTAGTGCTTTGGAGTTTGGGCCTTGTGGAGTCACCCAAGCATGACGCCTAGGAGAACCCACTTAGGGTTTGCCCTGATCTACAATACCCAAAAATGGTTTGCCAAATGATCAAGTGGCTTGATCCATATAATTTTTCGGTTGTTTTTAGTTAGGGTTTTGACAATAAAATGAAAATGCCAATGGATTGGAACCAAAAAAAGAAGAACAAACTTGTGGATCTTACCTAGATAACCTTGTAGAGGCCTTGATGATGATGATCTATGTCGTCCCAATCAATTTGAGAAGATTTGGATGAAGACTCTATGCAAATCGATTTTCCCAAGGAAGCCAATGCGCCCTCCCTCCTGCACAACAAACGTCAACAATATCAAATTTGATGCATCAAGAGAAATGGACAAATGCTACAAAAACATAACAAGATGAAACCATCGATCACAATGATACTAATGAGAACCCCTTGATACAAGTGATGCCAAACAAGCAAGTTGAGGAAGCCCTACAAAAACGCCCAAGTGAAGTTGCCCTCCTGTAGACAAAACAAAGTTTCCACGAAAATATAAATCTCACCACAAATACTCAAATGCCAAGATGCAATAGACTTTCCAATCACCATCGAAGAACACCAGATGCAAAGGAGACCCAAGAATTTCCACAAAAGATTTTTTTTATTATCAAGATTCCAAGAACCAAAGACCTCTTTAAGCTCTCTCCTTTAAATAGGATGGAGAGATACCAAAATCCTAACCACATTTTGAATGGATGGCTAAGATTAAAAGATCAAAATGTTCTAATCAATGGTTGAGATGAGCTCAACATAAAGTACATGGATCAATATAATAATATAACACATCAATGGACAAAATTGCCCTAGGAGAGGGGATCCCACTCAATATGACAAAATAAACATGAATAAATCTCATGGTGGGTCTAGGGGGTAATGTATAACACCCCTAGTGTGTCCCCATGGCACAATATAAATAAAATATAACTCTAAGTGCAAAATAGTGCCTCTCTAGGAAAATCGTGAGCCTCCAAAAGCTCCAAAAAATCATAAAACATGCCGAAGAGATGGGTGTAGGTCCTCTTGAATGCTAAAACTGTTGGAGAAGGGGTGGAAGACATCACACTCATCATCAAAACTTATCCCATTCTCTTTCCTTACCTCAGTAGCCCAAATCAAATTCTTCCGTAGCCATTTTTACCATTTTTAATCTACCTCGAGAACTGTGAACCTGCTCAAACTGCCACCTGGAGTTCCTGCGTTGTCCAACTGAGCCCACCAGCCTCTGTGGGAGGGGGGTATAATGGTAAAAGCAAGTGGCTGGACCACCCCCTCTTCATACAATGCCCTAGGTGAACCAATCAAATCACCTCTCTGCTCTGACGGGCCATTTAACATGGCAAAACTACACCAAAGCCGTATACTAAGACAAATCATCACTGTAACTGCCCTAAACTAAAAACAAACTGTCTCATTGGACTTAGGGAGCCCAAATCCATCTAAGGTGCATACTCATACACCCTACAGGTCTCTGCATGATCATGTACAATATCTAATATGCCTAGACAGATAAAATAATAATAATCTGTAAATGATCAAATAATGTTGAACACCACAAATCATCATCATAAACCAATAATCACTGCATAAAATCATCTTGAGACCCGTAATAGACCACATATCATGTATCTGCATCATCTGAGGTCTATCCACCTTATGTCCTGTAGTTGACATTGATCAAACTAGGTTTGGCCAAGTCAACATGACCAATAATATGACCCATGCTAACATCAAACTGCTGCAAGTGTTAGAGGTTGAGACATGCTCTACAAATCATTCAAGTAACAATTATAACAAATAGTAATTATTTCACTGGCGGACCTATCAACCAAGTATATAAAGTTTTGTTACTTATCATGGCTCAGGCCAAACTTTCAAGACCGTACTCACTTCATAGTTGTAATCAATTTGCTAGTGAAGGATGAAGGCTAAAAATCAAAACGCTAGGCTAAAGGATGACTACCAACTTGACACTGTGACACTTTGGAAATGGAAAGGGGATACTCACTCTAACATATGTCAGACAAGCAATAACACAATGGATGGTCGTGTCTCACAAATGGGTAAGTTACGTTCAGAGGTGCTTATTCACCTTGACAAATGCTCACAATCCATACCAAATACAAGTGAGGCCAGCAATCTTTTGGATATAACTTTTAAGAACCAGTGCTTTTTGGGCCGTCGAGTTTCCATAGCCTTGATCCATGCATTTGTTACACAGATTTTTATTTATTAAGGCTTCATGCTCCATGAATGTTTAAAAACACTTGTTACATGGGTTTTACACTTCAAAGCCAATTTCATTAGGCTTGCCTTACATTCATGTATGTTCAGAAACATTTCTTTTCATGAATGGGCTTTTCACAAGATATTCATTTCATTTCCACATACATATTATTGATGGCAGCGCTATTTGTTTCAGGTTTAGCCAACACAACCTAGGCAACTCAGAGTTGAGACACAAATAAACAGGGAAGCTTATCCAACAAAGAGGCTATAGTGAGGAAAGGTCCTCCATGCCACAAGTCAAGTAGTAGGTCGGGATATTAACATAACTGGAAGGTAATGGATGGGTGGAGATAGTGAAAAATGAGACCAACACTAGCAAGCCAAAGTATGGTGGGAATGATCACCTCTATTTTCTCTCAGGAGAGCAAAACCAATGAGTATGGGTCAGGAACTTCTAGGTCCAAGTAGGGACATACATACATAATATCAATACAACCAAGTCCACATATTTATATGACCGCCAAATCATGACACTAAATGTTAAGACATGTCACAAGAATGAATATAAAAGCAATAATAACCATAACACAAGATAATACCTGTTGAATCATATACATGTAAATAACTAGTCCGAAACATCATCTGTCCATGGAGAACTTGCTACTACGACTCTGGGCAATACTGAGTACTCTGTAAATGGCTAAATGGCTACATTAGTCTTCAAATCTGAGTTTCCTGAGACTCAGTCATGGCATGGGAAAGTACTATAGTCCATCATCAAAATGTGATCCATCATAAATGCTCATCTCTGCATCTTACATGTAAGGGAACTTGGCTGAAAAAAGTGTACTGGAATCTGAAAATAGAATATGGTAGCCCAGCTACTATATATGTGATAACACCCTCCTCATGGTCTCCTGCCCCCACGTTCTAGGGATCACATCATCGAGATGATGCCATGATCAACTCCAATTAGAAAAAAATCATACAGACAATCTCACAGGAACAAATCAGAGATCAAACGTTTGGTGCAAGAAATATTAGACACTGGAATAATCACACACAGTAAGAGTCCTTTCTCTGCACTAGTCATACTCGTTAGGGAAAATGATGGATCGTATAGACTTTGCATTGATTATCGAGCGTTAAACAAAGTCACCATAAAAGATAAATTCCTCATTCCCTTTGTTGACAAATTGTTGGATGAGCTACATGGTGCAAAATATTTTTCTAAACTAGACTTAAAATCAGGATATTACCAAATACGTATTCGAGAAGAAGATGTCCCCAAAACAACTTTCTGCACCCACTAAGGTTTATATAAATTTCGAGTGATGTCGTTTGGATTATCCAACACTCTGACAACATTTCAAGCAGTAATGAATGACTTGTTTCGCCCTTACCTAAGAAGGTTTGTGCTAGTGTTCTTTGATGATATCCTTATTTATAGTAAAAATTGGAACTCGCGCCTCAAGCATGTAGAAACAATATTGAAGCTTCTAGAAGAAAACAAATTTTATGCTAACAAATCAAAATGTAGTCGAGAAAAAAGAATAGAATTTTTGGGGCACATTGTTTCAGCCGACGACATTAAGGTCAATCCCAAAAAAATTATGGCGATCACAAAGTGGTCGTCCCATAAGTCAATTACATCGTTAAGAGGATTTATGGGTCTAACAGGTTATTATAGAAGATTTGTTCACAACTACGCACAAATTGTAGTACCCCTAACATCACTATTAAAAAGGGATGCTTTCAGATGGGATAAGGATGTAGAAATTGTTTTTTGAACAATTAAAAACCATAATGACATTCACACCAGTGTTGGCAGCCCTTGATTTTACGAAGACATCCATCCTTGAATGTGACGCTTTCAGGGACATGCTTGGGAGTTGTTCTCATGTAAGATAAAACCAAGTGAGGAATTTTGTGAACGACCGTCAAACTCAATGGGTACAATGGCTACACCTTGCAGAATGGTGGTACAATATTACATATCATACATCAACAAAAATGGATTGGCTATTTTTTCACCTTCAACCGTACAAACAAACTTCACTAAAAAATTTTAAAAATCATAAACTTACACCCAAGTTCTATGGCCCATATCAAGTTTGAAAGCGAGTGGGACGAGTGGTCTATGCTCTAGACATCCCAAATAAAGGAAAAATACATGACGGCTTCCATGTGTCATGCCTAAAGAAGAAAGTGGGCTCAACCACTCACATACAAACTAAATTACTTATGTTAAATGACAAGGGAAAATTAGTGCTAGAACCAGAATGCATTTTGGAAATCAAAACCAGAACACTTCGCTCCAGATCAGTCAATGAATACCTTATCAAGTGGAGAAACTTACTAGATGATGAAGCTACATGGGAGAATGAAGATTTTCGTCTACGCCACCCATCCTTACCAATACTCCGTGGACGAAGTATTCCAAAGAGGGATGACTTGTAATAAAACTAAACAGTTCAGTAACTTAGTAATTGTTATTTATTTATGAGCGGCTTGATAGGTCACATCATTTAATTGTGACCTGGATTTGTATAAAGCCGCATTTTACTCCTTGTAAAAGGCATCAATTCAATAAATAAAATAAGTCTTTTGGAATATACATTCCAAAAACAGTTCACCACCTTTAGAGATAAATTTATTAGCAATTTAGCTAAGCCACTTCATAGTCATACAACGAACCTTGAAACATTATGATTTAAATCAATCTTACAAACATCATGTTGGTGAATGTGTTGCCAAGTGTCAAGCCTGGAATAACTCCGAGGATGAATGCATTTCATTGATATAAATCAGTGCTTTATACACTCAAGAGTGACACTTGGTTTTCAGTTTCCTAGAGGTTACATGTGTAAGGTATGTCGTTGTTACCAACTAAGTTGCACTAAGTTGGATTTCTAAGTTGCCTCTGGTATGGGGAAAAGGCATGGTCCTACTTCTTTCAGGTATAACGTTGAAATGTGGAGGACCCATGTCTATAGTAATGGCAATTCTTCCAATCAAAATTTCTCTTACCTCTCTCCTTGGATTGTTGGGTTCTATCTCAACCTCCTCTGGGTGTATTGATATTACTTCTTTAACTGTTTCCCCCACAGTCCAAAAATCTCGGAATACTTCATCAATATCTGTTGCAAGGGGAGAAATGGTATCCAAATGATCAACTTGCTTACTAGAACCTTCCCCATGGGGATACACCTAACCTACAAGGTCATACATTTAATATAATGAAGAATTATAACCACACCATGATGCATCCTTAGCGATGAAACAAAAAATCTAGAATACATGAGCCATTATAGATAAGATAAGATAAAATAATTTTATTAATGTCCACTAATGACCACAAAGTAGGTCAACGGGACTGTCAATTAAAATGATAGGTTATGCATGTGGGAGGATCAAACGATCTCCCTTAAAGAGAAAGAAAATACAATATAAACAATGAAGTAAATAGAAGTAAAGATAATCAAGTCGATCTAGGCTGAAGCATGGGAGAGTTCCTGTTCCGATACCAAACAAGTAGTCATGCTAGAGGGCGGAGGAGCTTAGGTGGAAAAGATCCAGGAGCCGAAAAGACCAAGGAAGCCGAAAAGACTGAGGAAGGTCTGGTACTCCTAACATTCGAGGCTGAACGAAGAAAACTAAGAGAACTGTAAAAGTGTTTGCTGTCCTGAATCGGGGCTGATAGGCACGAGTCGACCTCTAGTATGTTGTTGGTGGGATCTGGATGGTCCCAAGCGTCTCCTGGAGGGAGGCCTGGTGCGGAGCTGCCGTTGAGATCTCGTGGGTTGAGAGCCCCCAACCTTTACTGATCTGGAGGTAGGGTCGATATCAGGGTTAGTTGATCTCTTGGTGCCCCTGGATGCTGGTAGCGTGTCAAAGAACGCAGTAATCAACTATGTGGTGTATGTTCTAGTGGGAGGCTGGAGGATCTAGGCTCGAAACCTGAGAGCCTCTTGAATATAAAGTGCGAGACATTTGTAATCGGTGTATCTGAAGAAAGCGGCTAGAGTTTGGGGTCCTCTGAACAAACAGTAGAAGCATCCTCTGTTCTCATAGTAGACAGGACACCTGAAGATAAAATGTGACTCGCTTTCCACTTCTTGTAGGTAGCATAGCTGGCAGATCCTATCGATCTAGTGGTCTGTCTCTACCCAGAGTCTATGTGATCCTACTCTGAACTGTCTGAGAGGGACCCGAAGGGAATGCATCCAATGACGAAGCGTATACTTGGGCCAAACAATGAGCCTATCTCTGATCTCCAAGAAATGTTCAGCATAAAAGGCCATTTTAGGGCGCAATCCTCCCGGAGGATTGGTCCAAGTGACCTAAATGAACTGCTTGTAAATATCTTCTCTGATGATCTTATTCAACTCGTGCAGGATAGGTAGGAGATGACCCGGGGCATCTAGAGAGTATTGGAATGGGGGAAGACGATCTAACCGAATCCCCACTAAAGCAAGAAGGATCGAGACCCCTGTGAACCAACACTTGGACCTGCCTGGGTGGGTAGTACTGGCAATAGTCTGAGTGGAGCAATAATCCAGATACAGGTACCTATCTCGGCCTTTTGAAGAGTCGGCTAGCCCTCAGATTCGATGTAAGAAGGAGACCAATCTGAAAACTCTCTCGAGATGGAAGGGCTGGGCTCCAAATTCAGCGAGAATGATGTGTTGTGGCACTGTCTACTTGCACCTGATGATACGTCGGAGAAGGAGGATCTGAACTCTTTCAGTCAATGCCCAATCTGACTCTAGTAATGAAGGCCCCTAGATTTCTGATCCATATAAAACGGTGGGGCGGATCAAAGTATCTAGTAGGTCCATTTTGGATGAGATATCTTGGAAGTGGTGACAGAAGCACTGTCTCTCAAGGAGGGCTAGAGACCCGTACCCCTTGTTGATTCGAGGCTGGAGGGATGGACGAAGACTGAAGCGAGGCCCAAAAAACTGCACTCCTAAATAAGTGTAGGTACTAGTGATCTCAACTTCCTCCCCTTTGAATAGGAAACGAAAGTCAGAGGTTTTCTTTGTCCCATTGAATATCATAACCTTTGTTTTGCCCAGATTCATCGTCAGTTTCCGAAGCTCACAGAACAGGGCTAGAGCGCCTAGCTGTCTTTGTAAACCTTCCAGGGAGGAAGAGAGGAGTACAATGTCATCAGCGAAAAGCAGGATAGAGATTAGGGAGTAGTGAAGGAGGCATCCATCTGTTTCCTGTGTGTGCTCCTGGAGGAAGGCTTCCAACTCGTCAATGTAGATTCCAAACAGAGTGGGGGAAAGCGGGCAACCTTGCTTCACCCCAATGGTGCTGCGGATGAACTCGAATAACCCTCGCGCTGTGCGAAGGCGGCCTCGAACGGACTCGTATAGGCGCATAATGGCTGTCAAAAGGCACAACATCAACCCCTATGGTTCTGTCTACACATAAGAAAGCATTTACCATGAGTCAACTAGAGAGCATATGTCATAACACTAGTGTCAATTGAATATCCCCATCTATTTCTGGCACATATCATGGTGGACGAAGTAAGCGGAAGGTGTCTCTAAAAAATATCCATGGTCATACCATAGATCTCATCTGTGGAACTGTTGGATGTGATGGAAGATCACATAGGCTATTATCATCAAGTTAGCCCTACATGCTAAGGGGTAGCAGGTCACATAAAGTTTAAACAACAAGCTAGTATAAATGATACATACTTGTCTACATTTGCATTATTGCCATTATATGCTATCAAGGTCCTTGCCTATGGATTATGTTTTAATTTTGGACATAGATCATTGCCTACATACCAATATCACTATGCACATGTAGGGGTAATGGAAAATCCAGCTAGATCAAACGAAGGGGTTGTGCCTAATTGCACAGCCTTAATTGTTAAGTACATTTATATTAAGAGGCTCCAAGGCACTAAGGTGTATTCTTGTGCGTCTAGTTATATGGTGATAAGGTGGAGCCAAATGCAAGGCATTTAATTGGTAGTTGATGTGTGGGCTGTGACAATCTGGCACTAACCATTGGAGAAGGGATTCCATGTGAGCATTAAGATGGTCTCATGATTTCCTAAAGGTGGGGTGACTATCAAATACACAAACAACAATATGTTTGATTATCACATTCCGATGTAATAAAGTGCAACACTATAACATATTTTTCTTTACCTCCTGTTTTGAATGTTGGAAGGAAATCTATATCAAGCAATCTAGAGTAAAGTTGTAAACATGAGAGACATGTACAACTAGCACCAAGAGACAATCACTGATTTCTTTCTTGCAAGGGCTTAAGCCTTAAATGAGCTACTGCTAAAGTTGATGATAAGCACCTAATGTATATGGAACAGAAGGGGTCATTAAATGCCCTGGTATGGATTATTATAAAGCAGTAGACAGTATTGACTAGGATGTGGGTAAATTTATCAGTGGCATGCTGCCTATCATCATGCGAATTTGGAAGAGCTGTCAAAACCTTTTGTGAATATAACTCTCAAATCTCATTAGCATTATACACCAACGAACATGAATAAAGGCCTTTGAATCACTTTGTGAGATCTCAACTGTGTGTGTGTGGTTTTTTTTTTAATTTTCAAACTTTTGGATGAAGATGATATACATCACTGTATATATTCATAGTCCACTAGTCAGATTTATGACTTTCCATTCACCTTTGAACATTGACATTGTTCTTTTCTTTCTAAAGAGATGGATAGTGGAAGGGCAAATTATAAGAAAGGAGTGAATTGCAGACTTTGTTTTACAAACTGTTGCATTTTGAAGGATGCCAGAAAAGAAAGAGAAAGTGGACAGGTGGGAAAAAAGTTAAAAACAAGAAAAAGAGAACATCATGGTACTAATAAAATCTTAAAGTTTATCCTAAACAAGAAAAGTGTGCACCTGAAACCAGCAAAATCAGGGGAAGAATAAACCCTTAGAAACTCCACAAGATCATCAACAAGAAAAGGTACATATACTGCATCAAGCCCTATCTCTCTGAATGCCTGATTGTGCAGAATCGGTCCTTTGCTGTGACCTACTGGATTTCCTATGATTCCAAAAACCTTGGTATCTCTGCCCAAGTTTTTTATCCTGTATATGTTTAATAGATCCGTCAATGCTGGTTGACCCAAAGCCGATTCCTTCCCTGCTCCCAAGGAGCCATATGTAAGATATCCACCAAACTTTGGGCAAAGAATCCAACTAATTAGCCCTCTGGCAGAAATCACCGATGCAATAATGGGAACCTGCACACAAGTTTCACCTTTGAAATGAAAAAATGATGCAAGGAGAAGCTCATCTCCTATTTTACAAACTTTTTCCTAAAAGCATATGACATCAATATGGTTTTTATAATATTTCAGCAGTAGTGAGAAGGGTTTCTTGAAAAATACTTGAAATAAATGAATTAACCCCTGCTACAAATCTTCTACCAACAGAATGTGAAGTTTAAAGGATACCACAAGGACATTGCAAATATAAAAAGATGATGCAAGGGTCAGGACTCGGAAGTGCAGCATTGGTGATCTCTACATACAGCTTATGGTGATAAACTCAAGAGAATAGTCGCTACAAGTGCTGGATTACTTTTTTATACCTCAAGTGTTGGGCTTGAATTTTGAGCATGCATATATTTGCTGGAAGACTATTCCAATTACTGATTGAATGGGCAGCCAAGGATTCCTTTTCAACTACCAACTTATCATGATAAAAATAAATAAATAAAAAGCTCAGCACTAAATCTCCCATTATAATGATGTATACAACTGTTTAACACAAGTCAAACCTAAGAGACACAAATGAATAAACAGTTTAAAAGAGGACGTATGTACAGAATTAAATTTTACATGAAAGAAAAATGGCACATCATAAGCAGAGCGAAAAGTCTGGAAAGCAAACAAAACAAAACAATTTAAGATGCAAAGAACAGATCAAACATGAATGCGGAAAAAGAAGAAAGAAACTTAGGATGGGGGGAAGAAAAGACATAATGCACCAACACACTTGCAAAATTGAAGGGTTCATTTCTTTTAACCTTCCCATAAAAAAAAAAGACTGAACACTATCTTTCAATAATCTGTCTGTTAACTCACTTGAGAGTAAGAAAACACTTGAAAAACTCGAGCCACATCAGTAATATTAGTGGCAGCTGTCGTAACTTTTACAATGTCAGCTCCTGTGGATTGTAATCTTGCAACAAGATAACCAAGTTCCTCAACTGATGGAGTACTTTGGAAATTATGATTAGAAACAATGATCTTGCAAACTCTTGATTTCTTGTCACGTATGCTTTTTATGAAATCAGCTGCCACCTGAAAAGTATCAATTGCCTTTGAATTAATCCAAGCATAGACGTGTGTATATATAACATAATATTATCTAGGATCACTGTTGCCAACATAATCAACTTGCTGAAATTTAAAACATAATAAAGAAAGAAAACCAACAGAAACTTCAAAGTTCAAAACTTCATCTACACTGGTTGCAACAAAAATCGCAGTAATCACCCCAGAAAATTCACAAACTGTAGGACCCCACAAACACCACCAAATTGTGTAAGTACCCATAACAAGTAGCATAGTGCATGGATTGCAAACAATTTTTCTGTCCGAGTAGCTTTACATAGCTTTACAAAAGAGGTTATAATGTCAATTGCATATACTTTTCTGCCTTTTGCTCTACTGTTTGTAAAATATGGTCAAATGGGTTTCATTTGGGTGGTTGGGATGAATGATTGTTATCCTCCCCACCCAGGTTCAATTCCCTGAAATGACAAATTTGGCCTGTCATAGTAAGGTTGGAAGGGTAGGCACCCCCTTGAGTGGGACACCCACCAGGGGTGTCTCCAAACGCCTTGACCCTAGGCTGAACTATGAGTTTCTGGTATATGTGGCTAACAGGTTGTTGCATATATCCGGGAAGGTTGTTGAGTTCACCATCCCAGAATTTCGGTTAAAAAATATATTTTTCAGCAAATATAAAATGAATTTTTCAAAAAAAACATTAGCACAACATTTCAAACATTTTTTTCCTCAAATAATAAAATGAATGTTCTCAATAACCTTACCTAGCCCCAAGGGTTAGTTCAAGTGGTTTTTGTGCCAAATGTGAGTGTTAGTTTTTATAACTCAGTTTGTCCTTCCTCATGATTTTGATGTCACATGGGGGACATAAGTTGTATTTTTTCTAGTGAACTTTTTAATGTAAAGTGTGTTTTTATATTATTAAAGTGACTTTGTACTTTATAAACTTAGAGTGACTTTAAGTTGTGGGACCCAAAAAGCGCATTTAATGTATTTAATAAAGTGAATATGTGCATTAAATGAGAGCCCTCAAATAAAGCTAATCTCATCCTTTGATTAAGTTGGTTGAGTTAGTTAGGGTTAGTTTGGGTGAAATAAAGTATAAAAGAATGTCCAAGGAAAAGAGAGACATCACATCAGAAAAAGAAGAAGACAAGAGACAGAGAGCTAAATTTCTTGTGAGGAAATTTCTGATTTATGAGAGAGACTGATCATCAAACTGAAGGCACAATTCCCAAGATATCTGTAGCATCATTGGACCGTACAGCCAGAATCCGTACAATCATTATTGAAGACCGTACATGCACATAAATCGAGGCAAATTGCAGGCACAAATTTCGAGACAGAATTTCTACATTTAATGCTGGGCAGAATCCGTACAGTCCGTACTTGGCACGGATCTCGAGAAAGCTGTTGTGTACAGTTCGCACGTGTGGGTTGACTGTGAGTATTTTTTTTGGCACATTCTTCAATGCAGATTTACAGAAGAGGGTTTCTGAAATTATTTTGATACTGGAGAAATTCTTGAGTAGTTGAATTTTTTATTTCTCTCATAAATAAAAAAATTTCTCTGGGTTTTCCTCTGGTGAGGTTTTGCCTTGGGCTTGGCCCTAAATTTCTGTGTTGTCACACTTATCTTCAGATTGAAATTGAATGCATTGGTGTTTATGCTTAAACTATCAAACAAATTCATTTTATGAATTATTAGTTCAGAAAAGTAATAAACCAGGTTTGCAATCAAAGTGTTTGATAAAAATCCAATAAAAGGGTTTGTGATTGTTTATCAAATTTCTTCATGGAATCAGAGTGTGATTGCTGAAGAAGGTGTGTTAAGTTGTGTGATACAGAACATAAGAGATTCAAGTCAAGGTCAGTTAAAGTTTATCTGTTGAAGTCATGACCTCAGTAGGATTGCGATATGAAGACAGACTGGATGGGTCTGATAATTTCAGCCCTTGGAAAGAGCGCGTAACCATATTGTTCAAAGAGTTGGAGCTATGGGATATTGTTGGTGCTTCTTACACCATCACAATTCCCACGGATGATGCT
The DNA here is from genome assembly GCA_001517045.1 of Pseudotsuga menziesii. Classification (NCBI taxonomy): domain Eukaryota; kingdom Viridiplantae; phylum Streptophyta; class Pinopsida; order Pinales; family Pinaceae; genus Pseudotsuga; species Pseudotsuga menziesii. The sequence continues at coordinate 393,555 of LPNX010430608.1, forward strand.
TTGAAGACTACTTTTGACAAGAAAGATATCAAGGCATAGAGAATCTTTTTGGACTCTATAAAAGATCATGTGATACCTCACGTCAGAGGTAAGTCACATGCTTTTGATATTTGGAAATCTTTATGTACTCTTTATCAAAGTAAGAATTAGAACAGAAAGATGGTTCTCAGACAAAATCTGAGGAATACCAAGATCACTGATGTTGATATAGTAACCACTTATCTCACAAAAATTTCTCAAGTTAGAGATGAACTAGGTGCTGCTGGTGAGAAAGTGGAAGATGAAGAGCTTGTTAGATATGCTCTTAATGGGTTCACTACAAAATGGAACACATATGTGCAAGCAGTAGTTGCTAGAGAAAAACTTCCCGATTGGACAAGGTTGTGGGATCAATTTGTTCAAGAAGAGACTTGGGAGGGGACTTTCCAGAATGACACTCAGAGCAGTGAAGAAAATGTAGCCCTTCTTACCAAAGAAAAAGGTAAAGGGGGGAAGAAAATGGAGAAAAACCTTAGTAAGGTTCGTTGTTATAACTGCAATAAGTTTGGCCACTATGCTAGTCAATGTCCTAAGAAGAAGGATGAAGACAAAGAGGGAGCAGCATCAACAGAAGTACTAGATTTTGTTGCCAAATTTGAAAAGGAATTTTCTTTGGCATCAGTGGAGACTAGTATAGATAGTTTAGTGGATTACCATGACACATGGATAGTTGACAGCGGGTCAACTATCCATATGACTGGAAAGTATGGAGTTTTTCAAAGGATAGAAGAAATTGCTCCATGACACTTTGTTGAAATTGATATTGGAAATCCTCAAGCAGAGATAAGAGGAGTTGGAACTGTGATATTCCAACTAGATCTGGGAGAAATTCTTGAAATAAACAGGGTATTGTTTGTTCCAGGTATGAAAGTTAGCAGACTTTTTATATCATCATTAGAGGATGATGGGTATGGACTCTTTGTCAAGACAGGACAAATTTTTCTATATTAGGTAGAGAACCAAGTTGGTACCACAATTTTACTTGGGAATAGAAGAGACAGACTTTATTTTCGCAAGGAGAAGTGATGTTTTCAGGGTCAGGTGGATGGTTATCTGAGACTGAATCTGAAGATGAGGCAAGTGCACAGATGATACCTTTAGATGAGGAGAGCTATACTGGCAGGAGACTCAACTAGTATGAAGGTTGTGAGCAGAGGCAGGGGTTTAGAGAGGATTCCCCTCACAATTCTTAGTTTAGAGTTGTTTTTCGACACGGATCTCCAAGTCACATTCCAGAGCAAGAGGGAGCTTCTTCAGAGAACAGAGACCCAGGTGGTGGAGATACAGGCATTGTCGGAAGGACCTCCCTTGTTAAGAGGGAGTCTTAATTTTTATAACTCAGTTTGTCCTTCCCCATGATTTTGATGTCACATGGGGGGACATAAGTTGTATTTTTCCTAGTGAACTTTTTAATGTAAAGTGTGTTTTTATATTATTAAAGTGACTTAAAGTTGTGGGACCCAAAAAGTGCATTTAATGTATTTAATAAAGTGAATATGTGCATTAAATGAGAGCCCTCAAATAAAGCCAATCTCATTCTTTGATTAAGTTGGTTGAGTTAGTTTGGGTGAAATAAAGTATAAAAGAATGTCTAGGAAAAAGAGAGACATCACATCAGAAGCAGACAAGAGAGAGGGAGAGAGAAATAAATTTCCTGAGAAGAAATTTCTGATTTATGAGAGAGAGACTGGTCATCAAATTGAAGGCACAATTCCCAAGACATTTGTAGCATCATTGGACCGTACAACCAGAATCTGTACAGTCATTATTGCAGACTGTACATGCACAAAAATCGAGGCAAATTGTAGGCACAAATTTCGAGACGAAATTTTTGCATTTAATGCTGGGAAGAATCCATACAGTTCGTACTTGGCACAAATCTCGAGAAAGTTGTTCTGTACAGTTTGCACGTGTGGGTTGATTGTGAGTATTTTTTGGCACATTCTTCAATGATGCGGATTTACAGAAGAGCGTTTCTGAAATTATTTTGATGCTGAAGAATTTCTGAGTTGTTGAATTTCTGATTTATCTCATAAATAAAATTCTTTCTCTGGGTTTTCCTCTAGTGAGGTTTTGCCATGGGCTTGGCCCTAAATTTCTGTGTTGTAACACTTATCTTCATATTGAAATTGAATGCATTGGTGTTTATGTTTAAACTATCAGACAAATTTATTTTATGAATTATTAGTTCAGAAAAGTAATAAACCAAGTTTTGCAGTCAAAGTGTTTGATAAAAGTCCAATAAAAGGTTTTGTGATTGTTTATCAAATTTCTTCAGTGAGATCTCCCCCCCCCCCCATAATAGGGGAGGTCACGGGTTTAACTCTCTTGATCCCCTCAGATTAGGCTCCATAATCAAGGCCAAGGGTTTACCTCGTTTACCATCCATGAAACATGGGGAAGTACATGGAGGCTTTCCTACAATTTATTCCATCATCTCAAAAAAAACGACCTCATCTAAACATGAACAGTTTCATATGAGCAAGGAAACATTAATCAACACACCTTATAACGATTTTCTTTGTATTCATCAACTCAATGACACCATCATATGAAAATAAAATTATTTGTCAGACTCCGGCCCAATTCAAAAGAATCATTACTAAGGAGATGAGAAAACCAAGAGTAAACAAGAAAATAATGTTTTAAAGCTTAGAAAATTAGAAATGTTTTTTATCGGAAAACAACCTACCAAAGGCTCAAGGGATGAGGACCAATGACAATTCATATGAAAGTGTCATTGTTCAACACCCCTACATGGTGTTGAACCTGATAAGAGAACAATATCAGTAATTGAAGAGAATCGCATACAAGTTCATAAACAAATATAAGTATGCAAGTAAAAAGATAATTGTTGGAATTGTATACATGTATTATTATGTATAAAATACAAAATTGTGGGGGGAGTGATCAAAATTGACCAAGTCTCCAATAAAATACAAAAAGTGGATAAGTGGCCAATTTAGACTAAGTCACCCAAAGGAGAGAAGGAAATGAATGAAATAGAAAAGTATAAATATAATACATATTCACACATGTTTACTAGAATAAGTCTCATCAATTCAACCAATTCTTCCATGTTTAGAGGAAATCGTCACTAATTTGTGCTAGAAAGAAAATTGTTGCTCAAATGCTAACTAGGACAGCCACTTGGCCTTAGTGGGAAAAGTGCCCTTCTTGTCCACCAAGTTGTGATGTTTCTATTGGATTGAGTGCATACATTAAGAAGTGTGTTTCATGAAGGGGGAGGCTGAAAATTTGGAATTGTGGCCTTAGGATATGCAATTACGACTAATTCATCTAAGTTTTCAACATCTTTAGTTCTGAAGCAATGGAACAACCCTATGAAGGAGATAATCCCCATCGTATTAGGGATCATGCCCACGATGAAGAGAAACCATGTTTGGCTAGAAATCATGCCCATGATGGAGAGAAGATCAAATGTGATCAATAATCTAGAGCGATCAACCTTTGGGCATAGAGACTTGTCCTTTAGGTCACCACAAGCAAATGATGCTCTATTTAAGAGAGGCCATATTATCAATAATCCTTTATATGAACAAAAACCTACAAAAGGTGCAATGAGTCGAGGGACATGCCCCTCATATTGTATGAGGATTTTTTTTGAAAAATACATAATATATTCACAAACATATTTATAAATAAAAACCTAGCACATTCACCCTCCTGTATAGCTTGTTCAGAAACAAATTGGGATATTGATCCTCCACGAAGCTCCAACATTGTCTAGAAAACCTACAGTCTCAAAAAATGTCCTTGATCGTCACCGATCTCTAGCATTCTAGATTAAGGCCATCTAATAGTCCTATTATCACTCAGGATGTAGTTTCCACTATGAAGGTATCTCATCCAGGACGGTAGAGGAAGGATAGCTAAACGAAGTCACACTGCAAAGGGCCTCATCCACTACAAATGGAGTAGTTATTGTTGCCGCCTAAAACACACTTTACCGTGGAAAAGTATTCCAACCACTAGGTGTGTTCCAGAGGGCAACTATGACTTTAGAACCCAATGTCACCTCAGTTCCTAACTCCTTTGTTTAGACCCAACTCCTAAAAGGTCCAGGAGGGTAGTCCCTACTTACTAAGGTCTTTTTTTAACAATGTTTTATGGGAGTTGTAAATTAGAAAAATGACAATCAGCGTGCAGTGATGCAAATATTTCAATGTCAAGCAAACCCTTTAACAATCAACATCAAATAATTTTCCCAAAACATCAACTCATTTACTTTAACAAATATACAAAAATATAACAACTTCCAGTAAATAAACAAGTTAAAATAAAGTGCTTGTAAAGTAGAGAAATGTAAATGATTGTAACAAAGTTATGCAAGTGGTCCTGTAAATTTTATGTCTCTCTTTGACTTAGGGAATTAAGGTGTTTGTTGCAAAGAAATGAACTATTATAGATGTCTACCCCAAGAGACTATCTCCTTTGATTAGAGAGAGAATGTCGGGTGCTCAACATGGGAACACAAGGTTCCCACCTAACTCCACAGGTCAAACTTGAAACTTGCTGGGTGTTCAACTGGAGGACACAAAGTGCCACGAAGCCCCCTACGACCTCTACCCCACTAGCTCCATAGGCCAAGCCTCTTTTTCTCCTTTCTAATGAAGATATAACTTTCTTTCTCTGGACTTGCGCCAATTCATTATCTTTGTCCATGATGAGCTTGTTTAAACGCTTTATTTCTTCTTCTAAATCGTTATCGCTTCTATAAGGTGATTCTTCGTCATTTTCAGACTTTTTGATTGTCTTCAAGGTCTTGATTGTGATTTTTTAAATGTGGTATTTTCTCACTCTTATCTGATAACATTTTCTTAAATTTTTCATTAGCTTTTTCCAACCTTCAATTTTGATCATTTAAGCTACAATTGTCTTCTTTTGTCAACTCATTAAGGAGTTGCTTATTCATCTCAAATTGTAGATGATGATTGTATGACTTATATTGCTCTAACTTGCTTAGTACTGCTTGTAATTGCGACAACAATTCTAACTTTGTAATCGTCATAATTCACGACTTCTTGACGATAGCTTAGTCTTCCTTGGTTTCACTTCTTCTTTGACTTGGTCTTCTTTTCCTTTATAAGGAAATAATTATAATAATTATTATTAAGGTTTAATAATAATACCGATATTATTATTAATATTATTATATAATAATAATTATAATAATATATGATAATAATTTTTTTGGATAGTGGGTGAAATGGAGAAAATAGGATTTAAGATGATTATTAATATTAATAATATAATATTAATAATTAGATTTTATAATAATAATGTTATTATCAAAATTTGATACGTGAGGATTAGGGTTTAAAATCGTGTGCTGGAAGGAATGGTTGTCGTGGGAGGAAGGGCAGGGCGAAGCAGGGAGTAGTGAAGAATGGAGGTGTGGAGGGCCACGTGAGCAGGGGTGGAGTTCAGAGGAGATGAGAAGGCTGCGTGAGAGAGGAGGAAGGGAAGAGAGGAGATGGCATGGAGGATAGAGGGGAAACTGCGCAGGAAGAATAGCGGAGAGGATTGGAGAATGGTGTGGTGGATGGAGTGGAGTCGGAATGTTGGGTGTTTGGATGCAGAGGAGGCACGCAAGGGAACAACGACGTGGTGAAGCGGAAGGAGGGAAGGACTGGTCAACATGGACGTAGATGTGAAGGATGCGGAGGGATGTGCAGTAGAAAAGACAAGGGCGCGTCGCAAAGGGGAGGACGCGTGAAATAGGGTGATTGCGTGGAGCGTTGTGCAGGTTTGTAGAGGGAGCACGAATGGGGGAGATAGAGAGGTGGCGCGAATGTGGGGTGGTCGAGGTGCCGAGTTGTGGGAAAGCGGACGCAGGAGTGTGGGGAAGATATGTGAAGTGGAAGAGATCAGACCTGCAGCCAACATATTTCTATCCTTCTTCGATGACTTTATTTTTTTTTTAACAACCAAAAAAATCCTGATGTGGTCAAGGACCCGATTATCAAATAAATTCTGAATGTTTTTTCTTCGTTTGGTGGCTAAAATCCTAATTCATAAAATCCTGGCCAACAGTGGGATCAACGTAGCCCAAGAAGGGGCTCTGATACCACTGAAAACAAAGAAACTTTGTTTCTTATAGAAATAACCAACGTAAGTAAGCCAAATCACAATAATCCATGAACGGATAAAATAATGTATTTGATAATAAATATTGATATATGATGATCTATTACAATTTGAGGGCCCGTTATTTATATTTGTCGGAATGCCCTTTCCTTAATATTCATGCCTTTTCGTAAAGACGTTATTGTTATTGTTATTATTATTATTATTATTATTATTTTATGTTATTAATATATATTTGATGTTATATTATTTATTTTTTATTCATAACAACTCACAAGAGGGGGCACACTTTTGCCCATCAACGCCTTAGGAAAGGCAAATACAATTTAATAACACGATTAAACATATTGTAACATGGTGAGGGGTTTGTTATGGGCTTAAATCACCCTAGTCGCCCCCTTTTACAAAGGTATAAAGTGATAACATGATAATACACCATCAACATCATAGTGAAGTTGTCACGTCCCCTCCCCACCTTACACCACAATGTGGCATACCCGCCCCTCTGCAGGAGCATATGAGGAGAGGAGCGCAACTTCACTGCTCTACTGATACCACGATGTCCATGAACCCGGTGCCCATACACCTGACTGATATGCGTAATAATTTAAAACTTATTACTTCTTTCTCTTTAAACACAGTCATGGGTCATGTTCATCCTTTAACATCCATACTTAAGCATAAACATCACTGTAACAGTCATTCTGCAACTTACAGGTCCACTTTGTAACCAGGAAAGTCGTTTCTGCACTGAAACCGCTTTTTTCGACTTCCGCCTTCCGCAGTGTGGCTTATGGTAAACGGAGCTCTACAAAACGTTGCCACAATTTCATGCCGTTTTGCATTCCGCTTTCCACCTTCCGCTACGGACTTCGGAAATCGGAACTTGAAAATACGACGAAATCATTTGACCATATTCCGCCTTCTGCATTCTGTCTTTCGCCCTCTACTGCAAACTTTGGGAATCAGAAACTTAGAAATACGACGAAATCCTTTGACCATATTCCGCTTCCCGCCTCCCGCCTTTCCGCCTTTATGTTGTGGACTTCGGGAATCAGAAACTCAACAATCGCTTACCTTTGTCCTTCGGTTTCCCGCTTTTCGACTTCCGCCTTCCACAACGGGCTCAAGGTGCGGAAATCCAACTTTTACCTTAGAATTTCCAGCTCTTTTCTGCTTCCGCCTTTCGCCTTCCTCAGATGGATTCCGAGGTGTGGAAAACTAACATTCTGCCTTGTTTCAACATCTCTTTCCGCCTTCCACAGGCGGATTTCGGGGTGCATAAACACATGAGTCAGATGCATTATGACTCTGTAACCAAGCTTCTAGCCTCCATGAACTTAAGCAAAGTGCAATGGAACCAAAAACATATGCAGATGTAAAATGCAGGGACATTCAACAATAGTAAATTCTACTTAAATTATTAATAAGCATTTCACATAATCAGTTCATTCGTAAGCAAATACATTGCAGAAATACTACAACAAAGAATACTTATCTTGAAGATGAAGTTGTCCCGCAACTAGCTATGTTGCTGCAACATTCCACCCAACCATAAGCCAGTTGTGTTCATCAATCTCTCAACACAACTGCCACCCCCGAGCTAGGCATGATTTCCACAAGGAACTAGGGAACAGCAGGCACACACATAGCTAGAACATATCAAACACAGTCAATCCAACCTACAGTTGGGTTTATCAGGCTACTCATTCAAGCCAGCTAACAGTTGGGTTTATCAGACTGCACACAGTCAAGCCAATATTCACATTAAGGACCAGCCAAGCCAATTAACAAATGGGTTTATAAGGCTACTCAGCCAAGCCATCCCACTACTGGGTTTATCAGGCTACTCAGCCAAGCCAACTAACCATTGGGTTTATCAGGCTATCTAGCCAAGGGTCACACATGGCCAAAATGCACAACAAGACACAGCCAAGCCAACTCACCATTGGGTTTACTAGGCTGCTCAGCCAAGCCAATATACGATTGGGTTTATCAGGCTGCCCAGCCAAGCCAATATACCATTGGGTTTATCAAGCTATCAACCAAGCCAATCTACGTTTGGGTTTATCAGGATGCTAAGGCAGTGGAAAGGAAGAATGGCTAAGCTAGTGGCTCATTCAAGAGCTAGGGACACCTTCACAAGATCTATCTGGCCTAGCATCCACAATACCTACACACCCAACACAAGGAAGTATCCCCTTTTCTGCTCTATAGTCCCTCGGGCTATACCTTGCCTTCTAGTGCTCTTCAGGATGTGAATAGAAGATTCACCAGCCACTCTTATCTTTTTGTGAGGTTCCTCTCTTCACTAGGTTTATCAAGCCCATTCAGCGTCTCTTCCACTCCTAAGTCTTGCATATAGTTCAAACTCAAACCAGGGTACACATAACAACAAACCACAAGGTAACTCAGCAACACAGGGCTCCACACTGTAACACAGATAACCGAGGTTCCAGACCACTCTGTAACATAGAGAAGCACTACAGAACGTGTAGCAATACTCTACTAGCTCGTGCTGCGTATGTAGGATGATGAACCACACTTAAAAACAATGGACAACAATGGACAACCCCTTCCGCGACTCAGGATAGTGAACAATGCATAATGTCTTCCCCCCGAATAATGGATCGGAATGACCAAGACATACTGGGCGACTCTGGAAAATGACGGGATGGGCATGCATCCCCACGATTACTTGCTTTAGAAGCAAGAATGTGGCTTCCCCAGACTGTGGGCTGCAGGTTTTCTTAGACTGCAGCCTGGCTCAGTCACAAAACCGACTGCCATGCCTTGCTCTGCCCAAGGTATTAACTGCCTCAACCACTCTTCTGAAAAAATTGAATGATCAAGTGCAGAGGACAAAAAGGTAGTTGAGGGTTTATGGGTTTCCCCATTGACATCTAGTCTGACCCTATTGGCTCAGGGGTTTGGACAACTCCTCTCCTTATTCCTTGTGAAATCATGCCCCCATCTCTTACGTTGTAGTGCATAGCTAGTTGTGGTATTTTATTAATTTGCATATTTACATGATGACTTCAAAATATAATGTGCTTGACTTAGCACTATAACCATCGGCATCAACCTTGATTGCCGATACACAAAACACCAAATTAATGGCAAGGCCTTGGCCTTGAGCTCCTCGCCATGATTTCAATACAATATATACATCATGTACAATTTTAATATCATGGGGTCAAAACCAGGGTGTTACATTCCCCTTCCCCTTCATTAGCACCGTCCTCGGTGCTTTACAAAATTGAACAAAAATGGATGTGCCAATCGCATGGAATCCTCCAACTCCCACGTAGCCTCATCAGAACCGTAGTGCTTCCACTGCACCTTTACCTGTGCAATGGCTCAATTCCAGAGCACTATGACCTTCCTATTGAGGATGTGTAATGGCTCAGTTTGGAACTCTCCCTTGGGTTCCACCTGAACCACATCCCAATTTATCACATGGTTAGGATCATGTACATATTTCTTAAGCAAAGTAACATGAAAAACATTATGAGCTCTAGTGTTAGCAGGAAATGCAAGTCTATATGCAACCGGCCCTATTCTTTCAAGCACTTCAAAAGGCCCACAATATCTAGGTGACAGATTGGCACAACTTCCAAGCTTCAAGGAACTCTTCCTTGGCCTCACTCTAAGGTAAACATGATCCCCAACACTGAACTCTCTATGCACCCTATGCTTGTCTGCATAACTCTTCTATCTATCTTGGGCTGCCTTTAAGCTCTGCCTGATCTTTGCGACCTCTTGCTCCATTTCCTTGAGCAATTATGGACCAAGCACAATCTTGTTCACTGGATTATTCCAAGTCACTAGTGTCCTACACCTATTCCCAATGATGCTTGTTGTCCATTATTATATGCAAATTCTACCAAGTGTAAATAATCCTCCCACTTGGATGGTTTGTTCATCACATACATGCGAAGCATGTCTTCAAGCACTTGATTCACTCTCTATGTCTTCCCATCAGTTTGAGGATGGTAGGCGGTGTTGAAGTTCAACTTTGTACCCAAATCTGCAAACAAACTTTTCCAAAAATTGGAAGTAAACTTGGTATCCCTGTCAGAAATTATTGCCTTAGGCTATCCATGCAATCTGAAAATCTCCTTCATGAAGATTTTTGCAATGGCATCAGCCTTATATGTGGACTTAACCGGTATAAAATGTGATGCCTTTATCAACTTGTCCACCACAACCATGATGGAATCATGTTGTCTCACAGTTATTGGCAATCCCGTAATAAAATCCATGGAAATAACTTCCCATTTCCATTCTGGGATTGGCAAAGGCTGCAATAAACCTGCTGGATGTTGATGCTCAACTTTCACCTGCTGACATTTCATGCACTTAGAAATATATTCAGCAATGTCATTTTTCATTCCTGGCCAAAAATACTGCTTTCTGGCTGTAGCAATTGTTTTCTGATATCCTGGGTGACCAGATTATGAAGCTTGATAGATCTCATCAATAACAATTCTCCTCAAGTCTGCTACATCTGGAATATGAATCTTGTTCTTATAGGTAAGAAGTTCATCTTCTTCCAATTTATATCCCTCATACTTCTTTTCAAGGCTTTGCTGCTGCAACTTGTCCTTTATCTGCACATACATTTCATCCTCAGCAGTATGATTAATAATCAGGTTGGCAAGTATTAAGAGATGCCACATGCATTTCATGCACCTTCCTGCTGAGTGCATCAGCCACTTTATTTTCTTTTCCTTTTGTGTTTGATTTCAAAGTCAAACTCACACAAAAACTTCAGCCATCTGGCTTGTCTAGCATTTAAAGTTGGTTGATCAAACAAGTATTTCAAACCACAGTGGTATGTGCTTAGCTCAAATTTTCTGCCCATTAAGTAATGCCTCCACATCTTGAGAGCATGTACTATGGCTGCAAGTTCTAGATCATGAGTAGCATAGTTCTTCTCATGTTCCTTCAACTTTCTGGACTCAGCATACCACGTGGTTGTCTTGCATAAGAACTCCTCCAAGTCCTTGATTACATGCATCAGTACATACCACTACGTCTTTTTCTGGGTCTGCAATTTTCAAAATTGGTGCACTTGTAAGAAGAGTCTTCATCTGCTGGAAGCTTTCTTCACATCTTGGTGTCCATTCAATCTTTATCCCCTTCTTTTGCAAAGAAGTGATTGAATGTGCAACCTTGGAGAATCCTTCAATGAACCTCTTGTAGTATCATGCAAGTCTCATAAAAGATCTTACATCTGTCACATTTCTTGGGGTTGGCCAATACATAATGACTTCAATCTTCCCAGGGTCGATAGATATGCCCTCCTCTAAGATAATGTGACCCAAATAATGAATTCTATCTTAATAGAAGTCACATTTGCTCAACTTTGCATACAACTTATGCTCCCTTAGAAATTTCAATGTCAATCTCAAATGTTCTTCATGCTCTTCTGCATTCTTAGAATAAATAAGAATGTCATCTACCAAAACAAGAACAAACTTGTCTAGATACCTGTTGAAAACACTATTCATGAGACACATGAATGTAGTTGATGCATTTCTGAGACCAAATGGTACCACTACAAACTCATAGTGTCTACCTTGTTCTGAAGGTTGTCTTATGAATATCTTCATCTTTGATTCTTACCTCGTGGTAACAGACCTCAAGTCAATCTTTGAAAATACCTTTGCTCCTCTCATTTGATCAAAAAGGTCATCAATTCAAGGTAAAGGGTATTTATTCTTCACATTGACTTTGTTCAACTGTCTGTAATCAATACATAACCTAAGTGTACCATCTTTCTTTTTCACAAATAGAACGAGTGCTCCCATGGGGACACACTCGGCCTGATATACCTCTTTTCCAACAACTCTTGCAGTTGCATCTTCAACTCTAGTAATTATGGTGTGCTCATCCTGTAGGGGTGTCTTGGACATTGGTGCTGCTCTAGGCACAAGGTCAATTGTAAAATCAATATCTCTCTTTGGAGGAAGCCCTGGAATTTCATCAGGAAAAACATCCTTCAATTCTTGCAATACATGAAAGTCCTCGAACCTAGGAGTTTCATTCTCTGTTGCCTCCAAAACATGGGATGCATACAATCTACAACCTTTCCTATAGAACTTCTTCAGCTGCATTGCTGAAATCTTCCTAACAGAAATCACCTTTGGAATGCCTCTTACAACCCTTGGGTTTCCTTCTTCATCCATGCATTCAAAAGTCTTATTGTAACAATCAAGCTTCACTCTGTGCACTTTTAACCAGTCCATTCCAATGAGAATATCATAGGAACCAAGTGGCAGAATGATCAGGTCTACTTAGGTGACTAACTCATCCATGACTAATGGACATCTTTCTACCACTTCACTAGCTTTCCTCTTGGTTCTAGTGGCTAGTTGAACTAACCATGATTTGCTATTCTTTAACTTCTTAAAAGCACAAACCTCAACAATTCTAGGAGTGATATAACTGTGAGTGGATCTAGGGTCAATCAAAACAGAAACAGATTGCTCAGCAATCTTACCTTCAACTTCAACCACCGTTGACTGGTGATCCGCCTGGCGGTCCTCTTAGGCTGCGTAAATTCTAGAGGCGATCCTTGCTACTTGACCCATCGTTTCAGCTCCTTGGATGTTGTGAGCTTGCCTTACATTCCCATTCTCATGTGGGTAGTTTCTGCGCATATGGTTTCCTCCACATCCCAACATTGGAGTAGTTCTCTAATCTCCTTTGGATCTCTTGGTTTTTCTCCCATCACTCTGGCTGGCTTATTCATGGCTTGTGATGGCTACCTTTGTTGACTTCGGAAATGAGAAGATCTGAAACCTTTCTTCCTTTGGTCAAACCTCTCATTCTTCTTGTCCTTCCACGCCTTATGGGAATCAAGTTTGCTTTTGTTCTGATCGTAGCAATACTTGGCCTTCCTTATAGCCTCTTATAGAGTTCTAGGTTCATCAAACTCAATTCTGTCTTTGTATGACTGAGGTAATCCACTTAGGAAACGTTGGATTTTCACTTTATCATCCCTGATGTATCTGACATACCTCAACAACATGGAAGAACTTGTTTGCATATTCTTCCCTGGTCAACTGTCCCAATCTCAGCTCATGGAACTCTTTAATCTTGTCATCATAGTACCTGTCAGAGAGGTACTTCTGCTTGAAATACTTCTTGAACTACTTCCACACGATCTTCCTGTCATTGATCTTCTTCACTTGCTTGAGGTGCTCCCACCATATAGATGCTCTTCCATTCAGATTGAAGATGGCTACTCTTGCCTTCATATTTCCCGAGTAGTCTTAGACTTTGAAATACTTTTTCATCCCAAGAAGCCAAGCTTCCGCTTCTTGACCGGATTTCACCTCACCATTAAAGGTAGGAGGCCTTGCCTTCTTAAATTCATCACATGACTTGTTTTGGTAACGCCTCTTCCTCTTATTCCTGTGAGATGAAGAGCATGAACCCCCAGTGGATCCTTTCGAGTCATATGATCCACTAGAAGACATTTTTCTTCTTCTAGTGCTGCTCCTACTTCCTGTCGGATTTTCTGCCTGATGCCCAGGGTTCATCTGCCTTTGGATGTCTGTCAAACTCTGCAGCATGGTTGTGTTACCGCCTAATTCACACTTTAAGACGCAGGAAAGTCACAACCTGCTATGTGTGTCCTTGGGGGCAAGTGAGAGCTGGGGACCACTGTCACCACAGTCCACAACTCCTCCGTTTAAGCAAGACCCCAATAGAGCCAAGGGGGGTAGTCCCTACAGGGAAACTAAGTTCCAGATTTATTAATTAATTACAAATTAATTAAAGGGATCTTTTTAAGGTTACAAAACTACAAGACCAGTGCCTAGATTAAATGGAGTCAAAAGATTACAAGTTACAAACTTACAAAAGAATAAGAATGATTATCCACAGTTGTCTAAGCTAAGCAAGACTTATAATATTAACAATATGAACAAATGCTAAAGAATTACACAATATGAACAAGTTATTATGTCAAAGATCAAAGGACAGACTACTTTCAAGTTACAAGGTTAAACAATGCGATTACTTAAGCAAATGAATTAAAGGTGCCACCATATGAGATTGCAAAACTGAAAGAAAATACTTGTAACTGAGAAATGAAAGTGCTTGCAGTAAAAGCCTTGAACAGCAAGGCAAAGATGAATAGAATGACCTGTGTTTGTAGGACGTTTTGCAATGCTTCTTGGTTTATTTTAATAGATTTTATTAAAGTTGAAGTCTTTGATTAAGTTTTAGATCCGGTGGTGTGACTACCCCGATCTAGTGCTTCTCCAGTCAAAGAGGGAATGCTGTTGCGCTCAACAAAGTGGGAACAAAGTCCACCCGTAGCTCACAAGTCAAACCCCAATGCCCTGGTGCTCAACAAGGGAGACGTCGAAACGCCTAGAGACCCCCCACGGTCTACTACCCCAAGTCGCCTCCAAGGGCACTGTTTTTAATTAACTGAAAAAACAGCTAGATGGATGCCTATTAAACTAATACTTCTCTATCCCCTGTCGTATCTCGCGAGTACCCCAAAGGGTGATAACCGAATAGAGGAACAGGAGGTAATGAAGTGGTTGTTGGTTAATTTTAAGAGTAAATTTTATCTGGGTGGTTAGGATGCAATGTTTATTTTAAAAACTATCAACAAGATCACCAAGCGATATCCCTTATGGGAGGTGCCGGTATTCGATCTTGGACTGAAAATTTAAATGTGAAAATTGTAGCAGGAAAATAAAAGTGTTGCTCTAATTACCTAAGCCCCCACTTCTCCTGCTTTTCATATCCAACTTGAAGTCCCTAAAGGGAGATGACAAGCGGATAGAGGATACACAGGATATATGGGTTGTATAATTACTCTTTAACAGGAAAATAACAAAAAACTGAACTTGAAAGAAACTGTAACTAACTAAAGCAATGCTTAACCGCACAGCAATCTCTGTGACAGAGATGGTGGTCTGTCACAGAGATAGGTGGGTAACAGGAAAAATAAATCTGATTACACTAACCTCACAACAATCTCTGTTACAGAGATGGTGGTCTGTAACAAAGATAGGTGGGTGAATGAAATAAACTTGAAAGGGAAATAGAACTTAAAACAGTAAACTAACCTCACTTCAATCTTTGTGACAGAGATGGTGGTCTGTCACAAAGAGAGGTGGGTGAACAGAAAATAAAGCTAGTTTCTACTTCCTCATCTATTTATATGTATATAACAAATGCTTTATAAATTTTGTAGAATATCCGAAGAGGACTCCTCGTTGGGGTTTACAAATAACAGAAAAAGGAAGAGATAGAGTTGAGGGTTTGAACCCTTTTTGAAACGGTTGAAGGTTGAGGTAATCCTGGGCCTATTTGGGCAGCACCTCCCCTTCATCTGTGCAAAACCTGTCACAAACCAGCAAGCTATGTTCGCTGGAAATCACAGAAAACTCAAAGAATTTGTTAGAAAAAGTTAGTATCAAAAAATCACTATATTACAGTAAAAAATCTGAGCGAAAATATGACAGAAATATGAAGTTTAGAAGGCTGAAAATTGAGTTTCCAGCCACCTAAATGATGCTAAGACAGTAGATTTAAAGCCTTTAACTAATATACTAAGGATTGGGGCCTTAAAACCAAGGTTTTTATCACTATACAGTGATAAAAACTGAGTTTTAAAACCCTTGTAACAGAAAGTGCGAAAATGAAAACAGAAATATAAATGGCTGGAAATGACTGTTTTTTAAGGTGAAAACAACATATAAATAGCAGAATTTAAAGCCTATACTAATATACTAAGGGTTGGGGCTTTAAAACCAAGGTTTTTATCACTATACAGTGATAAAAACTGAGTCTTAAAACCCTCTTATGCAAAAGTGCGAAAATGAAAACAGAGTTTTTTAAACCAATGAAAGGGTACTCCTTTGCTTTAGATCCCTGCAATAAACCTATAAGAGCTGCAAAATATGAGCAAATAGGTGAGCACATAAATAAACCCTACAAAATACTTTGTAGAGTCTTACTAATCTACTCACAAATGCAGGTAAAAACACTTCTACCTATAAGTCTCTCCACAAAATACTTTGTGGAGAGCTATCCAAGCTAATACAAATGCAACTAAATAAACTTAAAACAGGTTACCTCACAAGAAGCACAAAATGTAAACAAGAGCCACCAAAGTTCCTCCAAAGCATTTACTTGTATTAAGCCCAACTAGGGCAAGAAGATTACAATAGCACAAAAATGTGAGAAAAGAGTGGAGAAATATTCCGGCAACATAACAATAGCATGAGAGATCATGTCAAATGAGGGAGTGAGACCCTCATTATATAGTTGAGGAAGACCCCAACCCCTTGAAGATCAACGGCCAAGATTAGATCTAGATCTAGGTTAAATCTCCACCACTAGATCTAGGTATTTGACTTTGCACCCTTCTCAATCAATCTACACCCTTAGATTAATTTTTAATCAATGGCTTAGGTGCTTGATCCATGTCTTAATGCATCTACACCCTTAGATCTAGGGTTTCCATGACTCAAGTGGGGCCTCCAGGGTTTCCATGACTCAAGTGGGGCCTCCTTTGACTCAATTTTTAATTTTATTATTTTTAATTTTATCTTGAATTTTATCTTGAATTTTTTAATCTTTTATAGAATCTTTAATATTTTATTTTTAATTTTTAATTTTTAATCTTTATTTTTTCTTTTACTTTTACTTTTTATCTTTTTAGTTTTAAATCTTTTAATCTTTTATTTTATCTTTTACTTTTTATTTTTATCTTTTTAGTTTTAAATCTTTTAATCTTTTATTTTATCTTTTACTTTTTATTTTTATCTTTTTTTATTTTTTAATCTTTTAATCTTTTATTTTCAAGTTTTAATCTTATTTTTTATTTTTATCTTTTTATTTTTTATTTTTTAATCTTTTATTTTTATTTTTTAATCTTATATTTTTTTTTTATTTTTTTTTTTTAATCTTTTATTCAATATTTTTATTTTTTTATTTTTTTATTTTATCTTTTATTAAGACAAGAGAAGCACCCCACTTGGGAAATCTTCAAAAATTATTTTGACCATGGGGGAGGTTTACTTAAATAAAAATTGACTATGCTTAGTCACCCCCCAAACTTAAATACCCTGGCCTTATTTGATTTTTTCCTTCAAAATCAAATAATTTAAATTTTTGACTTAGGGAAATTAATTAATTCCCTAGGGGAGATAGACCCCTCCTCACCAAAATTGGTCTATCTCTTCAACCCC
>LPNX010430615.1:0-16348 GCA_001517045.1 Pseudotsuga menziesii
TATATATATATATATATGTATGTACATATATATATATATATATATGTACATACATATATATATGTATATGTACATATATACATATATGTACATATATATATACATATATGTACATATATATGTACATATACATATATATGTACATATACATATATATGTACATATATATATACATATACATACATACACACACACACACATATATATATATATATACCTCTTCCTTGTTGGCATTATTGAGCACGTATATGGATATGAAATGCCTATGCACTAAGGCATATAACTGTGAATGAATGCATTCATGATAGTGATGCAATATACATGGTTGTATAGAATGCATGTAATGTGAATGGATGCATTTGTGATATCAAAACATTATATATAGATGTGATGAAATGTATACTTGATCATGTAGGTACTTATGATATTTATTGACCTACTCATGATGACTCGATTGCTGATATGATTGTGTTTTTATGTGGAATAGAGATTTTTTTTATGGCTAGCTGGTAATGCTAACGAAGAAATAAAACTAATCCTCCTTGGATGGGATGATATGGATGAAATGTTAAGGAGTGTATATCTTAACATAAAACTTTATATATGAAATTGGTCTAAATGTTAAAGACATGAAATTGGTCTAAAAATCTCAAAGATATGAAATTGGTCTAAAAAGCTAAGAAAGTGATCTGTAATGATCACAAACATGGAAAGTGGAAGGGAATCCAGGCCACTAGAACCTGCTTGTAGATTACCATAATTGAGCCCAATCATGGTTGTAAAACCTCTATGTCCATAGACTGCGAGCACTAAAGTACTTTGTACCCGTTGGTAGGAGTACTACCTAGGTACTAGAAACAACAATATTGCCTAGATAGAGTGAGGGTATTGTGTGCCAGAAGGGAGCAGTATTGGCTATATCGGTTGGAATATTGTATGATTGTCAACAACATTATTTCCTATATAGGTTAAGGCTACTCTATGCCGAAAGGAATCAATATTGGATATATAGACGTATATATAGAATAAGGATACTAGGAGTACCCTTATTGGCTATGTAGGATATAATACTAGTTGTTTGTTTAGAATAGGCATTTCCTTGATAAAACCATGGACACTGGAAGGGGTGATTGGATATGCTCAGACTTGAAGTTGATTGTAGATCTTCGAAGTTAAAAAGGAATATCAAATCTAAGTTGAAAGAATAATAATAATAAATTTTCACATACTAACACAAGGCAGAGGGGGAGGAAGGCGCCTAATCTAACAAATGAATCTAATAATAATGATAAAAACAAATAATAATAATGATAATGAATTGATTGATTATTAGCATACTTGTGGTGGTCCTATACGCTAAGTACTTTCTGAGCAAATCACAGGGGATGCCCTAGATTGTGAAGTGCCTTAGATTAAGGATGATTTGAGGTTTGGGTGATGTGAAACCAACTTGGATGATGAGGTGTGTGGTATGCCCAGGAAGGGGTACCATCCTCATTATTGGTATGGAATGCATACATTGTGTATGACACATTTGGAAATACTTCCAAGAAATAAGTTGAATACCCTCTATAGATGCAAGAGGGAAGTCTCCTGAAAAGGTAAAATGTCCATGTGTGTGATTTTGTGTGTGTGCGTTGTACTTGATTACATCACTGATAAATCTATGCTTGAAAATATAAATGATGTGAATATATGATTTGAGTACCCTTATATGCTTTCTTGGATCATATGTGCTAAAGTGAACTTATGTTTCATGACTATTTTCCATGACAAGTAGGGATGCTTTGGGATATATGTCAAACCTATGCATGTGTGACATGCATAGTATGGTAAAATTGCATTTGTAAAGTGGAAATGACATGAATGTCTGATGATGTGAGTACTCATATATGCTTTCTTGGTTTATATGTGCTAATGTGAACTTATGTTTCATGACTATTGTCCATGACAAATAGGGATGCTTTGGGCTATATGTCAAACACATGCATGTGTGGCATGTATAGTATGGTAAAATTGAATTTATAAAGTGGAAATGACATGAAAGTATGATGATGAAGGTAGTATTATATGCTTTCTTGTATTATATGTTCTAATGTGTGTTAATTTTTTAATGGTTATATCATATCTTATAACATTTAGCATCATAACAACATAACCATAAGCAAAAGCATCACTGGAAGATAGACAAGTACAACCACAAAAAAGAACACAAAGATTTATCTTGGGAAACCCTCATGGGGAAGAAAACCCAACAAAAATTTGTCTATATAAGATGTATCAAAAGTACAAGACAAGACCCCAGACAGGTGTGCCTCCTTCCAGAAAATATATCTCTCTCTCCTGTGCGATATACACAAGTGAGTGTGTGTTCAAATGAGGAACACATCTCCTCTATTTATACTCTTTTTGTCACTTGAATTTTAACCTAACAAGTCGGCCCCACTTAATTGACTGGACCGACTTCCCTTAGGAAGACTCAATACAATATTATATTATATTCATTAGGGTACTATTGACCCAAATTATGATGTTGAATTTACCTCATGAATCTATGATGACCAATTACAATAGTAACACCATGGTGAAGGAATAATAACATCTCCCTTGGCTTACATCAATAAAATACATTTAGAATATCCTTTGACGTTACAATACTCAACACTCCCCCTTAATGAGAAGGTTATTCTACTGACAACATCATCATAGACAATAGGAGTAATGAGAGAGAGTATCTGCAACATCATCAAGGTAATACATATATATATGTCATAGGAAGTTTTCAACAATCATCAGTAACTGGAATAGTTACTCTTCAATCTATTCAGTACTGGAACATCATCTTCTATAGCATTGAGTCTTTATCTTCCGCGGCACTCGAACACTTGATCCTTTGTGGTGACACTTCTATCTTCTTGATCCTTTGTAGCAACATTTCTATTTTCTTGATCCTTTATAGCAACACTTCGATATTCTTGATCCTTTGCAAAAACACTTCGATCTTCTCGATCCTTTGCAAAAGCACTTCGATCTTCTCGATCCTTTGCAGCAACACTTCGATCCTTTCTATCCTTTGCAACAACACTTTCTTCTCAATCCTTTACATCAGCACTTCGATCTTCTCGATCCTTTGTGGTAGAACTTCGATCCTTTCAATCCTTTTACAGTAGGACTTCTATCTTCTCGATCCTTCACAGTCGCACTTCGATCTACCTGGATCCTTTGCAACAGCACTTTGATCCTTTCGATCCTTTTCCAGCAGCACTTCGATCTTCTCGATCCTTCATATTTGCACTTCGATCTACTTGGATCCTTTGTCTCCACGCTACCTGCAATACACATGATCTCTTTGCGGGACGATCATTCCCTATCACATTAGGACATAGGTCTAAGGATGATGCGATCCTCCATTAGCCTAGTCCATAATATCGACTAGTTGAATCATCTACAATTGAATGTAGATCTCGACTGCACCTAGATGTAGGCCCCGTCGTTTGTGAGGACTCATAGTAGACCATCCATACCATTGAGGTTAGGACCACTTCTAAGTAAGTGTTATGCTACGGTATCTACACTTACGTGTAGGCACACTCTTCCATGCAAGAGTATTATCTGCAAAGCAGATCTTGACCACATACAAAATATCGGCCCTCATCGTAGAAGATCCTTACCACTGAGGTTAGGAGCACTCCCAAGTGAGTGTTATACTACGACATCTGTGAGGACTCATCATAGAGCATCCATACCACTATGGTTAGGACCAATCCCAAGCGAGTGTTATTCTATGGCATCTACATATGAATGTAGGCATACTCTCCATACAAGAGTAATGGCGTAGAGCAGATAAAAAATGCATACAAATGTCAGCCCTATCATCTGTGAGGACTCATCGTAGAGCATCCTTACCACTAAGGTTAGGATCACTCATGAGCGATTGTTATTCCATGATATACACAACTAAAATTGGGTACTCTCCATGCGAGAGTAACATCTGCAGGGCCATCCTTAGATAGTAAGGACCACTCTCATGCACAAAGTGATATACCTTCCATCCTCAAGATAGGATACTGTTGTCCACAAGTGAATTTTGGACCTTGTCAACATCTTTAGGCACACTTGACCTATTTCATGTTGGAGCATCACTATCATCCCATCATCGATGTCAATCTCATCATCCCTCCCCATTTTCCAGGAGGATCCATATTATCAACCTGCTCCCCCATTTTCTGAGGAGGGTTCATATCTTCGACTTGTTCCTCCTCTCTAAGGAGATTCCATATCTTCAGCTTGTTCCTCCTTTCCAAAGAGATTCCATATCTTCGACATGTTTCTCCTTTTCAAGAAGGGTTCATATCTTCGACATGTTTCTCCTTTTCGAGAAGGGTCCATATTTTCATCATTTCTCCGTGCGAGGAAAGATCATTTTGAAATATACCAAGCTTTTCATGGAAGCTTGGTCAACATATCACCAACTTGCTCATCAGTACTCACATACTGGAGTTTTGTATCTCCCTCTAGTACCATATCTTTTTTATAAAAGTATCGGATTTCTATGTGCTTCGATTTATCATGGAACACCAGATTCTTTGTCCTCTTTATACAACTCTAATTGTCACAAATAATCATTTTGGTGTCCAACTTCATGTCAAATAGTCATGACATCAATTTTTGAAGCCATATCGCTTCACAACTAGCAGAGAAAGTTGCAACGTACTCTAGTTCAGCTATACTGAGAGAAACATTGGACTGTTTCTTACTAAACATAAGATCATGGTGGGTCCCAGAAAATAACATCCACCTGAGGTGCTCTTCCTGTATGTGGTACTTCCTGCCCAATATGAATCTGTATAGTCATGATCTCTACCATAGTAAAGTCCCAAGTCTATCATACCTTTTAGGTACCTCATCAAATGCTTTGCAAATATCAGGTGAACCCATCTAGGTTTAACTATATATTGACTCAATGTGTTCACATCAAAGAATATATCTGGCCTTTTGTTCATATGATACATTAATTACCCAATAATATGTTTTTACTGAGTCATATCCATTAACTATGATGTCTCGTCAGAAAACAACTTCAGGTTAGTGTTCATGGGTGTGGCCATGACTTTACAATCCAACATATCAAATCTTTTCAAGATTTCTACTGCATACTTACCCGGATTCAGAAAGATCCTTCTGGGATCTGCCACACTTCTAGCCCTAGTAAATAATGCATAAATCCAAGATCTTTCATCTCGAATAATTCAGCTAGCTTCTTCTTGCTTTCTGTCATATGTTTCTTATTTCCTATTAGAAATAGATCATCCACATAGTATGACAGGTTCATCATCCATAACCTTGAGTTAAAGGTTAGGATCAACTTTACTTTTGGTAAAGCCCAAGCTTGTCAAGAAGCTATCTATTATTCCATACCAAGCTCTAGGAGCTTTCTTCAGTCCATACAGAGCCTTCTTCAACTTGCATACATAAGTCACTATGTCTTCAACTTCAAATCCTTGTGGTTATTCGATGTAAACCTCTTCCTCAATCATACCATTAAGGAAGGTTGTCTTTACATCCATCTGGTGTATATCCCACTTCATCATGGAAGTAAGTACCATGATTGTTATGATGGAAGTGTACCTTGATACTGGAGAAAATGAATCTTCATAATCAATTCTCTCTCTCTGATAGAATCCTCTAGCCACAAATCTTGCCTTACTTCCATCAGCAACATGTTTTATCTTGAAAATCCACATGGAAGATACCACACTCTTGCTTTCTGGTTTAGGTACTATATCCCAAACATGAATGCTATTCTTCCAACATTGCTTCTACCATGAGTTCATCATGTCAAGTCATCGACATATCTCAGTCTTCTGCATTCAACCTTGAAGGTTCGAACCCACTTTACTCTTGGTAAATTCTTAGTCCATTAGGAAGTTGTACATCCTATCACACCATGTCGAAATCAAATATCTTCTGCAGTCACTCCCCCTGAGGTGGATCATCATCCTCCCTCTGTAGTGGAGTGACAAGTAGCATCCTATGCTACTAAAATTCTATGTATATATCTCAGGTTACTAGATACCAATATCCCTTCATCTTGAACTTTGTGAAAAGTTCATCTTGCACCCATTTGTGAGCTTGTTATCTTCTATAGGGTTCCATCTTCAATATTGTAGCAAAGGTTGAGATATTCATCACTCTAGGTGATATTCAAGCACTCTTCAAGATACTTATGTAGTTGGATGTTCTTATCAATGGGTTCCTTCTGAGCTCGTACAAATCCTATTCTGCACAGGTGGTTCTTTTCTCGAGATATACTTCTACTTTACTAGAGAAGTGTGTCTTGTCAATAAAGTATGACATGCCATAGTATATTGTTTCTGAGACAAACCAAGAACTTTGATTTGTATACTTGCTCTTGTAGATCCATATGGAATACACTACAAACTTCCTTTCAGGTCTCAAAACCATATCCTAGACACCATTCCCCATGATCAATTGTTACTCTTTGATCATATCTTCTTCCATAGATGGAAGGGTTTGCATCAATGATGTCACTCAATTGTGCCACATAAATAGAGTGTATCCTAGGCCTCTTAATTTAGTTTAGAAGTCCCACCATAATTTTCTTCATCTTGAATTATCTCTCATTCTCAATATGGTATTCATCTCTCGAGGTGGATCTACTTCTCTACTATATTCTTCTGAAGCTCTTTCTTTCGCACGGTGTCTCTGACCCTGGGAGCTTCAGGTTCATCTTCATGTATGTTTATTGGGGTGAATCTTGAATTGTCATCACTTGTTCTTCAGAACAAGTCTCATCCTTTTCTTGTATGAGATTGTATGCTATCTTTCCTACAATTCAAATGCACTAGTTGCATGGTTAGAAACATTTCATACGACATATGCATAATGACAAATTCTTATGCATCATGCAACTATTTTAGCTATCACAACATTCATCCATATCTCACGGAAACTTTCCAGATTCCTTCCATCTCTACCATAACATCATTGAGATTGTGCACTAATCCAATATGTCAGCAAAGAGATTTCATTCTAGATAAGTAGCAATGGAGTGTTGTATAGCACCATGGGCTACTTACCCATAACATGTATACAGTCATTAATGCAAACATTCTATCATGCATAATACACAACATATACAGAAAGACAATTCAAATACTTATCTTTGTTTGTTTGGTATATTCTTTCTTGAGCTTTGTCTTCATCTCCTTCTGTATTTGTAGCTTCTCCTTTGACCAATGAGATTGCTTCAATCTGTTGCTTGCTTGAAAGCTTTTCTGGAATGTTGATTCTAGTGGACCTATGTTTTGATAGATAAAATATAATTTTTCAACTTAGGTATCTTTCATATCTTATTGGATAGAAATATGTGCCTCCTCAAGGCAATATTATCAGCATACTCATTTTCCCAAAACTGTGATCAGAATTGTAAAATATCTTATGCCCTAGTTTTCTTCAATTTCGTCTACAAAATTTTGTGATATTGTTTCTACTGTATCTCCGAAATTATTGTTCCTATGTGTCTTAAACTTCGTACTGAGGTATCCCAGTCTGTCTTCTTTCCATTCACACGGGTTAGAGTAGAATTGGTTTCACCAATTGGGA
The DNA here is from genome assembly GCA_001517045.1 of Pseudotsuga menziesii. NCBI lineage: Eukaryota > Viridiplantae > Streptophyta > Pinopsida > Pinales > Pinaceae > Pseudotsuga > Pseudotsuga menziesii. Next base: position 7,627 of record LPNX010430615.1, read on the forward strand.
CTTATGTGAATTTTCCCAAGGTGACTTATTTCAGCATATCGAAATTGTATGGACTGCCACATGTCACTGTTTCACTTTTGAGGTTTGAAACTTTTACCACAAAAACTGAAGTCCATGACCTATCTGGAACATCTTGCAAAATTTCATTTGTACCTTCGTATCCAGATATATAGAAATTTTCCCTAGGTCATTTGTTTAAGGCCGAATCTTGGGAGAGGATGGAACCCTGACTTGAAGGAATCTGGTCTCCTATATTATACTGAATCTGAGGCTAAAAATTTTAAATAGGGTACATCAATATTTCATCTTCGTCCTGTAAAAGTTTTAGCTCTTAATCCTTCTCCAATATCAAGATATAGAGAAAGTCCCAACATGACTAGTTTTAGTCTTCTAGGGTTTTCAAGCATGAAACCCTAATCTTCAATAGTTGTAGTTGTAGTAGTGTTTCAACTACACAAAGAATTATTTCAGGGTAACTCTGATACCATGTTAATATTTTAATGTTTATATCATATCTTATAACATTTAGCATCATAACAACATAACCACAAGCAAAACGATCACTGAAAGATATAAAAGTACAACCACACAAAAGAACACAAAGATTTATCCTAGGAAACCCTCATGGGGAAGAAAACCTGGCAAAACTTCCTCTGTATAATATGTATCAAAAGTACAAGACAAGACCTCATACAGGTGTGCATCCTTCCAGCATATATATATATATATATATATATATATATATNTATACACAAGTGAGTGTGTGTTCAAATGAAGAACACGTCTCCTCTATTTATACTCTTTTTGACACTTGAATTTTAACGTAACAAGTCGGCCCCACCTAACTAACTGAGTTGAATTCACTTAAGAAGACTTAATACAATATTATATTATATTCATTATGGTACTATTGAGCGGACTTACAATGGAGGCTTTACCTCATGACTCTATGATGACTAATTACAATAGTAACACCCCGACAGAGGAATAATAACATCTCCCTTGGGTTACATGAATAAAATACATTTAGAATGTCCTTTGAAGTTACAATAATCAACAATGTGAACTTGCATTTCATGACTATTGTCCATGACAAGAAGGGATGCTTTGGGTTGTATGTCCAAAATATGCATGTGTGACATGCATAATATGGTAAAGTTGCATTTGTAAAATGAAAATGGCATGCATATGCTTGAACTATATGTCATATATGTGGACCAATGTTTCATGATGGAAGCAAGAATGTTTTGGGTTGTTGTCCAAAAGGTGCATGAGTGGCATGCATAGCATGCTGAAGAATAGGCTTGGAAAATGAAACGATCTCTCAGAGATTGTGCAAAAATGAATAATCAATGAGATGATGTGCAATCATCCATAGAAGACTATTGAATATTTTTATGTTTACAAGCATAAATTGTTGTTCAAGCTATAAATTGTGAATTATTTGTCTATAAGTTGTGAAAGAACATGTAAGAAGAATTTCAAGAATTCTTGTGATAGACCATCACTAGTATGGTGATGGAGAAAAAAATGGATGAGCTATAGTCATCCAATGAAGAAAAAATCATATAGATATATTAAGAAGGTAGGACAATAGTCCATGAGATAAGTAACTTGTTTCTAATACATATCCTTCTTTCTTTTGTTGATTGAGATTATTATATGCATGCATATGTTCCTTATGTTGTTTGCTGAGAACAACAAGTAATGATGAACAATGAAAGATTGAAGACTTTGTGAAAGTCTAGCAAAGGTTATCGAAAGAAAATAGAAGAAGTTGTCAATGAGTGCATGCAACTAAAAAGGTTGAAGACAAGTCTTGGAGATTTCCAACACTAGGGATGGTGTTGCTTCAAGGAGGGGAGGATGTAGTACACCTCATTTGCAGTTTTGTGTTTGTGTCTAAGTGTAAAAGTGTATCTATGTAAAGGTTCATGGTGAGGATCTCAAGGGAAAGGCTCCACCATTGAACATTGTAGCATTGTTAGTCTTGTCATGTGATGTTAGACCATGCGTTGGTGATGGCATGGTGATGTGAAGTAAAATATGAATGATGAAAATGAAACAAAAAGGGTTGGATGCGCAAGACCACGGTAACGAAGGGGGGACATTGTCCACTAGGAAAGGGAAAGGGGCTAGTAAATCCTCGTGAGACCTTAGGTAGAGTCTAAGCTTGCTTGACATGTTACTCGTTAGTGGAATTAGTGAGTTGTCGCTAGTATTGGTAACATTAGTGTGCCTTATGTTGCAAATAACCCATTGAGGGGGAATATATATTTTGTTTGTATGCATGGGAAAAAACGGTCAAATTTGAACCCGTCCCATCCCTTCCAAAGGGGTTTAGCTCGTCCCAGAAGTATTAAAAAAAATTACTCGTAAAAAAAAAATTAATTTTTTATTTTACCTGTCCACAAGGAAGGGCTAATTTAACTTCAATATTTCAAAGGAAGGGTGAGTTTTAATTTACCATCAAAATAATTTCCAATTGTATGTAAAGGTTGCATAGTGCGAATCTCCCAAGATCAATTTATGCCCCCCAATTGGTCACTGTGGTTAGTGCCAAGTGGTCATCTCAATCTACCCAATAATAATCCCCCATTATTGATGTATTTATTTGGGAATCCGCAGACCACGAATCACGATTCCGCATTAATACACAGTGTATTATAACTTTCGTAACCCGTTTCTCTGGCAACTGGCACTCGTTGCTTGAAGCTTCATATATCTCAATTCTCGCTTATTAATGGGATATCCTCTGGAAGAGTGGACGGTTGGAACTTGGAAGTTGGAAGCCATTAAATTTGTCATATCACATTATGCATAGCAAAATAGGTGATTTGTGAAGTCAAGCGGTCTTCACTCAGCCTGGATTCAGGAAGATTTGACAGCGGCAGCTTATTTGATATAGTAATTGTAATTAAGCCAGTTACAGCAAGCCCAATGCATTATGTCATTGCAAATTGCAATTCACCCAACGACCCATCACCTTCAAAGTTCAGGATTTCATAAATCCATAGACTCATAGAGGCTAGAGCCCTGTGAAGTTGTAACTTGTGTTAATAAATTTTAATTTCCCACTAAAATTTACATATACTAGCTTAAAATTTTCTTTAAAGACACTTTCTCATACATTTTTTTAAGATGTTGTAAAACAGTTGCTTGAGCACTTCGTGAGCTTCGTGAGCCAGCTGATTGCCTCAACTGTTAGAGTCTCGGACTTTTTTTTAACTCAAGTATTTTTATATAATGTAGTTTGTCTATTAATATTGTTTCTTTTCCAGAATCTATGGATTTTGTTTTTCCAGAATCTATGGAGTTTATTTTAACTGTATGAGGTTTGTTTTAGCTGCATGAAACACATATCTATTATGCTTGTTTCTACATATCTTCCCTACAATGGATTATGGAGCCGTGACTCATGAGTCCTTATGACTCATTTAGATGTTACCAGTTGCAACTTGCCATCATTCAGATGAGCACAATCCTACCTAGATTATACTATTTGCTATTTGCAATATAACTGTTTATAAATGCATTATGCTCTCATTGTTTCTCATCTAAAATGCCCATGTATTATGTTTACCTCCTTATATTATTTATTTTTTTGAGATAGAGGAGATGGCCTTACGGTACCCGCCATTCTTTAGGGATGCCAGCAAAATAAAGGAAGGTAGATCATATCCTTTGAGCTGTAGAATGGTTTTTTAAAGGACCAGAATCAACAAAAAGGAATGGTAGCAAGATATAGGCATACACATATACACTTTAGGCACTAAATAACATTTGCATACATGATAACTTCTGAAGGCTCATATACAAAAGGTTTTATTTTTGTTTACTCTTAAGTGTCATTTTGGTTTTTAGAAACACAAGTAGCTCTAGGTCCAGATATGTATTTTGGTGATTAAGAGCCAACATCAGCTATTATCTTTTCTATATCTATACCTCACCATGCCCTGAATGAATAAATCTAAGTTTCCAAGCTCCCTAGACCTCGGGGCCTTGCCCTTAAATCAAGTCCTTAACTCGAAGAAACTCGGAACAAAGAAACAATTTATGTGAATTTTGGACCTTCATTTTTCTTACCCAATTCTCCTTCCTTTTGTATGTCATATGCCTTTCAATTCCAAAAAATTCTTGTGTTTTATTGTAAAATTTCTTGTATTTTATTTTAAATTATTTTGTCTTTTTATATGTTAGAAATGTAAATTTATAAAATGTTTAATTTATTGAAATGTAAATTCTTAAATATAATTTTTTAATATATTGAAATATAAATGTAATGTATAATTTTAAAGGAAAGGTTAATATTCCATTGTTCTAGAAATTAAAAATTTATTGTATTTTTTTAAATTTTTATTTTGATATTGTAGACTAAATATCTAATTTTTTTATATAAAACCTAATTTATTTTTTCTATCAACCTACCCTATAAGTAAAATTATAAATTGTATTTGTATTCTAATTTTTTTATTTTATTGCATGGAGAGAAGCGAGGTGCTCTCAGTATGGGGGAGATCCTGTCACGTTAGTCATGTTATGCTAGATGACACAAAAACAAAACAAAACAAAACAAAACATTATGTTAACAAACATAAATTAAAAAATTAAAAAAACTAATATTGTGGATGCATATATTTATATAGTGTAAACAAAAAAGAATATAGAGAAAAACATGTGCCCTAATTTATCAAATAATAAAAACCCAATAATAAAACTAAATGAAAAGTAATTAAAAGATTCATGTTAAACCCGGATTTACCAAACACTAAAGGGATCAAAATGTTTGAGGTGTAATTTTTTACCAGCTTAGATCCAAATCCTAGGCTCTCTATCAAGCGGAGATAGGGATCACCATATACTCAAACCTATGCAAAGAAAAAACTCAATGTGTATGTTAATGAAATTCTGTTACTGAAATTCACTATATTTTTAAATATGACACTTTTCAATTTGACTATATTTACAATTATAATTAAACTTTTTTATTTAAAACATATGTTATGATTTAAAAACTTTTTAACTATTTAAAATATTAAAACATTATAATTATTAAAACATTATAATCTTATACTATTCCATAAATAGATTATATTTTCAATTATATTTTAATAACCTAAATTTTTTAAAACATTTTTAAACTTTGCAAAATGTTTACTTTTCTCTTTGTAGTCCACATGGGCACTGCCCATGCATTGGGAATTATAGGATTGTTGCTTGCTTGCTGTACAGATTTCATATCTTCTACTGCCCCACGCTGACTTGGGAATTATAGGATTGTTGCTTGCTTGCTGTACAGATTTCATATCTTCTACTGCCCCACGCTGACTGCGCTGCAATACAATGTGACTTTTACTACTTTATTGGGTTATGTCACTGAATTCATCATCAAATCAACAGTAGATGATAATGACAATAGTGATTCCAGCTTTTGTATTAATATTGAATATTTCCATGCTCATTTCATTCACCAACTCCTGATAAAATAGTTGGTTCTCTTTACCAACTCCCCATTCACCAATTATTATGGCGCGACTGATAAAATAGTTGGTTCTCTTCACCAACTCCCCTACTGATTTTACTTAAATAAGCAAAAAGAACCAGCACCGTCCTTCTAATTATAGTGGTAACGTGTGAAGATTGATATGACCAGAGTCTCATCAAACCAGACAAGATTTAAAGCATCACATGCAGCTGGCAAAAACCACACATTATGGAATGCTTTCAACTGACATTGTTTGTTTCTGTTTCTATTTCATCATGTTGTTTCTTACATATACTCTCTATTGTGCACCGCGATGTAATATATTGTGCACCATGAATAAATTGAAATCTGCAAATCTGGGTTCACCCTATAAATTCATATGGTTTTGTATTGATCATGATAAGCAATACTGTTCAGAGAATCCTGCATGCGTTCAGATTACTAATTATAGAGCACACTTGCTCATATCAGTGTAGGGATTTCAATCTTATCTCCGATTTTGTAATTCTAGCGATCAAATCTTTACATTGTTTTTACAAATATATAAATCTAGTCTGGTCATGATTCAGAAAGAGCCCTAGGATACTGGATAACGTCCATATTATTTTATAGAGGGGCCGGCCTGTATTGTTATTCTGGATTTGGAATATTCATATGTACATGCCCTTGTTATTCGTATATACATGACCTTGTTATTATCTTCATGATTATCAGATTTTGAAATGCCATGAAGGAGTCTTCATATTAATTATTCCATATTAATTATTTTTGGATGGTCATAAGTTTCCTGATAATTATATTCTGTTTTTATTCATGCAGGTAGGAGATTATAATATTTCACATGGAATATGATCACCATTCTATAGAAAAAATGGTTTCTTGCAAACTAATGACAGTCATTGGCATTTTCACACGTACTATTTTTATTTCAGTTCACATGAAATATGAGGCAAGAGCTAATTTAAAGTAGCTTGCGGGAATGAGGACATATCATCTTTTGCAAACAATAATTCAATTCATGGGAAGATTTCTGGAGCCAGTTTTAGGTATTATATGAACCTTTAGAAAAAGGCAGTGCTGGAAAATGGTTTTTATGTTGGGGTTAAAGTTGTTTGCCGGAACGAGGATATACCAGGGATTATTTTTTAAATTTATATTTATTACTTTTAAGTAAATTAATGTTACATAAGTTTACATAGGTTACATTTACAACATCTCTCTCATAATTATTTATAGCTGACATAACTTTATGTAATGTTACATAACGTGACAAGATCTCCTTCATATTGGGTTGTAGAGTGCCTCTCGGCGCAATGAACATTTAAAAATTTAAGATAAAAATAACTTACACCTAAAGAAATTGGATCCCTCTCGGTGCTTTCTAAATCCAAGTTTAAGGTGGATTTACACTAGTTTAAAACCCAATTTAGTTTTTCTATCATATATGGTCAACGGCCATCTCAGTATACACACATTTATCCACTACAAGAAAATAAGTTTTACAAAACATTGAGTTGTGTGTATGGTGTTGTTTATTTGTTATTGTTAATTAGTCCATTCATCTATAATTTTTCTCTCTATATAACTTATTATACCTGCCTCAGCAGGTATATTGTAATCGATTGCAAGTCAAACTCTTTTGACTTGCTCTATTTTGATGCAGGTTTAAAAAATTAAAATCTGTTTTGCAAAGTATAACTTAGGGATTTGTAAAAAAAAAAATTTAATTTTGTTAAAAAAACTATTTTGTAAACAGCTGATTGGTGGATAGAAGATGATGTAAGCTTTGGAATTTGGTATCTGGATTTGAGTTGACATGTGGCAACATGACGTCATAATAATAAAATTAAAAAAATAAAAATTATATCCCATTGCCATCTGTTATAGCAAGTGGTACCATCGGAGCCAACTGTTCTGGGCATAGTCAGATTTAATTCTTATGAGCGATCGAAGTCTATTGGCATAGCCTATGTGTGATTGTCCCATTCGCCTGTTGCGCACGAACTGCAGTCAAATTCAAGAGCTCTTTCTGTAATTTGAAGTCCTGGGTCATAAACAGAGTCGATCTTGCATAAGCCGTAATTTAACCGTCCTCAAATTTTCATTTGACAGGTAGGTGAACATGAAATTCCAGCTGTGGATACTAGACACAAGACAGAGATAGACCGCAAGGAATCACACAGAAACTGCTTAGTACAAGAATGAGAGGATCGTAACTTGCATAGTAATGTCAGTACAGGCATGAGAGAGTATGATATCACATCAACCCAAGCCAGGTAATGCATGGCAATAGAAGTACAGGAGTGAAGAAAGATACTACCACATCAACCCAGGGATTTGCACAGCGATAGTAATACAGGAGTGAGGTAGGATGCTTCAACCCAGCGACTTCCGCGGCAATAGGCAATAATAGTACAGGGGTGAGGGAAGCTGTTGTCTTGACAAAGCTTTTCGTGTGGGTAAATGACACAAACTAAATGAAATTAGTAATAAGAGATTAAAATGAATTAATCACCAGGGACCCCATTGGAGAGGAGGAGTACAGGGCTGGTTGACCATCCTTCCAGCCATCTCGGATTGTAACTTGCGCTGCAATTTAAGGGTGTCGGACATTAGAGCCTCGGCGTATTTCTCTTCCTGCTCCATGTAAACGTCCATGTACATAGTTGTTTCTCGTGAAATAAACTAGTTGTTTTTCTTATAGAAGCTTCTCATCAGAATCCTGAACTTCAAAGTTTATGTTGTCATATAACAGAAGCAAGACAACAAAACCAGATAGTACAATTATAGCTACAGAAACTAGACAATGACTATGTACCCATCATTCCATCCTAGCATGCTTATGTTGTTGTAGCTTCCCCTACTTTCACCACTAGCACGCTTATGTTGTTGCGGCTTCCACTGCTTTCACCACTAGCCGACCAGACAGGAAGGCCTGCTACTAGAATCAACCCATAAGTATCTCCTGCTTTTCATCAAATTTCCATCATATACCATCATAAATACGATTAATGGACATAATAAAACCATGTACAAAGAACAAATAAAACCTATGGAGGAAAGGATTACATCAAAAAAAAATCTCAACACTTACCCCATCGAGTGACCACCGAATTATGATCGTTTTGAATAGAACTTGTAGCTGCAGATACAAATGCATGTATATTCGAATGTTGGTTTCCTCCAGCCCTGTCTCTCCCTCTCCCCATAACATAGAACAAACCAACATGCATAACG
>LPNX010430615.1:19246-71372 GCA_001517045.1 Pseudotsuga menziesii
AGTGCTCCAACTTATGAAAACGTTACTTATGCAATTCTTATAATGACACTAACGAGACTCTTGAACTCTTAAATAGCTAATTGAACTGATACAAATCCACTTAATTACAAAGAATTACACAGAAAACATGAGTGAGACACAGAATACATTGAGGATGAAATCAAATCCAACCATCTCAAAACATCACAGAAAAATGTTGAAAGGTCAAATTGTAAAATGGCGACTGTGTTCAAGAAGCCTTGAATTCTGTTGATTTCCTATTTATGCTAGTCTATAAAAAAAACTTGCATATTTGTATAACATTATAAATTTATAATAAAATATAAATAAACTATTCTCACAACAAAGATATTAATTTATAGTCTTATAAGCTATTATTTCTCATTTCCTATTTATGCTAGTCTATAAAGAAACTTGCATATTTTTATAACATAAGTCAAGAATATTACTAGAAGTATGTAAGGAAGCTTGAATATGCTTGTTTTATGCTACATTGCAATAACCTATATCGTATTTAAATGGACATTTTTTAATTCATTTTTGTTTTAATTTCTTTCAAATTGTAATTATATTTGTCTTATCATATATTTTTATAGCAAAATTATCCTATTGCTATATATTTTCAATCTCTTCTTAGGAGGCAGGTACTAAGCAACTTTGTTGCTTATTCCACTTGTTTTAGTTATTAAAAAGTTTAAAAATGACAAAACTTTCTTTATAATACAATTTAATTTATTAATATTTTTCCATTTAGTTTTATGATGTTATATATCTTTATGTAATTTTATTTTTTTATTTTAAGTTTGAATAGTTTTTAAATATATTACAAATTCATTAAAAATTGACAATTAACAATTTAATTTATTAATCACTTTTTTTAGAGTTGTAAATTTTGGATAATCTTATTTTGATTCAACTCTTAGTATAATAATATTTATGATAATGTTGACTGGCATGTCTAATTTAAAATTTGAGGCACAAATATATTAAATTGAAAAAACAAGTTATATAATTTTACTTATTTATTTTAAGTTCCAATGGTTTTTTATATATATTATAACTCATTAAAAATGACAATTAGCAATTTAATTTATTAATCCATTTTTTAGAGTTGTAAATTATTTGGGATAAACTTATTTTGATCTAATTCTTAGTATGATAATGTTAAATGACATGTCTAATTTAAAATTTGAGGCACAAACATATCAAATTGCAAAGATAAGGTTCTAATTATCTTACATCATTCTTTTTGTCAACTATAATTACTTGAGGTAGAAGCACTTTTTAAAAATTTTAAAAATAGCAATTCTAGACATCCACATACATATTTTATATATGTTAAGTTTCAAGATGAAAAAAACATATAAAGTATTTTAATTATTCAAATAATTAATAGTAAAAAAACATTTTAATTAAATAATTAAGAAACAAAATCAATAAATTAGATAGAAAACAATTATATTATATATGAATGTATTCATATATCAACGCTTCATATATGCCTACATTGAAAACAATAATAATTTTTATATATATTTTTTCATTTTAAGAGAAAATATATTGTTGTTTTGTATTGATCTATTTACCTATTCTATTGTTTGTATTGATTAAATAGCCGTGAAGATTGAAAAATGTCTCCCATTGGTCACCCTAAGAAGGGTAAAAAACAATTGTCAATTGTTGATGCATTTGGTATCACACGACATTGTAATCAACCATGTAATTTATGAAATGAAGTTGATACTCATCAACATGAAGATGAAGAATCTGATAGTGTAGAAATTGTTGAAGGGGAACAACCATCAAAGAAATGCAAAAGAACTTTCAAATCTAAATGGAAGACAAGATTACCATGGGATTATGTTGTAAAAGATTGCAACGGTAATGAAAGACTAAAATGGTCATGGTGTGTTAAATTTAAGAGAGACACTCCATTTGCTAAAGAGGGAAGTACCACTCTTCAAGTTAGTGGTTTAAATAGCCATTCGAAATCAGAAGCTCATAAATTTTCTTTACAATTTTTTGAGGGAAAACCAAACGAAAAAATCTTCCGATTACCAAGCATGTAGAACTAATGGTAGATGTTGAGAAGGAGAGAATTATAACAGTGATTGAAACATGTATTTTGTTGTTATACATGATTTACCTTTAGAAATATACAAGTCAATTTGTGACTTGAATAGGTACAAATGCACTACACACATGCCTTTAACAGATGAATATTCTACATACACAAATACAACATCTGGAAAAGAGTTTCTTCAAGCTACTATAGAGGTATATTGGAAAAAGTTGAAAGATGAAATTTTATAGAGCCCTTTTTACTCAATTTTAGTTGATGAAAGTACTGATCGAACAATGGCACACCATTTGATGGTTTGTGTTACATATATGACAAATGAAGGAAGAGGAAAATGTGTAACAAAATTCATATGCTTGCTTCAAATAAAGGATGGAACAACCCAGTGCATGTATGATGCGGTGAGGTCTCTTTTAGAAGAGATGGATCTATATTTGATGAAGTTAGTTGGATTGGGCTATGATGGAGCGTCCTCATGAGCGGTATTCGTGAAGGTTTATCTTCTAATCTTCGTTGAGATGCCCCTCATTTGTTACATGTACATTGCATAGCTCATAGAGAAGCATTAGCAACAAATGATGCTTCATCTCATTTTCTAGAGTTGCAATATATTGACCATAATTTGCAAACAAAGTTTATTCATGGCTTGGAAAATCTACTAAAAGACATGTAGAATTAAAAGAACTAATGGAATCATTTCAAATCACTAAGTTGGAGGTCTTACAAATTCATCAAATCATGTGGCTCTCTAGAGGTAAGGTCATGGAAAGACTTGTTAAACTCATGACTGCTTTTCTAAAATATTGGGAGTTAGGGGAGAAAAAAATGTACTCGTTGGAAATGATATTTCAAGTACAAATTTACATCCATTTACGTGCAGATGTGCTCATTGAGTTAAATAAGTTGAATCAAAAGTTTCAATAGGGTCATGTTGATATTACCTCTATTGGCACTACTTTAAATGTTTCTATTAGCATGCTTCGCAAACAGTTTTTGGAAATCATATTTGGGGCAGGAGCAGTGAACATATCCTCTTTTTGAAGTAAAGTGCAAGGAGGAACTCTTGAGTTTGCAGATAGAACATGTATGGTACATTTACATCCATTGAGATTTGAAATTCTGTCGAAGATACAAAAATCGGTGACACTAGATGATCATATTATTTTGGGAAAATGTTTTGTTATAAAGGTGATTGAATCTCTAGATAGGAGGTTCACAGATTTACCTATATTCAATATTGCTAAGTTTTTCAATCCTCGGCATTATTATGAAGAAGTGAATGATAGAGACTCTCAAACAAAAAGGTGGTTGCAATGTTTATGTGAAAATTTTAGTATTGTGGAGTCACCTATTGTAGATACTACTAAATGTTTGGGTGAAATGGATGATTCATTTGTACTATTTATAAATCATACCCCAAAAAATAGATGTCACTACAACAAAAACTGGATTTAGCGTCAAATTTAGCGCCAGATTTTAGTGTAATTTTTTCTCAATTGTGATGAACAATCTCGTGCTAAAACAGGCACTATTGTACATTTTCATAAAACGTCGTCTATTGCGTCTTTTGTTTTGTCTTTTTAAACATCCATTTTTGCTTCCTTTGTTGCACCCATTTTTTTGCATCTTTTTGGACACCTTTTTTTGTGCCCAATTTTGCATCTTGTATTGCATCTTTTTTGCGCCCTTGGTTACATCCTTGTTTGCACCCAGTTTGGCGCCCAGTTTAACATCCAATGTTGCATCTGATATTGCTCCTAATTTGATGTCGAGTTTGGCACCCAGTTTTGTATCTGTTTTTATGTCTACGTTTGCATCTAGCTTTATGTCTAGTTTTACTTCTAATTTTGCATCCCATTTTACATATTTTTTTGTCCATGTTTGTGCCCAAAATATCATCATATTTCACATCCTCTTTTGCATCTAGGTTTGCACCTACTATTCCATCCTGGTTGATGTCTTTTTTTGCATCTAGGTTTGCACCTATGTTTGTGTGTAATATTGTGTCATGTTTTACATCCAATATTGCATCTAGTTTTACATCCAATGTTTCAAGCCATTTTACACCCAATATTGTATCTCATTTTATGTCTTTCTTTGTGCTAAGTTTTGCTTACAGTTTTGCTCCTAGTCTTGTGCTTGTCTTTACATCGAATGATGCATCCAATTTTATGCCAACTTTAGCGTCCAATTTTGCGTCCAACCGAGAATCCACTTTTGCATCTACTATTGCATCTAGTTTTCGGCATCACATCTTCTTTTGCGTCTAGGTTTGCACCTACTATTCCATCTTGGTTGATGTCTTTTTTTGCATCTAGGTTTGCACCCAGCGTTGCACCTAATGTTACACCCATGTTTGTGTTTAATGTTGTGTCATGTTTTACATCCAATATTGCATCTACTTTTATATCCAATGTTTCATCCCATTTTATATCCAATATTGTATCTCGTTTTAACTCTTTCTTTGTGTCAAGTGTTGCTCACAGTTTTACATCTAGTGTTGTGCCTGGTTTTACATCAAATGATGTGCCCAATTTTATGCCAACTTTAGCGTCGAACCAAGAATCCACTTTTGCATATACTATTGCATATAGTTTTGGGCCTAATATTGAATATAGTTTTGAGCCTTTAATTGTGTCTAGTTTTTTCATCCAATTTTATGTTTAGTGTGATGTCCATTTTTGTGTCCACGTTGTCTTATGTGACATCCACTTTTATATCCACGTTTGCATTTGGTGTGACATCTACTTTCGCGTCATGTTTTTCATCCAGATTTGCAATTAGTGTTGCATATAATGTTGCATCCATTTTGTGTTTTGTTTTGTATTTACTGTTAATTAAGAATTTAAAATTCAATTATTATTAGTGAAATATAACATTTTTTATTGTTTTTGCATCCATTTTATTAACTTCAATTAAATGTTGAAATACATCAAAATTATCAAATATCATTAAAAATTCAAAATTAAAACATGACATTTCTGAAGAAGTTTACTGAAAATTCTCAACATCCATCCAAAAATAGTAATATCATCGTATATATAATGCTAATTATTCATCAAAAGAACATTGGCAATTTCCAATATAAATAAAGAAACAAGACATTACTAATTATATCACCATCTTCTTTAATCAAATCAACTAAAATTCAAATGTTTGATCAACATATCAAAACCTTTCATGGATATCACTAGGGTAAAGTAAAAAGAAGTCAAACATATATATGATTTAAATACCAAACTAACAAAAAACAAGTTGTATAATATACATAAGTCAAAATTATAATTTTATCATAGTTATATATCATCAATAATATATGTAAATATAATCCAAAATGTATCATGTTCTTTAATCAAATCAACTAAAATTCAAATGTTTGATCAACATACCAAAACCTTTCATGGATATCATTATAGTAAAGTAAAGCGAAGTCAAATATATATGTGAATTAAATACCACTCTAACAAAAAAAATGTTGTATAATCTCTATATATAAATATAAAAGTCAAAATTATAAATGTATTATAGTTATATATGTAAATATAATGCAAAATGTATCATGTTCTTGCATAGCATCAGTCTCTAAATAGCACCACCAACATCATCATCAAGATCATGTTCATTATCATCAAAATCGTCATCTTGATTAACCTCGTCGTCATTGTCGCCATCATCATCATCACCATCATCGTCTTCTTTTTCTTATATATCCAATGTAGGCTCAACATAATTTGGGTCATTATCTATAGAGTCATCAATTGTTGTGATCTGGAAAAAAAATCAATATCAGATGTTAGTATTAATTTCATACCACAATGCATATTTCTCATATATTTTTAATATCACCTCATACCAAATTAAAAATAAGTATAATACCATTGCAATTAATGTGTGTGTACTAATATAGCTACAAAAAAAAGCAAAAAATAGAACTAAATGACAACTTTATTAAAACGTTTGAAGCTTTATCCAAGGTATTGGCATTTCTTTGGCATTCTAGTGTATTGCCTCTCTACTGCAATAAATCATTTGAAAATCTATCCAAGATATTGTAATCCCCTTTTTACTGAATCATAAGTGAAATGGATTCACTGATGAATTTTCAAGTCTTCTAAAAATACATCCTACATTAGATGTCAATGTGTTTATGACATCTAACGTCAATTGAATAGCCTAATGATGATTTACACAGATATGATAAAACTACCACCACTACATGAAAAACAAAGTGAAACATAGAGGCACTCAGACCAGATTTCACGCCAAACATATTGAAATGGACCCAACTTATGAAATTCAAATTTCTCACAATTCATTCAAAAGTTCAATTCATTTCAATAAAAAGCCATCAGATTAACTAGACCTATAACATTGACATGTGTTGCTCCATAAAGACTAGACATTGTAGTAGCTAAGCATGCTAGAATTACAATAGACTATCATTCATAGATATTGACAGCACACCAAATGAAATATATGATTGAAGCATTTGAATCAAAATAATACATCTTAACAAAAGTAAACCCTAGATTCCAAGTCAACGTAATTGAAGTTGCTATATGTTCAGTTTCAATTTGAGAGTTAAGTTGTGCAAGGATAGGTGACTGAAGGTTATTGGGCACTCTTCTAAGTAGTCTAATCATTGCTTTGTAGGTATTGGAGGTTATTTTACCCTAGAATTGGAAAGGTTAGGGTTCCATACAGACACCCAGGTCTATGCCGCTAACATGGTGGAGAATGAACAAGAGAATAATTAATGCTAGTAGACTTAAAATGTTGGCAAAGGTATGGAACACACTGTGTTGACAATAGAGTTTTCTCCAATAACTAAAACTGGGATAACTCATTAACATGGCAAACTGATACACACACCCATCTGCATGGTTTAATGTGGAACAATTCTTGATTTTTATTTTGCAATTTATGGAGGGCAGATAAGAGCAATTCTCATACACGCAAAGCATTATAACTTACGCATGGATTAACTAAAAGTTGTTGGCAGTTTATTGGGCATTGATAACAGACCCTGGGTAGCCCACACCAAGAACAAATAAGCATTTAAGGGCAGCTTAAATGCTGTATAAATGAAATTGAAAAGAGTTGAAGGTAGGAAATTGAAATAAACATAACCAATATAGAAAACCAGTCTAATCAAAACATGCCATTTTCACTTTCACAATGAACCCAAAATTGTCTTCTCTTCTTTGATATTTGCATAGATTTTGACCTTTTAGGAATGTTATAGTGCCCAAAATAGAAAAAAACAAAGCCTCGTATGCGCTCAACATGCCTAGTTTTTCTTCTAATCATCATCATCATGGAAACATTACCTCCTGAAGACTATAATTAAGATCACACATAGACACCCATACAAAATGGGGAGTAATAGACCTCATATAATGATTGGTTGGTGCCTTTTATTAAGTATGTTAAGCAAGAAAATCCACATAGTCAGCAGTCAGGAAATTAGGGAATAATGTAGCAGCAATAACAATGGTATAGTTCTAGAAATAAGGAAAAAACAACAGTATATACTCTACTTTGGAGGATACCTGTAGCAGATGGTATGCCTTGCAGCATGTGGTGGTTAATCTAATGCTAAAAGAGAATACATACAATGTCCTTTTGGTATATATTTCCAATAGAAAATGACTACTAGAAGACTAATGTTAAGAAACAAAAGAAAAGGAGGTGGGCTCAATCATTGAAGAGAACAATTCTTGCGAAGAAAAAAACAAATATTCCCCATTTGACTATATGCTATAGCCAGCTAACATATGAGATAATGATAATAATTCCTTTTATGTTATTTGAAGTGTCACTCAAAGATATTTAGCTAGACATAACTTTGTTACTAGTGTGATTTCATACAAACAATTGTTGGAGGATCGACTTTGGCAAGAAGTGGAAGCTTTTATGAAAACAACAAAGATATTTATATCCCAAAAGGAATGAAAGTTATCAAAAACACTGAGTCAGTCCAGTGGCACTCCCTAATGACAGGAAAAGGACTAGTTCGAATAGAGAGGCTTCCAACTGTGACTAATGTTGGTTTACCTATAGTTGTTAGGTGAATTTTCCTGTGCATATTTGCGTGATATCAAGCCCACAGATCTACCCAAGTGACCAAAACGTATTGTTTTTAGATGTCCTCCATAATATTCATGCTCAATTGCTTGTCATTTTAAATCATCATGTATCATTATTACAATAAGAAAATATTATATTTCGTATATGCATTTATGCACTTTGAGTGCCTCCGTTCTATGTTTTGTGTGCAACATCAGTTTATGAACCATTTATCTCATAACAGACCATGATTAGGCCACGCAGATTATTGAGCATTGAAAACAGACCCTGGGTAGTCCACACCAAGAAGAAATAAGCATATAAGGGCAGTTTAAATGATGTATAAATGAAATTGAAAAGCATTGAAGGTGAGTATTGATTGAACGCATTTATGAAGGTGTGTAAATGTAGGCTCCTAGTGGCATTGGGGTGATTTCCACTTCCACATGGAAAATGCAACCAAGAGATAACCAATTACCATAGGTAATTTTCTTAACTCTGAAAGATTAAATTGTAGAGAAATAGTCTACCCTATTCATTAGAATGGTAATGAATTGATTCCAATGTTCAAAGCTTGGAATATATGTGTACCTCTTTTTCAATAATTGCAGCTACAGCAGAGCTGTCTCCGGTAAGCATTGTCAGTTGGATTCCTAATTTCTAATAGAAGGTCTTCGTTAAAATAGATGTAACAAACTGAATTTTCATTTTGTAAACTGAGAACAAGCTACATATAGAAAATAAGCATAACCAATATATAAAATGAGCCTAATCAAAACATGCCATTTTCACTTTCACAATGAACCCAAATTTGTCTTCTCTTCTCTGATATTTGCAATATTTTGACCTTTTAAGTATGTTACAGTGCCCAAAACTGAAAAAACAGAGCCTCTTATGCGCTCAACGTTCCTGGTTTTTCTTCTAATCAACATCATCATAAAAAAATTGCTGGTTTTTCTTCTAATCAACGTCATCATCGAAAAATTGCCTCCTGAAGACTATGATTAAGATAACACACGGACACCCATACAAAACGGGGGGTAATAGACCTCATATAATATTGGTTGGTGCCTTTTATTAAGTATGTTAAGCAAGAAAAGCCACACAATCAGCAGTCAGCAAATTAGGGAATAAAGCAGCAGTTTAACTTATAAACCACACAGTCAGCAATCAACAGGCAACCCATATAAATTCTAGTTCTATCTTATAAAGCACCAAGACTTTCGTTTTATCTTTATTTAGAACTGGCGTTCCTCACCTTTAGGATTTGAGTATTCCATACCTCCATCTTTAGTTTCTTCTTCTGGGGAAACCTACCCAACCCTTTAGTATTTTACAACTATGTGCCTCATCTTTAGTTTCTTACGTTTAATCTTCCAGCTCTTACTTTTTTATATTTTGACATCCAAAGTATTCAAACAAGCACAAATAACTTCTGGCAAATCTTTATTGTCGCTGCAATTTGGAACCCAGCATTAAAGAAAGACATGACATAAGAGGTATTTAATGCTGAGATGGATGATATTCATTAATTAATATACATGGCAGAAGGCACAGAGCAGAATTCAATGCTAGTTGCGTCCAATCCAACGTTTAATCTTCTAGCTGTTACTTCTCTTATATTTTGACAGCCAAAGGATTCAAACAAGCACAAAATAACTTCTGGCAAATCTCTGTTGTCGCTGCAATTTGGAAATTACTGGGTTAGGTCCGAGTTGCTTCCTGATCTGAGGATTTTATAATAAAAAACCTAAAAGAAGAAATCCATAACATTTGGCAGTCCCTAGGGTAGGCATTTGTGATTCAATATCAGTTCAATTTCAAAGTTTAGGATGTGTTGGTTTTACGTTAACCAACTCAAAAACTCATGAAAATTGTACCCATGCTTCTCTTCTCTAATATTTGCATAGATTTTGACCTTTTAGGGATGTTACAGTGCCCAGAATTGAAAAAGCAAAGCCTCTTATGCGCTCCTTAAATCTATCAGTTGCTTGTTGGTTAAGCACAATTGCAGTGTCATGGCTAGCTAGTGCACTTATTTTAATTTATCTCCATCTAAGTCACAAATTCACCTCACCTATTTCATATATGCATTTATGCACTTTGAGTGCCTTGATTCTATGTTTTGTGTGCAACATCAGCTTATGAACCATTTAGCTCATAACAAAAATGTGTGCATCTCTCACAATTGCCTCCAAAGATATGGCATTTATTCAGATGAAATATGCTGCGGCAACTGTGGTTTCTATGTTCAAATTGCAGCGCCTAGTTGAATATTCAGCTATGGGAAATCCAAAGCTCATTCACAGCTTGACTACGCGCATGAAGGGTGGTTTTTTCATTTTGCTTGAAAAGAAGAGGGCTGATTGATAGCCCTAGTATCCCCATCATAACTTCATTCGGTTCAGTCTTTTTCACTTATAAAAATACACTTATAAAATAAAGGATATCCAAATACCATCAATTATACTTTAAGCTTTTAACTCGCATTTAGTATTATTCTTGAAAAAATTAAAATATAAATCCTCTGTCTTTTTCTAAAAACAGAATTTCAATTAGGTTCTGAAAAAATTAAAATATAAATCCCCTATCTTCTTCTTGAAACAAAATTTCAATTAGATAAGAACCCACAGATTTAATAAAATGTTGGTTTACCTATAGTAAGAACCCAGAGAGGCTTCCAACTATGACTAATGTTGGTTTACCTATAGTTGTTAGGTGAATTTTCCTATGCATATTTGCGTGATATCAGGCCCACTAGGTGGATCTACCCAAGTGACCAAAATGTATTGTCTTTATATGTCCTCTATAATGTTCATGCTCAATTCCTTGTCATTTTTAATCATCATGTATCATTATTACAATAAGAAAATATTATATTTCATATATGCATTTATGCACTTTAAGTGCCTTCGTTCTTTGTTTTGTGTGCAACATCAGTTTATGAACCATTCACCTCATAAAAAATGTATGCATCTCTCACAATTGCCTCCAAATTATATGTGCCATCAAAGCCCTACTCTTCTATATGCATCTTGTCAGTTATTGGCAACTTAATAAGCATCATTGATTCACGATTCTTTGCATCAAATTTATCCTCTACCAAGGTCTCCTTCCCTATGACTACATCAAGTTATTCCCCACCATTGGGCTCTCTCACCTATTTGTAATAAACATATGTATTGAAGATGGCTATCATATGTTGCTTCTAGGTACTCAATTGTGACCATGAGACTTCTTCCTAGATTTTAGAATTATATTTGAAAAACTAGAAATATTTAAAATAATAATGATAACAATAGCAATCAGATAAGTCCTAAGAAACTTACAACCCACTCAGGATGTTTCTTACACAGTCACTAGGATACATAGTCACAACCCACTAGGTTGGGTCTTACACAATCACAATCCACTGGGTTTAGCAATGTCAAGCTAATATACAAGAAAAACCCAGCCTAGTTAGGAATAGTTAACCACAATCCACGCCCCATTTAGAATTAATATTATTACAGTCACGTCTTTCCTACAGGATCTTTAACACACTCACGGCCTGCTAGAATACTATTACAATCATGTCCTGCTATGAGAGGGCTATTACAGTCACAGCCTGTTGGGAAAGGACTTATTATAGTCATGACCTGTCCACATGGTTTCCAAAAAAGTCAAGACCATCCCTAGAGGGCTCCAAAACAATCAGGGTATGCTAAGAGGGGCCAATACTGTCACACCCAGCCCACAATGGTTTCAAATCAGTCACGACCAGCCAGGGGGACACTACACAGTTCACAGGTTAGCTGATTGAGATCATGGCTCAGCAAGAGTGACACTACACAATTCACAGGTTAGCTGATTGAAATCATGGCTCAGCAAGAGGCACACTAATAGTCCATGGGTTAACTGCAAGAATCCATGACCCAGTACAGTTCATAGTTCAGTAGAGAAGGAAACAACCCTTAAACTCGTATTTGATAACCTAGGGAAGAAGCAACAAAACCCTAGCAGCATATTCCTTGACCCCAAACATAAAGATCAGAGCTCAGGTTTAGCTTCTTGGATAATGTACAAAGAAGGATAAGTCTTGATTTTATAACTTGAAAAAATATCTAGAAAGGTCCTTCTTCAACCCTAGCTTTTAGGGTGGTTACAAATAAAACATAAAATATAAAATTAGGTTGACATGAAGTAAAAAGAGAAAGGACCATAAGTCAACCAAAGGGGTCACTAAAACCCCCATTATGCATCACACGCAGATGCAACTGCTAATTCACAATGGTAGATGCTTTGTGATCCGGAGTAGAGGCACATATATGTAAATCCTAGATGCACACAAGAACAACATCCATACCCCAAGTTGAATGATTGTTTAATAAAAAACAAGTGCACAATCCATTCTCCATCTGGATAGAATTTGAAGTGTAGGTTAAAACATTGGAGGTAAGCACGATCAGTTGGATTCCTAATTTCTAATAGAAGGTCTTCGTTAAAATGGATGTAACAAACTGAATTTTCATTTGGTAAAACTGAGAACCAGCTACATATAGAAAATAAGCATAACCAATATAGAAAATGAGCCTAATCAAAACATGCCATTTTCACTTTCACAATGAACCCAAAATTGTCTTCTATTCTCTAATATTTGCATAGATTTTGACCTTTTAGAGATGTTACAGTGCCCAGAACTGAAAAAAACAAAGCCTCTTATGCGCTTAGCATGCCTGTTTTTTCTTCTAATCAACATCATCATGGAAAAATTACCTCCTGAAGACTATGATTTCCACCTAACAACTATTCAAACTATGAACCTAATTGTTGGTGGGTAACAGATGGAGGTTGGGTGAGTTGTTTGAGACTGGTTATTTTACCCTAGAATTGGAAAGGTTGGGGATCCATACAGAGACCCAGGGTCTATGCCACTAACATGGTGGGGAATGAGAAAGAGAAGAAGTTATGCTAGTAGATTGAAAATGTTGGAAAAGGGTATGTACCTTAGTTATTTAACAAAACTCATTATATTAGCATACATACCTCAGTCTCGATCCACAAAACGAAATCAATCCATTTCTTTTGATGCATCGTTTCTTTCTCTAGGTTATTTGGACGTCTTCCATTTTTTTGTTCCTGCCAATTTGTACATATGGAGAAATTAGATAAGATTGAAATTATGTTACTACAACTTATATAAGAAGAAATATCACAGATTTAATATACTTACAAAAGTTGTTATCAGTGCTTTTAAACCTTTTTGGCCACTACGATGAGTGGCCTTTGACTTTGCTACCCTCACCTTGGAGTCCTTGTCCTTATAAATAAACCAATTGAATTCAATTTCACAAAATAAAATTATAAATGTTTAATATGTATTAATACATTTGAAATATCATATTGAACGAAAAATTCAATACCTGAGTGATCTCCTCGCTGGACTTTCTTTGTGCTTCCAACTTCTCATGGGATTTTACCAATTCCTTCCATACCTTCATAGGTATGTCAAATGGCCTTTGTTTAAGCCTTTGATCCTGAGGAATTTTTTTTTTCTGGTTTGGTTGCAACGAAACCTTTTACAGTTTTCAATCATTTGCGATTTTACCTTTGTCACTGACCAACCAGCCCAAATTCACTCTCCATGTCCTGTATCACCGTCTTTTTCAAGTGAAGTGGAATTTTAGAGAAGGTGAGATGAAGATGGTCTCTAAATCTCTGAAGGAAAGACTCCCTTAGCCTATTCATGAAGGTTTTTCCTGCATTTGTTCTTCGTATCTCCCTTGAAACAGGGTCATACTCTATTTTAGTACTTAAAGTACCGACACATGATTCATAAGTCAAGACTGAACAAGAATTTGAGGTGCCGGGTGTTGCTAGGACATTAGCAAATGCATAGACACACTGTTCTTCATTATTGGCTGCTACTATTGATGATATTTTCTTGGATCTTTTACTCGACCCTCGACTGGATGGGGAATTTATTGATTCACATAGAACTTGTTGATTAGATGGATCAGGTTGATGAATTTGAGATGATTTTGTTCTCAAGAAACTGATTAAGGATTCAGGATCTAAATATTGGAGTTTTTGTAGTACTTCTATCCCAATCACATCTATTAGAAAAGCCTCTGTTACTGGATTCTTTCCCTGTCCAAAAAAAGTACGAAGATGCAATAACACATACTTAGAACCTTTGTTGAATGAAGTTGTGACACTTAACTTACATGCCTCATCTTTAGTTTCTTATGTTTAATCTTCCAGCTTTTGCTTTTCTTATATTTTGACAGCCAAACCATTAGACACCAAATACACAAAGTTTGATCATGTATATATCAAGATCATATATGGGTGAATATAATAAAATCGCACAAGTTCGATACATATTTGAAACAAAATGTGTAAAAATCAAGGTCCTAATTGCCTCCAACATCCAAATAACATATACAACAAATAACTACACATCAACAAAATCCTGCCCTATAATGGGATCCTCATCATTAGTAGCCCCATATGCATCCTCATCTAGCCTCTAATTAAATCCTCAAGGGAAATCAATGCTAGTGCTTGGTGCTACTAGGTGATCTAAACCCATTCACATGATCTTTTATCAAGTCAACAACCTCCAGCTTTGGTAAAATAGTCTAACCACATTTAAAATGAGGCAGAAAGCTTAAGTTGCATGATACCCCTAAAATTGGGTCAAGAGTTCTTTTGTTTTTAGCAACAAAGCAACACCATATCATGATGGATTTATGTGCACATTTACAAGACAACTGATAGAAAGTCACTGAAGGTACTCTAGAGTCCATAATCAGCCTTATCAACAAAACAAGCAGGTGGACAGATATGACTAAGTTATAAAAATCCCTGGGGATACTAGTTGTGAGAAATAGCATGCATATAATTAATGTTTATATAATAAGTTGACTTCCCTTGACATAAGTAAACTTTCCTTTTAAGTTTTTGGGTTTCTATTGTGCAATTCAAGTTATGACAGAATCACAGATGCTTCAACTAGGATTTCTCTGCTTACAGGTCTCACAATTGATCTTATAGGTCTAGCCTTTACTCTTTTGCTGCTTTAAAATCTACCAAATCTCATCACTACATATTAAACCTTTTATACTAGAAAGGTATTTCAACTATGAAATCTGATCCTATATCCCATAGAAGAAAGACAACCACCTTGTTCAGAGTGATACGCAGAAGTGCAAGCCAACATCAGTTCTTGACAGTGAAAGATGCCCACAAATTGTTGATATTAGGAAACTTTTTCCATGCCTTCAGGTCAAATTGTTTCCATCCTAAGATGGAGGGTATTTTACAATAATATGTTTTAGGTGCTTCTATTAAAACATGTGCATACTCTTAAGAAGTAATTATCCCCATTTGAGCAAAGTCATCTCCTTTGCACTTGCATGCTCCTATAGAATAGGATTTGCAGTAGTAGGATTGGGAAATGAACTTTGTTTGATTGGTGGGGTCATTGGACCAGGTCGACAGAATCTTGATATACAACAGCTTTTTGATGTGGATATTTTAAGCGTTAAAAATGAACGACCAATATGGAGTCCAGCAACACCTATGACACGCTGTCGAGGCACTATAGTTGGTTGTACTGTACTAAGAATTTAGTCTGTGGCAATTGAATGTTACCTTAAATTTGTGAGTATTTCCAAGATACTGAATTTAATTCCAGTGTCCAAGCTACTGATTCAGTTGATAGAATACAAGTGGTGTAATTATTTTTTAATATCTTTTCCACTCGGCATGCAAAAAAATGTAGCAAAACATAACTAAATTGGATTCAAATAGGAAACTCAATCAAGTCTAATTGAACTTGCAAATTATATAATTATTGTATGTAACTCTGATTTATTCTATGTAAGTATTCAGTATTGACACCTTGCATTTCTTTAGGTATTATTAAAATATTGTGCAAAGGCTAAAGATGTCATCCTTCTTGCTAAGTTGACTTCTGTGTTTCCTAAACTTGCAGTAGCAATCCATTTGATTCCTCACCTTTTTTTATTGTGGCCTGGTGTAATTGGAGTGTCTGGAATCCAACTAAAGACATCATTCATGTCTTACATGAAAATCTAGAGGCCCAGCAAATGGCCATATAAAAGTTGTATATAATGTTTTCTTGGATATTGATATATGGAAGATATTGGAATGCTATATCTAACTGTCTTCGTATCTAGCCATGTAGACGTCTAGCTTTATGGTATGCACAATGCTTATTTCAGGTAAGTGCAATTTATACTTGGAAGCTGAAGTCATAGGTTTGTTCACACAATTAGGTAAGGATGTTGTGACTCTGAAGTGGATGACTTTTTATCTCAACCTAGGAAGAAAATAACCTTTGCCAGATTTGGAGTGGCATCTTGTCAAGTGCTTTTCAAGGATATAACTGTCCTAATCAACTGGAGTTCCCTGCTAGCCTTCTGTAATCTAATGATGATTTTTCCAAATAGTGAATGTCTTTAGGCATTGCCTCAGACATTCACTATTTGACAATCAGAGAGCATAGTTGGTGGGTTTTACATTTTTTATAACCATATTTGTGGAAGGCTAGAAGCAATTTTCTCTACATCTGAATAGTTCAATGGTTTTCATGGATGCTGACTTGGCAGTATGCAAACCCCAATACGACTACTAGAGGAGTAATGTGAAGAAACAACAAAAAAGGAGGTGGGTTCAATCATTGAAGAGAACAATTCTTATGAAGAAAACAACAAAGATAAAAAAGCACAAGTAATAGGCTGGTATAAAAAAAAACAAATACCTGTTCTACTCTAAAAAAAACAAATACCAAATAAATAAATAATTAAAAGCAAATACCTGTTCTGCTCCATGTGCGCTTCCTCCTCCACTTGCCTTTGTCGCAAAGCACAAGTAACAGCCTGGTGCGATGCTTTTGCTTAATCTTCTCAACCTCCAAGGGCACTTTTCAACCTGCAAGGGTGAAATATGCATTCAACCTGAAAGAACCCATGCTTTTTAAGTTTCCTCCTTCCACACTGGGCACCACTATTTCCACCTGCGTGTTGGCCGTGGATTTGAGTCCAGGATTGCGCCCAGGAATGCGCCAATCCCTTCCTGTGATTTGACATTGATTTGGGGCGCTTTCCTGGGCACCACTGTGTCCACCTGCATGATGCCCGTGGATTTGAGTCCAGGATTGCGCCCAGGAATGCTCTGAGCCCTTCTTGCGATTTGACATTGATTTAGGGCTCTTTCCTGGTCGCCAATTAAACCTGGGATAGCGCCAAACTTGGGAAAGCATGTAAATATATCCCAGGATTTGGCTAAGCCCTCATATTTCAGTAGAGGCGGTCCACAGCTCTATTTGTTGGCTCATCAAATTGTTGTTAACTGAGGGGGTTGCAGGCAGCATTATCCTTCCCTCCACCCATCAAAAAAATGAAACTCTCGAGGAATGTAGTAATCTTCTGTGCGGGGTTTAGTGGAAGGTAGGCACGGTAACTTCTGCACAGGGTTTAGTTGAAGGTAGGCACTGTAGCTTCTGCTCGGGGTTTAGTGGCAGGTAGGCACCCTTAACTTCAATGTAAATCTCTCAATTTCCAAATTTTCAGTACATGTTCCATCTCTGAAAGGGGTTAGAAGGATTTGTTTCTCTCTTTCCTCGTGTTACCCCTTGGTTGGATAACACCCAGTATGATCCCTCACTATCATTTGGTAAAATTAAATCCCTCCTTTTGGACGGCATGAACCCGTATCCATTCGTATCCCTCCCTTTCTTGGTCCGGTCAATCCTTTCCTTTGTTTTTTTAACCTAAGAATTGAAGCTTTGGGAAACATTAAGCTATGTAGAAAAGCGTTATTTTTACTATTCGCATGTGTGGTTGCAGTCATCATGTTGAGGGAGGAAGCCGAGGTCATATTCTCTTTTCAAAAAAGTGTAGAGGATTTGGGACACACAAATCACGGTGTCAATATACCACATATTGGCTATATCGTTGGTTATAGCGTTTCTCCTTTCCTTCTGTTTCGTTCTCTTGCCTTTGTATAAATTCCTTTTGACGAAAAGAAGGATTTGAGGCCGTTACTATTCAACTATAGACCAAACTCAAATGCATGTAAATCATAGCATTTAACTCAAACCCTAAACAATTAACTTAAATGGAGCCACAACAACAAACAGTTTATCTTTTATTAGTTAGCATACACATTTTTTATTCACTTCTATAACCAAATCCTTCAAGTTTTTTCATGATTCCATGTAATTATAAGTCTTTTCATTGTTTTGAAAAGTTGTTTTTTATGATAGTCTATTTGGAAGTATACAAGTTTGGTCTATAGATACACATCAAGTACATAATAGCACAACTATTAGCCAACAACTTTGGGTTTTTGGGACATCTTGAAGCTCTAGAATTAGACTTACTATATATTGCTTTTTATCAACATGCTCTATAATATGGTCGCAACTAATTTTCAATATAAAAAAGATATTGTATTCTATTAGAAAAATACATATTCTTTTTCTAGGGTACTTTAATGCTAGAACACAAGGTAAGTAAGTTGTAATCCTAAGGAACATATAAAAATCTAATATTTTTTTTTGTTATAAGACCATTTCATTAAATTTGGATTCACTTTAGTCTAAGCCTCTTCGAAGATAGGTCAAATCAATTTTTCCAAAGTGAAAAAATTCCAAATGTGCCAATATCATACTAAAAATTAGAAAAATGGATTTAGAAGTGATAAACCCCATGAAAAAAATCCCCCATACTACATCTTGATTGCTTCAAGCCATGCTACTATTGCTCCTTTAACAATTCTCCATTGTTTGTCAATAAACTAACGATTGAAATTCCTCTTAGTTTATTTTTCTTTCAAGCAAGCATTCCAATCCCTCTAATTTTCTCCTCATTGTATGATATATTTCAATATTATTACCATTTAATAAAATTTATTATCATTATTGTTTATTACGGGAGCCATAGGAGGCCATGGACACAAATCAAGACATTTCTAAGCAGGAAAGAAGACCTCTTACTATTAAAGCACGCCACATGCGAAAGTGGATGGAAGAGGATATGACAATAGAGTCTACAGATACAATAGAAACTGACCATAATGAACAAGGGGTTAGTCATGATGATAATACATGGGATGAATACTTACAATTGTTGTTTTTAGTTGTTCAATATCAATTCAATTAGATAATTGTACAATACAAGAACATTATATAGTCTATGATCCAATCTTGGAAAAAATTAATGCATGTGTCGCTAGTTTTAGGTTGACAATGCAATCAAAGTAAATGAGGAGTTGATGCATTATGTTAGACCAATATAATGATCTATCCTTAGACATGGGCCTCCTACTGTTAAATCACGCAGAAAACAATTGGTGGAAGAAGATATGACAATGGAATCTATAGATCCAACAGCAAATGAGCACAATGAATAAGAGGTTAGTCATGACAATACTACATGGAATCAATACTTTGAGATGATTGTTGATTGTGGATGTTATACATGTTGTGGAAAGAAAAAATTCAAATGTGAAATTGTACAAAGACGTTACATAAATGGTTACAATATTTTAACCAATAATTGTTATGACCTAATATTAAATCATGGTTGCATTTAATTATAGGTTGATGCTGATGATACGGCTACTAATGGTCAAGGTCCAACTAGGTGATTAAGAATTCAACGTGATGATCCAATTCATCCTTTAAACCATACTAGGAGAAGAAGAGAAGCATTGAAGAGAGAACTACAACCTGCAAAATTTGAAGAATTAATGAAATTAGCAAGAATTGATGGCATGCCTCATCATGTTCATAGTGAACATGATGACGAAAATGAAATGCACAAAGAAGGATTGAATGAAATGCTCACAAGTTTCTTTGGGGATGGAAACAGTGATGAGGGTGATGATCCTATGCATAACATTAATGATGATATAGAGGTAAATTGCCACCATAAAAAATTTGACGATATTAACATTCATGAATCAATCAAGCAAGCAGCAAAGACAGTCGTGTTCAAGTCGGGTGCAAGTAGAACATCAAAGCTTGCATGCACATTAATATTATGGGAAGTCAAGTCATTATTTGGTTGGTCAGATAAGAGCTTCACTACTTTGCTAAAGTACGTTGAATTATATTTATAGATTTGCATTGTTAATTGGTTTACACAATCAGTAGATAAGTATTAAATTCAATCGAATTTATTTAAGTGGACTTTAAATGGATATATGTTATATAAACAATGATATTAAATGACATTTCTAACATGTTTCTTTGAAAACAATATTACAGGGCACTAAAGGATAAAATATTCCCCGAAGATAATGTGTTGCCATCAACTTGTAGAGAAGCACGTCAATTGTTCGTTGAGTTGGGGTAGAATATAAGCAAATTCATGCATGTCAAAATGATTGCATCTTATATAGAGGTGAATATCAAAATAAACAAGAATGTCCTGTATGCAAAGAGAGGAGATATCATACAGATGTACAAAGTACTACTGTTCCAAATAAGGTTTTACGCCACATGCCAATTATACCTAGAATTCAACGAATGTTTTGTTGCAAGTCACTTGCACAATTGATGGACTGGCGTGCAAAGCACAGGAGTAAAGATGGATTCATGCGAATTCTAGCAGACTGTAAATCAATGAAACACATAGAGGGAAAATGGCCAGGAAAATTGAAAGATGAACCCTGTAGTATTAGATTTGGGCTTGCAATAGATGGAGCGTTCCCATTCTCTTCCATGAGCGCAACTCATACTATCTGGCCAATCGGCTTGATAGTATACAATATTCCCCCATGGATGAGTGTTAGAAAGGAGCACCTTATGCTAACTCTCATTGTTCCAGGAAAACATCAAGTAAAAAAAATGGACGTTTATATTGCGCCTTTTATTGATGAGATGCAATTGTTATGGAAAGGCATAAGAATGTATGACATATCACGTCGTCCATCAAATAGGTTCTTCATGTTCTATGGAATACTATGTTGGACAATTCATGATTTCCCGGGACTTGGTGATTGTTCAGGTAATAAAAATAATTTTCATATTTGCACATCATAATTTATTTTCAATTCAACTTGCATATAACTATTACATTATTATTATTTTGTTATAAAAATTAGTTATTGGATTGCAGGGCTAAAAACAAAAGGTTATTTTGCATGTCCAAGATGCGTTGAACAATTTGAGGGTAGATATTCTAAAGATCTACGCAAAGTTATTTATGCAAACAATAGGGTTTTTCTACCACCGGATCATAAGTTCATAAATCGCTTAAAGAATCAATTTGATGGAAAAATTGAAAATAGACCTCTTCCCAAGGTTATGAGTCCTGTTGATTGGCTTAAAAGGTATGAAGATGCTGAATTGAAATCTTGGAATGATTTTTTCTTCATGATCATTCAATTGAGGAACCAGAACAAGTTATGGTTGAAATGGCAGAAGGAATGAATCGGAAATCCATATTTTATGATCTCCCTTACTAGAAGGATCTATTAATATCTCATTTACTAGATCCTATGCATATTTTCAAAAATGTCCCTGATTTTATTTTTCGACATATAGAAGGCAAAGATAAAGACACCTTATCATCAAAGAGAGATATTGCTCTTTCACGTACTAAATTTGATAGAAAACATTTGTGGCCAAATCAAGAAAATGAATCATACGCAGAAGCACCATGGATTCTAAAAAAGAAAGAACTGGATCAACTAAAAAGTGTGATGCGTTCAATAAGAACACCCACTAGCTATGGCTCGTCATTGAATAAATATTTTACAGTAGATGGACATGTCACGGGATTTAAAACACATGATTACCATAATTTTATGAAGGTATTTGAATCAATTAATTATTATTGTTATTACTTACTTACTTTTTTTATAATTATGATAAATCGATATTAATGAACTCTGGTAAATGGGTTTGATAGCATATCATGCCATTGGAAATTAAAGGGGATTCATGTCTTACAGTTGACTTAAGGAATGCCATAAGTCGATTGTCAGCGTTTTTAAGGTATATTGTGGGTTGATATTTACAAGGTTTATGGTATGAAATGTTACTGTGTATGATGCAATGATATATTATATTTCATTTTAAATGTCATAAATGTTCATACTAATTTTGTGTCATTTATTAGGTGGTTGACCTCTAAAGAGATCCATGTGTTTGAAGTGCCAAAATGGAAGAAGGAAATTGTTGAAATTGTGTGTGTATTTGAGAAGGAGTTCCCTACAAGTTTCATGGACCTACAAGTACATTTACTTAAACACCTAGTCGATGACATTGAAATAGCAGGCATCATTTCAACGAGGTGGATGTTTTTCTTTGAGAGGTACATGAAAACCTTAAAAAGATATGTCCGACAAAAGGCACGTCCAGAGGGTTGCATGGCTGAAGGGTATGTATTGAATGAATCATTTTTCTTCCTATGTGAATTCCTTGGTAAAGAGTTTGTAGATGGTCCACAATTTTGGGATGAAGAGCGTGCATCAGATATTATAGATGGAGAAAAACCTCAAAGTAATGGTGTTCAACAAGAAATTGGTAAGTAAAATCATCATTATTGTGATTATGTTTAGAATCATTTACTATATAGTTTTGTGTTTATCAAAATAAAATAATAACATTTACATTTTGAATTATACATGTTGATTTTTAATAGGTGTCGATGAAAGTGCCATGCTTGACAAGTTCGTTCTATACCAGATGGACTACATGAATAAATGGATTGATTTGTACGATATAAAAAGGGAAGAAGTGTTAGAAGAAAGGAGACAGTTTAAGAGATTGAACCAAAGGAATATCCCACTTCCCACAAATCTTTCTGGTGAATGGGGAAAAGATTGTACTCTACAATGGATTACACTACAAATTCAAAACCAAATGGATGAGGAAGGTATAGATGCAAACATAACAAAAGATGAGATCAACATTTCTAGAGGATGTGAACGAAAGGTAAAGCATGAAATTCTTCAAAAATGTTGCTTAAAATTGTTTAAAAATGTTGCTTGAATATATTCATCAAACTATTAATTATTTAATTATGAATAATCGTATTTATTTGCACTAAAAAAAATGGCCTTTCACAGGTGAGAAAGTATCTCGCATTATGGGCACACGGTCGTCATTATCATGTAGAAAGAGTAGATGTAAAGAGACGAACATTTGATTGTGGGGTTATGGTTGATTTCAAGCAATCAAGTCGAGCAAGTTCAAAATATAAAAACATTGTTGAAGGGATATGTTGGAAAAATACATGAAATTATTGAGTTGGATTACCGCTCTTTCAAATGTTGTATTTTTAAATGTAAATGGTATGAAGCATTTGAGAGGACAAGAAGACATGATACCCATAGTGGATTGTTTTCTATAGACTCCTCAAAGTACCTACTAGAGGATAAGGAGCCTTATGTTCTACCAATTCATTGTGAGCAGGTATTTTTTTCCTAAAACATAATATAAATATAAGAAGCATTAGTCGTCAATATTTTGATAATTCATTTCCTATTGGGAATATATATGTGTTTAATGATAACAATAAAAATGTAATAACATATGTCTAATATATGGATCTCCTTCATGCATAGGTATTTTTCTATGAAGATATTTTGGATCCAAAATGGATATTTGTCATTGATTATGATCCAAGATTAAGACATGTTTTCGAAGATGCTTCAATCGATACTGAGAAAACCAATGATGCCCAACCAAATATAGTTGAGGGAGAACAAATTGGCATCCATGATGATGTTCAAGTTGAAGAAGATCTAATAGAAGAATGTGAAGATGATAATGATGACAATATTCCTTTAGTGATATGGATAAGCAGGGTCATAGGTGCATCTTCAGAAGATGCTATCAAGGAGGAAGATGATATTATGGAGGAAGATAATATGGATGATATCGAAAGAAATGGTGAAAATAGATCTGGTGACATTCATGTAACCGATCTGGAAACAAATTTTATTGATACAGAATATGATGAAAGTGAAGATGAGGATGATTACAATACCACTTTAGCAGGATGGTGTAGCAAGAATAATATTAGGTACTTGCAAGAACATATGAACATCGACAAGGAAACATTGGAAGACCTAGATGCAGATTATAATGTGAATGAAGACTTCTAAATTTACAGTCAGATATGTAATTCATATTTAAATAATAATGGTTTTTATGTCCCATTTTAAAAAGCTTCATTATTATTTGGATGCAATAATCATTCAATTACTATGTTTAGAACTCATAATCTAAATTAATGTGTTGATTCTTGTCTCTATACTCGTTACCTAGTGCAATGTTCTTAAAATGTTTATAAGTTAATATGACTTGGTAGCCAAAAATAAAAATAATTAGTTGGATAATAGTTACTATGGTTAGTTTCATCTATTGGTTGATAATGGTTAGAAGTGATATGAAGTTATTCGTTGAGAATTAAAAAAGGTTATATATGTATATTGTAGAAGTTGTCATATGCATGTACATACAAATATAACTTGTGCAGTTGAAGGAATTGGCTAACACAAATGTACATAAACTACACTATAGCAAAAACCTTTGATTAGTTTATGTATAAGCTCACCTTTAAAACAAATATGATTCACTTAAACATATATATAATCCATGTAGTATTCATATAGATGTTCAAATGGGATTTCAATTAGATCATGTGATTCACAACTACCCTCCAAATCAAAATACTTTTGATTAACTATAATAGGAAATGAAAAGTAAGATGCCAAATCGAGGAAACCTCATATTTTGATTTTGTTGTCGCCTTTATTCATCAAATTATCTTTTTTCCACTTTAGCAATATCTTTATATAATGTGCCTATTGTTTCACCTATACATGAATCTAGCACAAGTAGAATTTAAATGTAAGTTATTTTGGATGTTAAAGTGGACGCAATTTGTGTCCATTTTAGCATCATCATGATATAGACCACCTAGTTGTGTACCTATACAACCTAGCATAAGGAGAATATAAATGTAATTGATTTGGGGTGCTAAAGTGGACACAATAAATGTAATTGATTTGATGATAATGACATTCACAATTATGTGATTATATGATAATGATGATGACAATGACAATGACAATGATGATGATGATGATGAAAATGATGGAAATGATGATGAAGTTGACAATGACGTGATTATATGGTGACGATGATGATGATAATAATGATGACAATGACAATTATGATGACAATGAGAATGACATGAGAAATGATGATGATGATGATCCTTATAAGAAAGTGTTGGTAGAGGTAAATAAACCCAGTTTCATTACAAGCTCCAAGATTAAAATGTGCTCAATCATAGCTATAATTTATGCATGCTTAATATTGTAACTGTGCCCCACTTGTTATGCATGCTTTAAATGGTAAACATATCCCATATGCTTTAAATGATGACGATGATGAACTAGATGACAATGACAGTGATGATGTTTTTGATGATGACGATGGTGGAAATGATGATGATGATGATCATCATCATCATCATCTTTGTCATTGTCACCATGATTATCACAATAGTCATCATCATCGGCATAATCATCATTTGTGTCATCATCATCACCATTGTCCTTGACATCATCATCATCATGATTATTGTCATTTTCATCAATTATTTATCATTACCTTTGGCATATGAAATAACATCTACCCAAAATATGTGATTAGTGGAAAAGGGTCATGGAGGACACATACAATTTATGCATGACAAATAACAACTTATTTTTTAAGATGATCAACATCATCATTGTCATTGTATTCATCATCATTCTCATTGTCATCATCACCATCATCATCATTCATTTCATTACCATCATAATCATTGCCAATGTCATCATTGTCATTATCCTCATCATCATCATTGTCATCATTCTCCTCATTATCAACAACATTATCATCACCATCGTAGCCATCCTCAACATCATAATCATTATCCTCATTGTTATCTTCAACATCTGGGTGTAAAATGGGATGCAAAAGTGGATAGAAACATGGATGCAAAAAAGGATGCAAAAAAAGTAGGTGCAAAAGTGGGTGCATAATGGGGTGCACCAAAAATGGATGCAAAAGGTGATGCAAAAGTGGATACAAAAAATGATGCAAACGTGGAAGCAAAATATGATGGAAAAAGTGGCGCAAAAGTGGATACAACCATGGATGTAAAATTGTATACAAAATGGATGTGAAAGTGGATGCAACAAAAGTAGATGCAAAAGTAGTTATAACACCCAACGCAAAACCTGATGCAAAAATGGATGCATAAAGGGATGCAATAACTGATTTAAATTTGGATACAAAAAAAGATGCAAATGTGGATGCGAAAGTTGAAGCAAAAGTGGGTGTAAAAATGGGTGTGAATTGGGACGCAACAAAAGTGGATGCAATAGTAGATGCAAAAAAAGATGCAAACATGGATGCAAAATGGGATGCAAAAAGGAATGAAAACGTGGGTGCAAAAGTGGACGAAAAAGTGGATGCAAAAATGGCTGAAACAAAATGAGATGCAAAACTAGACTCAAAATAGGATGTAAACTTTGATGCCAAACTTGGCGCATGAAGGGATGCAAAAAAGAAGCAGAAGTGGATGCAAAAGTGGATGTAAAACCAGATACAAAAGTGGATGAAAACAAGGGCATAAAAGTTGAGGCAAACATGGACGTAAAAGGGGGCGTAACAAGAGTTAAATGTACAAACTAGGAGCAAAATTAGGTGCAAAACTAGGCTCAAAACTTGTCGCAAAACCTGGCGCATAACCAGGTGCAAATTATGCTGCAATTTGCGCCAAATTTAGAAAAATGACGCAAAAAACGCCTAAAATAGCACCAACCCGTGAAATTGCACCATTTTGTCCAAAAAATGAAGAAAAATACACTGAAATATGGTCTAGACGCAAAAAAGGATGCAAAAAGAGATGCTAAATCCAGTTTTTGTTGTAGTGTGTTTGGAGCTTGGGATCTTTGTGGAGATGAACCTGAATGGTTTGAAGGATTTCCCTATCTAATGCGCTTATGGCAATCTATTCTTGTTATTCCACCAAGTACAACAGTGTGTGAAAGAGGATTTTCAAAATTAAATAGGATAAAAAATGATGATAGATTGAGACTTTCATTGGAGACATTGAATATGCTAATGTTTCTCTCTCTTCATGCACCTCATGATTTAAATGAGGTAGATTGGAACAACATTTATGATGTATGGAAACAAATGAAAGCTAGAAAGCCTCTTCCATTGGGCTAAATTCATGTTTTCAATGATGTAATCCCAAATGTTTTTGAAAAATATCAAATGAATGGAAGGAAAATATGTTTTCTTATTAATTTGTTAGCGTAATTCAAGAGATATTTGTTTATTCATTAGTTTTAATGAAATTTTACAATGTTTTGATGTAGTTTCTATTTGATATTTTAAAATTATGAATATTTGAAAGGGCACTATTTATTTTCATCTTTTTTTTTATTGAAGGGTCAACTTAATTTACAATTTTCATTTGAAGTGCAATTATTTGTATAACCTTTCATCCTTGAAAGGTTGGATAATTGCATGCCCTTCTAAAAAATTAAGACCAACCCTTCAAATTTGACCACTAATAGGCGTAGAGAATTAGTGTACTAACTATTCTACGACCTATAGTATGACCTTATTACTATACTAATACTATTAGTATATAATTATCCCTATGATTGCCAGTATTAACACTAATGATTAATAATAAGGAACTAATCACTGAGTAAGTGATTAGTAATAATTACTAAGTGAGTAATATTTTTTAATCAAGTGAGTAATATTTTTTTTTCAAGGAATATATTAAAAAGCCTCTTATTTGGTTTTCACTCTTATGTCATAACATTCGTATTTACATGAAGGACTTATGTATGATTTAATCAAATTTATTAGTGGATTTGATGGCATGTTAACCGACCATAACCTTGTATCCACACATTGATATATCTTTTATTAATTTGTTGTAAATATTGTATATGTCGAACAATAAGAATTGGGTTTTTTCTTATATGATTACTATGGAAGTATAATTTGATTCCAACTATAAAATATTACAGTTTACTTTTTTATGTTAAAGAATATGTGGAACTTTGAGATTTCTCTAGACTCGATTTTGTCCAAAGATTACTATGAAAATATTATTGTAGTGATTCGTTTAGCTACTCTATGTGAATAGTTAACTTATAATCTTGTCATACCTGCACTATCAACTTTCATTAGAAATTGTTTGATTTAAGGTTTAGTTGATAGTCTAAGCCTATCCACGCACATAAGAACTTATGGCCATACCAAGGGCTTTGCATTATTTTCTATCGTGATTAGGGTTACTAACAAGAGTTTTCTCCTAGGTTATTTATTATTCTAGATTGATAGTGTTTATCGTCTGTACTAATGTAGACAAAACTAAAAACAATATGCATCTTCATCATTTGTATTTCTTGTAAGATGATTTTCCACAAATACATATGTTTTTTATGTTTAAACTGAACTCTTGAATGACAGTCTTAAAGCTTTTAAAAGAAAAACTCTTAACAAAATATTGTCAAAATAATAATATGAAATAATGGTTATTGTATTAGATCTATTCTCTAAATATGAAAGAACTACTATACATTTTTATACAAATCAAATTCTCCTACCTGTAAATAAGGTATCAACATCATACAATATATTCCATCCAGATTCATAATAAATTTACATAGAATTATTGAAAGCAGAAAAATCAAGATTGCCTTCTAAACACTAGCCCAATCAAATCATTAAAGAGTAAACACAATAATATCAATACATAAATAATGAATCTCTAAACTAATGGAAGAATATTAAAAAGACTTATTTGTACTTTTATCCAACTTGCTATGAAACAAGCATGTTCATCCCAACCATAGGTTTCTGTAGCAACTCATAACCTGTCGACTTTTGCAGAGACCACCCCTAAGCCACGTCAATCTTACTAAGAAATTAAGACTTAGGATTGTTGAATATAAAATATTTCCTTAAGTAGATTTTTCCAACATGATCACTTTAATAAACTCTTGGTTCTTGTAAAAAAATTCCTTCTCCTTTTAGGAGCTCATATTCCAAGTCTCACAAACTTGAATGAGTACTTTAGGTGCTCAGCAAGGAAAACCACGCTAGACCTGTAATATGGAAAAATGGGCATACGTGCCTCTACAATCTCCCTTATCTACTATTCTTTCTTAACTTATTAATATATTGTATAGAATGGATTTTCTCTTTATTTTGGCTTCAAAAAATGTTAACAAAGTAAATTCTTGTAGAAAATAAATAAAGAGCAACCTCTCCCTTTTCTTTCTCTCCTTTTATATTTTCTTGGTTTAGGAAAACAATTCGGGTTTATTTTAATTTCATCGCATTTCTTGAATGTCATAATTATTATTATTCTCAACTTATTTATCTTTCTCTTATTTAAAATTTTATTACTTGCTCGAGTCATAATTCCCTAGTAAGCTTGGTCACTCTTTTCAACAAGTTATCCTAGAGAAATTTGTTAGAAACATTTATAAATAAACCATCACTTTAATCACAAAGTGTTATTTGTTCATGATGTTTCTCATCATGCATAGGTCCAAGTCTCATGACTTATTCAAAACATATTTATATAGGTCGAAGTCTCATGACTTATTCAAAACATATTTATATATAAGTCCTCTGACTTATTAAATAGGGGTAAACTCTTAGGATGTTACATCCCACCCCCCTTAAAACAACATCGTCTTGGTGTTATCATTTCAAAACAAAAAATGATAGGATTATCTCACAGCCTGCTCCTTTTCCCAAGTAGCTTCTTCATGTCTGAAGTGCTTCCATTTCACCTTCACCTGAGTGATAATTATGTTCATGGGTATTTTTTCCCTTCAGTCCAGTATACATTGTGGTTCTGGTAGGAATTCTCCTTCTGGCTCCACCTGAAATTAATTCTAGTCAATAACATGTTTGGGATCATAGACATATTTATTTAAAAGAGATACATGGAACAAATCAGGAACTTTAATATGAGTTGGTAAGGCAAGCTGATAAGCAACATGAACTATCCTTGCTAATATTTGAAAAGGTCCACAGTATCTTGGGGCCAATTTGTTATAATTTCCTAATCTGACTGTGCTTTTTTTTCTTTGACCTAATTCAAGTATACATTATCTCTAACCTAATACTCTTTATCCTTGCAAAATTTATTTGCATAACTTTTTTGTCGATCTTAGGCCTCCTTTAAATTATGTTTTACCTTGTTTACCAAATTCTCCAAGTCTTTTAGTAGGTCTGGTCCTAACATTAGCCTGCCCACTAGGTCCTACCATGTGGCTGGTGTTCAACATTTTCTACCATACAAGACATCAAAAGGAGACATCTTAGTAGATATTTGATACCCGGTGTTATAGGAAAACTCAGCCAAATGCAAATAGTCCTCCCATTTTGACGGGTTCTGCATAAGATACATCCTCGACATGTCTTCAAGGATTTGGTTAGTACATTTTATTTGTCCATCAAGTTGTGGATGATAAGACATGTTAAAATTCAACTAAGTGTTTAAACCAGAAAATAAAGCTCTCCAAAAGTTACTTGTAAATTTGGAATCCCTATCTGATATAATTGCTTTTGGAATCCCATGCAACCTAAAACTTTCTCGCATAAATATTTTAGCGATGTTAACTACTTTGTAAGTTCATTTCATTGGAATAAAATGTGCATATTTTGATAGTTTATCCACAACTACCATTATAGAGTCATTTTTCTTTATGCTTTTAGGTAGACCTGTAATGAAATCCATTATGATTACCTCTGATTTCCACTTAGGTACATGTAAAGGTTGTAGTAAACTAGTAGGATGTTGATGTTCAATTTTTATTTGTTGGCATTCTAGACATATTGCTATAAAATATGCTATATATACCCTCATTTTTGGCCAAAAAATAATGCTTTCTAATTACTGTTATCATTTTTTGATATCCAGGATTCCCTGAATAAGGTTTCTTATGAAATCCTGTTAAGATTTGATGCATGATGTTTGTTGTTTCAAGAATATACAACCTAATTTTTAACCAAAGAAAACCTTTTTCATCAATCCTATACCCTTGTTGTTGTTGTTCCAAATTGTTTTTCTACATTTTTTTTCTCTAATTTCAACATAAAATGGGTCATTTTCCAGTGTTTTTGTGATTTCCTTTTTTAAATTTCCTTCTGGTTTACATAAGGAAATTTCATAGAGTAAATGTACTTGCCTACTCAAGGCATCTGCAACTTTGTTTTCTATACCTTTTATATGTTTTAATTTGAAATCGTACTCACTAATACAATCCATCCAACCTA
This sequence comes from Pseudotsuga menziesii, assembly GCA_001517045.1. Lineage (NCBI taxonomy): Eukaryota > Viridiplantae > Streptophyta > Pinopsida > Pinales > Pinaceae > Pseudotsuga > Pseudotsuga menziesii. The sequence continues at coordinate 50,749 of LPNX010430615.1, forward strand.
TTTTCCTAGCATTTAAGTTAGGCTAATCAAAACTGTATTTTAAACTCACATTATTAGTTTTCAACATAAATTTATTTCCCATAAGGTAGTGTTTCCCCATTCTGAGTGAATGTATAATTACAACAAACTCTAGGTCATGTGTAGCATAGTTTCACTCACTATCTTTAAGTTTTCATGATTCATAAGAAATCACATGGTCCTCTTGCAATAATACACCTCCCAACTCTTCCTTGCATTCATCTGTGAAAACTATAAAATATTTATCTGAATCAACATTTTTTAACATAGGTTGTTATTTTGCTAACAATTCCTTAACCTTTTGGAAACTAGCCTCACACTTATCATTCCAAATAAATTTAACGTCTTTCTTTTGTAACAAATTGATAGGGTAGGCCATTCTAGAAACATTTTCTATAGTATCTAGCTAACCCCGTGAAGGACCTTACATCAGAAACATTTTACGGGGTAGGCCACTACATTATTGCCTTGAGCTTTTCTGGATCCACTGTTATGCCTTATTCCGATATAATGTGCCGAAGGTATTGAATCTCTTTCTTGAAGAATTCACATTTATAGAACTTGGTATAAACCGATGTTCTTTTAATGTTTGTAATACTATCCTAAAATTCTCTTAACGTTATTGTTCATTCTTAGAGTAGATCAAAATATCATCAATAAATACAAGAACAAATTTATCTAAATACTGGCTAAAAATACTATTCATCGAGCACATAAAAGTTGCAAGTACAATCTAGGGCCAAAAGGCATTACCACAAACTCACAATGTCCATACCTAGTTCTGAAAGCAGTTTTAGAAATGTCCTCTTCTCGAATCCTTACTTGATGATACCCTGATCTTAAATCAATCTTGGAGAATATTTTTACCCCTCTGACTAGATCAAATAAGTCATCAATCCTAGGTAGTGGGTATTTGTTTTTTACAGCCAATCTATTATGTTGACGATAATCAATGCACATCCGCATAGTCCCATATTTATTTTTAACAAAAATAATTGGTGTTCCCCAAGGTGATACAGTTGGTCTAATGTATCCTTTCTCAATCAATTCATTTAGCTGAATTTTTAGTTCTACCAATTTTGGAGCACTCATCTGGTAGGGTGATTTAGAAACAGGTACTGCCCCAAGAACCAAGTTTATAAAGAAATTCATATCTCTTTAAGGTCGCAACCCTGGTATTTCATCTAGAAATACATCTTTAAATTATGTCAAGATAGGGAAATCTTCTATATTCTTTTGTACTTTCTCATTGTAGTTTTGAATGCTTACCGCATACAATTTACAACCTTTCCTGACACTTCTTTTAAGTTGTAATGCGAAAATTTGTCACACATATTAATTCTTTCTAGGTATTCCTTTTACCAAACTGGGGTTTTCGAAATGATCAATATAAGTGAAAGCCTTTTCTAAATAGTTTAGGATTGCATGATATTTTTCTAGCCAATCCATCCCAATCAAGACTTCATAGGAACCCGAGGGTAAAATGTTTAAATACGTGGTAGTTTCTAGGCCATTTAGGTTCAACAAACAATCTTTGATTATTTCGGAAAATTTTCTTTTTGTACCAATATCTAGTTGTACCAACCATGGTTTAGTGTGTTTGTTTTTCTGCAAACTACATGTTTCTACCATTACTGGGGAGATGTAACTATGGCATGCTCCAGGATCAATAAAAATTGAAACAAAGTGCATATATATTTTACCTTCTATCTCTATCATAGATGGCTGGAAATTTGCTTAGCAAATCTCTAATGCTGCAAAGATTCAAGGAATTTTTTCCATGCCATCCACTATAGGGTCTTCCTTCAAATTGTTTAAAACTTTGCCTTTCTAATAGGGACAATCTCTAAGGAAATGAGGTCCTTGACACTCACAGCATTGCATTGTTCAGGATTCATTTTATTTCATGTGTAAGGGGTTGAATTAGTACCACTTTGGGTTGGAATGTTTAACTAATGCTCACTCTCAGTGACATTTTTTGTATTCTGGAAGTTCTTATTCATTTGAAATATGCAATGTTGCTTTCGGTGAGTAGTTGGTTTGTAGCCCTTTTTTCTTTTTTTTGCAAATGTTCATTTAATACTTCGAGTTCTTTCTTCTTTTTTCTGATCTGCTTTAACTATGCTTGTAGCACAATCTTTCCTTATACAAAGCCTCATACAGAGTTTTAGGAGTATCAAACTCCATTTTATTTGCAAAATGAGTTGGCAAACAACTTAGGAACCTTTGAATTTTAATTTTCTCGTCCTTTATATAGGGAACATAGTGCAACAATTAAAAAAATTTAGTGATCAACTGGTCCATTTTCATGGATCCCATTTTCATATCATGAAACTCCTTGATTTTCTTATCATAATATCTTTCAGATAAGTATTTCTCCTTGAACACTCTTTTAAATTCTGACCATTCAATCTTACCCTCTCTTATCCACTTAGCGAGTTTTAAATACATCCACCAACGTGCAGTTTTTTTGTTAAGGTTATAGATTGCTAAGCGATATTTTAGCTCACTTGATAAGCATAAACATGGAAACACTTGGATTGCATCCTAAGAAACCATTCCTCGGCCTTTTCTCCTGAATCCATCTCACCCTCAAAGACTAGTGCTTTAATCTTTTTTGAATTCTTTCATCACTTTTGAACTATGTGAGTTTTAGACTTCTTTCTATACTGGGGTGGAGATAAGGATTCATAAGAACTAGTGTTGTAGCTTCTTATTTTTTTTATTTATAAGAGGGACTTGACTGAGATGTTTCTTTATTTTTACCTCTTTCTTGCTTATATGTTCCTCCCATCACATTATTGGAAGTGTGTGCTGGATTTTGGTTACTCTCAGTTAGATTTTGCAGCAAAACTACATTTAATTCATGTTGAGCTTGCATATCCTTCAAGTTATCTGCCTTAAAACTATGTAATTCATATTTCAGACTATGCATATTTTTTGACAATTCTAAAGGTGTAACCATTTTCTCTTCATCATTCAAACTAACCCACAATTCCCCTTCCTATTGAGTGGTTCCTTATGTCCTTCCTGGATGGAATGTCTTTCTGCACTCATAGTTTTTAAATTTTCTTCGTAACACAATTGTCTTTGATTTTGTAATTGGTCTATCAATTCTTATTGCTTTGCCATATCTTCCTAATCCCTTTCCAACTCAACTCTATCCCTGGATGTTCTTAAGATCATATTGTAAAGTTGTCCAGAAATTGAATACTTCCTAACTGATTTGGAAAATTTGGTTGCGCTGCTCCTAGAATTGTCATTAACTACCTTAATGTGCAAAATTAAAACTTCTATTAGTTTAAATATGTAGAAGATCAATCTATAACATAAGTGGACAAGCCTATAGATCACATAATATTGTAACAGAGTTCTAATACCATTTATAACAATTGAATTTTTTGTAATTAATATGACTTACAATCTCAAAAACATTCCTACTATTCTCTAAGAATCCTATTTACTCATGGTTAATAAATTATCTTTAATCAACATTACTTATGAGAGACTCAATGTAAGTCCTAGGAGACTTATTTTCCAAATGTCACCCTAACGACTTACATTAATAGAAAGATTTTCATTTAAAACTTGCAAGTTTAATAGTTAAACATTTGTTAAGGAAAACATATATAATAAGGTTTGTTATTACATGTTTTACATCCAATACTTGATTCACAATTTAGCAGCATCCACATATGCATAAATATTTGTGTTTTACCATAAAGCGATTGTATTTCTCGTGGTTGGATTACTGCTTGACAATAACATAGTTTATATAACCATCTTCCTCGGAGCAAGGGGCCATAGTTTATATAACCATCTTTTAAATTCTGACCATTCAATCTTACCCTCTTTTATCCACTTAGCGAGTTTTAAATACATCCACCAACGTGCAGTTTTTTTGTTAAGGTTATAGATTGCTAAGCGAGATTTTAGTTCACCTGGATAAGCATAAACATGGAAACACTTGGATTGTATCCTAAGAAACCATTCCTCAGCCTTTTCTCCTAAATCCATCTCACCCTCAAATACTAGTGCTTTAATCTTTTTTTGAATTCTTTCATCACTTTTGAACTATGTGACTATTTAGACTTCTTTCTATACTAGGGTGGAGATGAGGATTCATAAGAACTAGTATTGTAGCTTCTTATTTATGATTTATAAGAGGGACTTGGCAGAGATGTTTCGTTATTTTTACCTCTTTCTTGCTTATATGTTCCTCCCATCACATTATTGGAAGTGTGTGCTGGATTTTGGTTACTCTCAATTAGATTTTGCAGCAAAACTACATTTAATTCATGTTGAGCTTGCATATCCTTCAATTTATCTGCCTTAAAACTATGTAATTCATATTTCAGACTTTGCATGTTTTTTAACAATTCTAAAGGTGTAACCATTTTCTCTTCATCATTCAAACTAACCCACAATTCCCCTTCCTATTGAATGGTTTCTGATGTCCTTCCTGGATGGAATTTCTTTCTGCACTCATAGTTTTTAAATTTTCTTCTTAACACAATTGTCTTTGATTTTGCAATTGGTCTATCAGTCCTTATTGCCTTGCCATATCTTCCCAATCCCTTTCCAACTCAACTCTATCCCTAGATGTTCTTAAGATCATATTGTAAAGTTGTCCAGAAATTGAATACTTCCTAACTGATTTGGAATATTTGGTTGTGCTGCTCCTAGAATTGTCATTAACTACCTTAATGTGCAAAATTAAAACTTTTATTAGTTTAAATATGTAGAAGATCAATCTATAACATAAGTGGACAAACCTATAAATCACACAATGTTATAATCAAGTTCTAATATCGTTTGTAACAACTGAATTTTTTGTAATTAATATGACTTACAATCTCAAAAACATTCCTACTATTCTCTAGGAGTCCTATTTACTCATGGTTAATAAATTATCTTTAATCAACATTATTTATGAGAGACTGAATGTAAGTCCTAGGATACTTATTTTCCAAATGTCACCCTAACGACTATTTTCATTTAAAACTTGCAAGTTTAATGATTAAACATTTGTTAAGGAAAAAATATATAATAAGGTTTGTCATTACATGTTTTACATCCAATACTTGATTCACAATTTAGTAGCATCCATATATGCATAAATATTTGTGTTTTACCATAAAGCGATTGTATTTCTCGTGTTTGGATTATTGCTTGACAATAACATCGTTTATATAACCATCTTCCTCGGAGCAAGGGGCCACGTGGTATGTGGCTTACTTAGCAAATAGTGCTAATACATTATTTTAATGTATAGGCTCGATCTTGGGTCCACCATGGGTGATGAAATCCTAGAAAACAGTAACAAATAAGTTGCGGGGTCAACACCTAGTTCGTGACATAGACCCAGTCTTAAACATTAGCATTGAAAATCTTTAATTTATTAATTTAATTTATATAATTTGTTGTAAATCTTTTATATAATTTAATATATTTAATTTATTAATTTGTTGTAAATCTTTTATATGTGTAATAATAATAATTAGCAATTGTTCTAAAAGATGCAACAAAATGTTGAAGAAAAAAATGATTAAAGTAAAGTAGATTTGATTCAAAGTGAAAAAAAAGCAAGTATTTTAAAAACTCGGATTTATACTTTTAAGCACAATCCAATAAATAAAGAAATAAAAGCTTTAGGTAATTTTACAAAGCATAATATGTAACGATGCAAATTCTTCTAATATATCCATGAAAACTACAAAATGAAATTGACAAAAAATTGCATAGGCAATGAAAAAACTAAAGAAGACAAATGCATCTATTGGAAAAATCAATATACATGCTATTTAAAATTCTACTAGCAATAAAACATTACACATAACTTGCAAATCATATATTTTAGGACATTGTTGCACACTAAGACATAAAATTTCATAGTATATATCATATGCAAGTTGTCTCAAATCTAAAGCCCCATTGGATTAAAATGCATCACAAACAAAAACAAAAAATAACAAAAATGAAGTTACACGAAAGCAACCAAAAAATTATGCATAAGAGATCAAAAAATAGCCAAATAACCACTAAAAAGCATAGCCAAACAAATTCCTTAAAGCATGGATGTTAAGATATTTATATTGTTTCAAGCTTGAACACCACAAATTGGCATAGTGTTCAACATCTATCCTTGATACCCTATGCTCCTCAAAGAATAATTGGAATATTCGCCTCCTCTAAAGAGCTCTTAGCAAATGTCCATCAAGGTTTATACCATCCATCCAAATCCACAAAATGCTAACCCATGTTTGCACATTGCTTTAAATTTAAGTTTTTAGAAAAAAATCATTTTGCAACCAGGGTAATTCTAAACACCACAAATAAATAGTATGCAACATAAGCCTCGATGTTAAAAACCATAAATAAGCATGGTATTTAACATCTATCCTTGATACCCTATGCTCTTCTAAGCATAATTGGATGTTTCCCCTCCTCCAAAGAGCTCTTAGTAAATGTCCATAAAAAAACTTATACCCTTCGTCCAAAATTAGAAAATGCACACCACACAAATTACTCCAAAAGTAAGAACAAAATCCCCTTATTTGGCTAGACGCTGGAGTTAGAAATGATATATATTCAACAACCATGCCCAAATAATTATTGAACATGGTAGTCAAACCATCGACAATAAGGAATTGTTCTTTCTTCATTTCATCAATATTATTATTCTAATTTGTGTCTAGTAATCTATATATATTTTTGTAAAACCAAACATGGGAGAAATGTTTTCATATCCACTATTACCACTTGAGATATAAACTTTTAAAATTGAATTGATAATTTAGAAAATAATAAAGTTTTGTTTTTAATAAACAAAAATTACATACTTATTTGAAGATGGTTTGTCTTAACAAATAAATTTGAATTGTAAATAGTTAAGAGAGTTCCTAACATTGTTTTTAATATATAAGGGAAATGATTAAATTAGAAAGATAGTATATAAAAGCATCTCATATGAAATTGTTTCTTTATTAATTATTAAAATTTTAAAATAAAAAAACAAATAAAATCATAAATAAATAAGTATTTGTGTTAATTTTTTTATTAATTTATGTATAAATAAATTTTAAGAAAATATAATATTAATTTTTTAACTTCTAAAAAAACATTGATCTAAAACTTAAACTTAATTATTTAGTTTATAATATGAAACAATTAGATAAGGTTATATAAACTTATTATTTGTGTATATTTGTTTATCTAAAGTTTACTATACAAACATTTATAAGAAATCACACTAAAAGACATAAGTTGTATGAAGGTTATATAAACAAAAAGAGTTATAACAACATTCTATGTAAGTTGTATCTTCATGTATAAAAATTATTCTAAGGTTGTGTTTTATGGTTTTGTCAAAATAATAAAAGAAATAGATAAGACAAATTATAAATCTCAATACCAATTGTTATTTTACATATCAAAGATACACTAAGAAATTGGTTGTGTGAACTTAACATAGTAGGAAATTAGTTGTGTGAACTTAAGTCAATGGTATTTAGTGATTCTTAAGCAATTAGTACAAGAGAGTGATGTCCCTCCAAGTAATAGGGTGTATGCCCTATTGTGTTCTTGATAGGTGTTGTAATGTTGACTTTGGAGCAAAGTGAGGATGCTCTAACAACTCTATCAAATCATAAAAGCTTTTCCATGTTGCATCAAGAGAGGTAAAATTATTTTAGGCTTAATTCTTCTAAGAGAAAAAATCATGTGTTACATAAAGAATGAATAGGGAACTATCTTGCTCAAAACAATGACATCATTTTTAATCCTTTAGTTATCTCAAAAAATAGTGTGCCATTTTGTAGCTAGGAATTGCCCCGAAATGTGCAATAAAACGTCAAAAGGGAAAAATAATGCAAAGAAAAGTAGAAAAGAGAGTAGTGTTTTCTTTTGCAAATTATTATTGGTATAGGTTGGGATCCAACCCCATGATGATCTTCCACTCAATGTCACACAATGTGATGACTATTTGTTTATGCTTGGGACTCAACCTTGTTTGTTATATCATGGACTCTTCATTATGTATTCGTAGTGTTTTTTGGGATGGTTTAAACATATGTGTACTTTGGTAGATGGGAGACCCAATTTTGAGTGGACATTGACATAATATATGTCAAGAAAATGTATTGTGACTTGTAGAATTAACTTTGAAAACAATAGGATACCTTTCTTGATGTGTGTCCTCTTCTGCAACTCATTTATGAGTTCTTTCCATGCACATTTACATCTACTCATAGTGACATCTCATATTAATGTATATTAATACCTTCCACAAATATTTTTCCATGCTTTGCATAAAGAAATCCTTCTTACCACTTCTTTAAACCATTTTCAACCTCATAAGAGCATTCAAACCCATTTTATCACTTAGACACATCTAGTAATTTTTCCAATAGCTCCTTTTGTAGGGTAGGGTAGGCTCAAGCACCATCACTAAACCTATAGTTTCAAGCTAGTTCAAAAATCTAGAGCAAGTTATGAACCGAGTCGAGAAGGTGATATTCCTAAGATTGAAACCTATATCTAATGTAAATCTCTCATGTTTCATTAGGCCTTGTTTTTCAACATGAGAAACTATGGCAAAAGCACTTCTATCAAGCCCTTGTTAATACATAAATACAAAGAAGAATTGAAAATGTCACTTTGAAAGTAATGAAGGTCAATCTACCTATAGACTCAGTTCCATTTTAAGAATAAGATAAATCCCTACCAACATAGGATCCAATTTTACAACTATGTGAACATCATTCATCGATATGTTTAAGGGCATCAAATAGTTTGAGTCCTTGATAGCAATTCTATGTACAAAAATACAAGGAACACAAATAATATATGGTACCAATCATGTTGTTTACTAAAAGAATTGAAGAATGTTTATTGAGTCTTTACAATGTAGTTACATATTTCTTTGATTGCATGATAACTATGCCTTGGGTTATGTTGCGAAACTACTAAAGTCTAGTTGGTTTAACTTATCTAATCAACAAATTGATGATGTCAATAAATTTAGGAACTCACTATTCTCTTGTAGTGAGGTGTAATGTGTAGTTTCTTCCTTGGCCACATCACCTATCCAATAACCTTCATAGGCGTACACCTAAGCATCTCAAATCCAACTAGATAATTCAAACTCCTATTAATAAACATCATCAATAAAATTTGCAAGTTAATGAATGGGAGTTTGCTCATGGGATTGGTGATCAAGGCTTGGCAACGTGACCAAAAAATTGTCAACAACCTTGGCATTCGACCATCCTTGTACATGAGCCTTCACAATGTAAAAATTCTTGTGAATAAGCTTCCACATTGGGTATCTACCAAAACATTGATCAGTAGCATATATTTCTTCATAAGAACCCTAAAAAACATTAATATCACACGAAGAGTATTGGAGGAATAGAAATTTGGCTTACCTGTCTCCTTTACTCTATTCTGGGAAAAACATGATCCCCATCCCTCAACTTCAAGGAAGGGCATGAATCTCCAATTTCATCCCTTAGGTAAATAAATTGATTCTCATCAATTAATTCCCCTTTCAAGAAATTTTGCATCATCATCTATTACTTCTCCCTACAAGACCAAATATCATCACTATGTAATATACACCATTACCATGAAATATTTCATAAACAATTATTTCCATCTAGCCACTTAGGATCATTCCAGATTGAGGATATAAATGAGGTGTTCTAACAACTCTTTCGCTCTTTGTGCATGTTCATTGGATGCATTATCAATTGAATATAGAAGTAGTCACATCCACCCATTTAAACTCTTAATTTAATTATTATCTTCAATTTAGAGAAATAATCCAATTAAATAATCCATCGATAGTAAGGAGTGTTATAACATAGTGTACGCATTAACAATATAATAGTAACACTTGCATGCCCATCTTGCATGTCGCCCAGATGGCATGAGAAACCCATCATCGAAGCACACCATGAATACGCTTTCTCTGAGGTGATTTGCATTTTTCTTACATCAATTTGCAGAGCTTAGCACACCATGAATACGCATGAATACGCTTTCTCTGAGGTGATTTTGCAGTTTTCTCATCAATTTTGTGTAGTTACTTCAATTAACGTAGATTGTTCCATCATTTTGCAGAGCATAGCACACCATGAACATGCTCTCTCTGAGGTGATTTGCAATTTCTCATCAGTTTTGTGTAGTCACATCAATTCACTCTATAGTGTTGTTATTTATGAGTTTGCAGTAGGTTTGTTATCCTTCATTCTCCACTAACATAGTAACTAATTACATCTATGTATTTTCAACAAATTTATAGGTTTGAAGTAGATCTGTTAAAGAAATTCGCCATGAGTTTGCCTCCGGAGCAGTGCTACTTCTAGAACGCTTTACAAATTTTCTTGTATTTATTTTATAATATTTTTTTTCTTATTTTAACCTAGTTTCAAGCAAGAGCGTGGTTCCCCTCCTTTTGCTTTCGGCAGACAGCGGGGAGGTTCAGGCTCGTTGGAGGTGGCTGATTTCGTAGGCCCTGTGGAGATTAAAATGACTGAAGGCAGGCGTGGCCAGGAACTCTACGCAACTGGAAAATAAGAACCGGGGGAGCGTGTTTTGGTGAGGAACGTTGTCGCAGTTGCTTATGAGAGCGCCTCTATCACTGTGTTATATGATCTAAACAAGGATCTCTATGCGGCATATCTTATCTCGGCGGTGGTCTGCGAAGCCATTAAATCGCAAAGATAGCTCCGCCAGATTTACAGTTTACATAATTCCTCCACTCCTGGCAGACTGGATGTTCCAGACATTGATCTGTTTAAGATGGAGAGCCAAATTTTTGAGGATCAAGGAGAACAAGATGAGAATTTGAAGGTGGACGTTAACCGTATTTGGCATATTATAAGTTTGAACTCGTTTGGTACAGAAGCAAAATGTACGTTTGCTTCAAAACTAAGAACAGGTCTTCTTCAATAAAAAAGATTTTTTCCCTGATTTTCAGAGCTTTCCGTTCAAAATAAGGACTGGTACCTGTAACCCATGGTTTCAGAATCAAACGGAGCGTATTGCTGGCAAGCTCAAACAGTAGCTACCCCAGTCACTTAGCCTAGCTGCTCGCTGCTCACTGCTTACCTTTCGTGTGAAACGTAACCTGTTCAGAACTTAAGTATTTTGTTATTGTTGTTGAAATCCGACTATTTCCATCAATGTAAGATTTGTACAGGTGGTGACTTTCTATTTGATAAAGGGACTATCGATTTTCGACCAATTGAAAACGTGGCCTCCGAAGTCGACCTCGTAGAATAAAAACCTTCGACTTAATTAGGGTTTTTGCTTATATAATTACTATGAAAGTATACTTTGATTCCAGCTATAAAATGCTACAATATAATTTATTTGTTTAAGTTAAAGAATATGTGGAACTTTGATATTTCCCTCGACTCGATTTTGTCCAAAGATTACTATGAAAATATTCTTGTAGTTAATCATTTAGCTACTATGTGTGGATAATTAACTTAAAATATTGGCATACCTGCACTATCGATTCTCTTTGGAAATTGTTTGATTTAAGGTTTAGTTGATAGTTTAAGTCTATCCGTTGATTCCGCGCACATCGAAATTTATTGCCATGCCAAGGATTTTCCCTTTTTCCTATCGTTGTTAGGGTAACTAACATAAATTTTCTCCTCGGTTATTTATTATTCTAGATTGATATTGCTTATCATTTGTATTAATTCTTTAAAAGAACTATACTATGTAAACAAAAAAATAAACAATATGCATCTTTATAATGTGTATTTCGTATATATAATGTGTATTTCGTGTAGAGATGATTTTCTACAAATACAATTGTTTTATATGTTTAAACAGAACTGTTAGCTAAACATTTGTATATAGATCAAATTCTCGTACCTGTAAATAAGGTATTAACAACATAAAATAAATTCCATTCTAGATTTATAATAAATTTTATATAAATAAAATTCTCATACATGCCAAATAAGATATTAACAACATAAAATAAATTCCATTCCAAATTCATAATAAATTTATGTAGAATTATTGAAAGCCAAATAATCAAGATTTCCCTACAAACCCTAGCTCAATCAAATAATTAAAGAGTAAACACAATAATATCAATACAAAAATAATGGATCACTAAACTAATAACATAATCTTAAAAGAACTTGTCTGTACTTTCAACCAACTTGCTACTAAACAAGCATGTTCCTCCCAACCATAGGTTTCGGCAAGAGTTCATAACCTCTTAACTTTTGTAAACAGCACCTCCAAGCGAGGCCAATCTTACTAAGAAATTAAGACTTAGGGCTGTTGAACGTGAAATCTTTCCTTAAGTATATTTTCCCAATAGGATCGCTTTAATCAGCTCTTGGTTCCTATTAAATTTTCCCTTGTCCTTTTAGGAGCTCATATTCCAAGTCTCACAAAGTGGAATGAATACTTTGAGCACTAAACAAGGAAAACAAAGTTAGACGTATAGTATCGAAAAATGCGAAGGCTTGCGTATGCAATCTCCCTTATCTATTATTCTTTATTTTCTTAATATATTTTACATAATGGGTTATCTCTCTCTTGGCTTCAAAAAAATGTCAGCATAGTTAAATTCTTGTAGGAAAAAAAATAAAGAGTAGCCTTTCCATTTTCTTTTTCTCCTTTTGTATTTTCTTGGTTTAGGAAAGCAGTTAGGGTTTATTTTAATTTGCTCACATTTTGTGAATTTCATAATTATTATTATTCTCAACTTGTTTATCTTTCCCTTGTTTAAAATTTAGTTGTACTCACACAAGTCATAATTCCCTAGTAATTGTATTGGTCACTCTTATAAATAAGTTATCCCATAGCAAGTTTGTAGAAACATCTATAAATACACCGTCACTTTAATCACATAAAGTGTTATTTGTTCATGATGCCTCACATCATACATAACCACTGATACTATGAAATGAGAATCGGCGGCATCATTCTTGTTTTTTTCTCTCCAAATTTTAGTAGTTATTTTTACCTCTGTTTCAAAACCGATTGATACAAGTATCACACATTTTCATTTTGAGACATTTTTTGGGGCCTTGGAATCATCTTTATCATAAAATATTTTTAATTTATATTTTTAAGTGCGTTTTTTAGAAATTTAACAAAATAGCATACATCTGGAAGCAATTTATAATGAAAAACATAAGCATTTTGCAAATTTTTTTTAAAATAAGACATTTTTATTGACAAAATTGTAAAAAAATCCACAAAAATAAATACAATCGAAACCATTTTCAATGGATTTTCAGAGTTTTTTTGTAAAAGATACTATTTCATAATATTTTCCAAAAAGTGACGATTCACATAAATTCAATAAAAACTATACCATGGGTCTGTAAATGAAATTTTAAAAACATTATATATAGACGTTTTTTTTCTAAAATAAAGACCTAAACTCAAAACATTACTAATATATCTTATTCAAAGGTTGTCAAATTTAACATTTTCTTCAAAACATGAAACTAATCAACAATATCATGGAGCTTGGATTTCATCAAGGACATTAGTGTCCTCTTCCATTGGGTATTCTACGTCTGCAAGATGTGCAAAGTGCTCCTTTCCAAACATCCCTCCTAATGAGGGTTGATGCTCTTTTGACATCTTCACCACAAGTGTTTCACTAAACTCTCATTTCTTCAAATCAACTTCTTGCAATTCATATGGAAGAACTTGAATAGCATTGATTCTTTGTTTGATGTAATTGCATTGCAGTGGATCATTATCAATGGATATGCAATTACTCCCTTTCTGTAAGGAGCAGGCTATTGTTGTACCTAATCACCAAAAACAAAAACAAATAGTTTAGTCAAATAGCATAAAGAAACGTACTTAAAAAAAATTATTGAAGAATGAGGACGATTCTGCAGGGCGTTGAGGACGAGGACGCATTGGGGCGTGAAGCAAGCGTGGAGCTCGACCTTGACTAGGCGTGAAGCTGGTTCTTCTCTGCCAGATCGTGAGCTGGGCGATTTCTTTGAGGGGCTGCGTGCTCTGAAGGGCATGGAGGTGATCTGCATGCATGTTCAGCCTAGAGCTATATTGGATTGGCAGGGCTTTGGAGTCCTTCATGTTCTGAAGGGTGGAGCTCCAAGATGGCCGAGGAGACTGGCGGGGATCCACCGCCTAACAGATTGGAAGCCTTCGAAAAGCTTATATCAAATCCTGTCAACAGAGCTAGTAAAAGAGAACTCCCGAAATTCGTCAAGAGAATAGAAGATGTGCCGGTGGTAGCTCTCCCACCGGAGGAAACAATTCGGGTTGCCCTGTCACTGGCAGACCGTGCTCTGATCGGGCAGTTCACAGGGCTATGGCCCTCCCCTAAAACCACTGATAGCTGGGTTCAAAGGAACTGGCGACCGTTAATAACCAAAAATGTTGCATCTTACTCCGTAGGCAGGGGATACTTCCTCTTTGATTTCGAATCTAAAGATGACAAAGACCTAATCTTCAGAAATGGGCCCTACTTCATGGGGCCGCAAGGCCTGTACCTCAACGGCTGGACACCAGATTTCGACCCTGAAGCTGACATTCCAAAAGCTGTCCCAGTCTGGGTCAGACTGCCCAATCTCCCTATGCACTGCTGGAACCCTAAATATCTACAGACTATCGGGAACGCCCTGGGGAAATATATCGATATGGCCAGCCCAAAGGATCAATATGCATGCGCCCGCCTCTGCATGGAGGTTGACCTTGAAGTTGGGTTGCCAGAAGCAATAAATCTCACGATGGGGAACTGGTCTCATATCCAAAAATTGGACTACGAGCAACTCCCCTTCAAATGCAGAGGATGCCACGAGTACGGGCACTTCCTCTGAAACTACCCCAAATCTCCGGAAAACCAACAAGAGAAGGGGGAAGGCTGGCACAGGGTGAATAGGACCAGATCGAGAACACAAGCAGGAGGAGGCACCAAGAAAGGTGAGGGAAGTGGAGCTAATTCACCTGAAAAATCCCAAGAGCCTTCAAGGTCTAAAGAATCAGTGGAAGCAAGGGATGAAACTGCTGAAATAGAAGATAGAGCTAGCATGGAGAAAACCAAAGAACTAGAAATAGTCATCTCGGATCAAGGGAGAGATAATGAGGAAGATACAGCTGAAACTAAAGAAGGTGAAAGTCACGGGAAATCGAATGAAGATCCGGACTCGGAAGAGGAAGAGGAAGAAGAAGGGGAAATTGAAATTATAACTCCAAGAATGAATAAAACAAAAGGGAGGAAGACTAGAAAAGAAGAAAGGGAGCGAGCAACCTACAAGGACAAGCTGGAAGGGTCCCAGCTAACCTTGGAAAAACTGCTGAAAAATCCAAGAAACACCCGCCAGCACAGGCATGCCTCGAAAGGGACGCCCGCAAACACCAAAAGTAAGTAATGAAGGTAATTTCCTGGAATTGCAGAGGGCTCGGTAGTAAAGGTAAGGAAGAAGCTATGCTAGATCTAATATCCCTACACCAACCCGACATCTTGTTGATCCAGGAATCAAAGCTGGAGGAAACTGCATTCCTCCAAATTAGTAAAAAGTTTTGGAAAAAAAATGGAACTGCTGCTTTAAGCTCTAGGGGAGCATCCGGGGGTATAGGAACCCTCTGGGATGATAGTAAATACGAAGTTATGGACATCAAAATCAGCACCCACTGGATCCTCACCGTGCTGAGTCAAAAAGACACCAACTCCATGGTAAGTATTTTTAACATCTACGCACCTAACTCTTATGGTGAAAAAATAAATTGTTGGAATCTTCTCCGTGAAGAACGATCTAATCTGCAGGGTAATGTTATTCTGGCCGGGGACCTGAATATCATCCTCAGTCTGAATGAAAAGAGAGGAGGCTCTAGATCTAGAGACCCCATCACTGACATGGTGGAAGATCGCATTATGACCTGGAACCTCATCGACATCAAGCCAGCTGCAGGGAAATATACCTGGACCAATAGGAGGTTCGGTCCCGAGCACATTGCGGCCAGACTCGACCGGTTCCTGATTCAGGACAATTTCCTCCTGCTAGGCCTGATTATCTCCACTAAAATCCTTCCCTTTGGCGGCTCTGACCATAAGCCCATCCTTTTGGAAATGGAGAAAGAAAAAAATTTGGACCCAATCCCGTTCAAATTCAACTCTATGTGGGCCAAGCATGAGGACTTCTTAAAAATAGTAGCAGGATCTTGGATCTACCCGGTCACAGGCTCCCCCTTCTTTGTCTGGGAGGAGAAGCTGAGGAGACTTAAAAAAATTCTGAAGATCTGGGCCAAACTGCTCCCAAAGCCAAATGACTCCAAACTTCATGCTGCCCAAGCGCTGGGGGCGCACCAGGCTGAAATGGAAGACAAGTTGGTGACTATAATCGATATCCAAAAGGAGACAAATCTGCACTTAAACATCCACGCGGCCTGCAGGCAAGAGGCTGACTGGTGGCGCACCAAATCAAGAATTAAATGGTTAAAAGAAGGCGATACAAACTCCAACTTCTTCCATAAGTCGACAGAGGCCAGGAAAAGCATGAATAATGTCTCTGAAATTAAAGTAAATGATCAGATCTTTAGCCAATTTGATGAAATCAAGGAAGAAGCGAAAAAAAAAATTCAGCGAGCTGTTCACTGATCATCCCACTGCCAGCGACGCCCAGCTTCTTGATCTTGTCCCCAGCGCAGTCACAAGTAATGACAATGATCTCCTAAATAGAACCATTACGATGGATGAGCTCAGAGAAGCCATCGCTGTCATGGAGGAGGATCGAGCTCCCGGTCCTGACGGGTTCAACGTGAATTTCATCTCAATTTGCTGGAACATTGTTAAAACAGATCTGTTAAAAATGGTCAGAAAGTCCAAGAAGTGCACCAAGATCAGAGGAAGTACGAACTCAGCCTTCTTTGCCCTCATTCCTAAGGAGAAAGACGCCAAGACCTTTGACAGGTTCCGACCAATATCTCTGTGTAATATTGGCTATAAAATCATCACGAAGATCATGGCCACCAGATTAAAGCTTATTCTGCCAGGCATTATCCCAGAGAACCAAGGGGGGTTCATTAAAGGAAGGAAGATTTGGGATAATATTATCCTAGTACAGGAAGCCATACATTCTAGCCAGAAGAACGGAGATAAAGGAATGGCGGTGAAACTTGATCTGGCTAATGCGTTTGACAGAGTCAGCCATCCTTTTCTCCTCCAAGTAATGCTGAGATTTGGATTTGCCCCCAAATTCGTCTCCTGGGTCCAGGCCTGCATCAGTAAGCCCTGGATAGCTCCCCTCATCAATGGCAGAGCTGCCCCATTCTTCCAAGCTACGAGAGGTCTGAGGCAAGGATGCCCGCTCTCGCCTCTCCTTTACGCCATTCAGGCTTTGGTACTCGGTTTCCAACTGGAACACGCCAGACTAGAGCAAGAACTCCCCGGCATTCGGCTGGCGAGAGGAACTAAAGACATTAACCACTCACAGTTTGCAGATGATACCATCCTAATGGGAGGGGCCAGTCAGATTATTGCTCACCGGTTCAAGAAGGAACTGAACCGTTATTGCCAGGCCTCCGGAAGTAAAATTAATCTCCGGAAGAGCCAGATCTACGGATGGAATATTAATCCGAGGGAAATGTTAGCTATAACCCGAATCTTAAATATGAACGGAGCTGCAAACTGGGACTCCTTCAAATACCTGGGGGTGCCTATAGTTAAAACTAAATCCAAGTCTTCAGATTGGACTCCCATTGTGGAAAAGATTAAAAGGAAAATAACAGGCTGGGGGACTGTTTGGTTGAATCTGGCGGGGAAGGTGGTCTTAGTCAAAGCTGTCCTGAACAGCTATTTACCCTATCAATGCTCTCTGCTCCTAGCTCCTGTCAAAGTCATAAGCCAAATTGAAGGATTACTGAAAGCTTTCCTATGGAATGGAGGAAAAAAAGGGGAAGGCAAAAAATATGCATTGATCAAATGGAACACTATTAAGTTACCAAGGAACGAAGGAGGCCTCCATATTAGGGATCCCAAAGCTCAGAACTTGGCCATCGGGGCCAAACTACTCTGGAACATTCTTGAACCAAAGCCGACCTGGTGTAGTAGAGTCCTCAAAAATAAATACTTTCCAGGAGATAGACTCAGATGTTTAGAAGGAGAACACGTGAGCAAAAAGGGATCCTCCATCTTCAAGCTATGTAAAAAATCGCCGCCTTACTTCATTGAAAGGTTGCACTGGATACCAGGTAATGGTAAAGCCATAAACTTCTGGCAAGATACGATCCTTGGGAAATTTCTCCCATATCTGCCGTGCCTGCAAGCATGGATGGAGGAGAGAGATTTGGTCACGTTATGGAGCATCTCCAACTGGGAACCGAATTACCCTTATCGCTGGACAGAGTGGATGCTGCCTGAATGTCCCCCTGCGTTGAAGAATGAGGAAAAAACGTTGAGTCACCATCTGGCCGGGATAGCACCAATTGCCATCAACGTGAAAGACAGACGTGGCTGGGGCAACAGGTCTGGCTCCTACACGACTGCAGAAGGGATCAGCGAGTATGCTACTTCATTCAACGTGCCAGTGAACCCTGTGATCTGGAAACATAATTGGAATAATAAGACAATGCCAAAAATTGATGTGTTTATCTGGATTTTAACACACCAGCGATTGCTAACAGGAGAAAATTTGGAGAGAAGGGGGCACGCAGGCCCATTTCGCTGCCCATTGGGCAAGTTCAAAAACATTAGTTTTTTACATATTTTCTTTTTTTTTAACTTATTTTCTGAAATAGTTTTTCATTTTTTAATTTTGTTTATCTTTAATCTTGTGTCTTTTTTAGTTAAAAAAAGAAAAAATTGTTTTAACTTTTTTAGAATTTTCTTTTTTTTTTTATTTAATTTTTTCTAATTTTGGGCTAAAATTATATGAATAATTTGATCTTGTATGGTCTAATATATGATTTCATTATGAATTGCATCATAATTTCCTTCATTTTCTATGGTTAGAGTGGTGAAATTATTTATGAAATATATTTTTTTGTTTAATATGCAAGTTTTAAAAAAGTTGTAATTTATCTCTTGAGAAAAAAATTCCAATTTAGGGTTGATTTTAAAGTTTTTGTAAACAACAGTACAAGATGTTTAGGCCATGGCTCTATTTTTTACCCCGAAAAAAAACATGTATAGTTGTATCAACATTTTTCTATTTGGGGTGTTTTTGGTGTTTTTTATGCAAAAATCATCGTTTTTATGGTTATAATTCTTGTTCTTAGCATAAAATTATCGTTTCATAATATAAGTGGTTACATTTATCCAAGTTTCATGACTTATTCAAAAAATATCTATATACAAGTCCTCTTACTTATTAAATAGGGGTAAACTTTTAAGACGTTACAATATGTATTTGTTATGTATTATATGGTGTCTACAAATGAGTTCAGGGTGCAGCTATGGGAGAGTGCATCTTGAACATTTTTATATATTACAATGTGGTTGGTTGCTCAATTGGATAGGGTGGTCCCCTTGGGAAGACATATGGGCCTGTGCAAGAAGATGAGGGACCTTTTTGGCGCGTTAGATGCAATAGAAACCTGAAAAATCAGACATCCCTCAACTTACTTGGATTTTTTGAGATACTTATGCAAAATATCTTGCATTGAGTAAAAAACATGAAATGTAGGAAATTGAATCACCTTTCCGAATATATAACTTTTATGTATCGAAAATTTGCATAGCTATGTCAAATTTCATTTTTCCTAACAGGCACTTTTTATTTTTCAGGGAAATTATAAGGTATATGTTTTTGTGGGTGCAGCCTTTGAGGGCCTAAATGATCGAATCAAGCTACAAAAATTGACATCCATGTAGAGAACCCATAGCACTAGTGCGGCATTATTTTTCGAAAATTAAATTAGTAATTTTATAATATTTTTATAATTGTCTAAGTGAGAAAACCTCGAAAATGGTACCTGTTTTGTGGGTGCAGCCTTTGAAGGTCTTAATGCAAAAATCATGAAATGGGGTTTTGATAGAACGTAGAGGTTAGTGTCTACTTGTGCACCATACAATTTTTGTTTGAAGTGATCAAGAATTGAAAAAGTTATAGAAGAAACACTAACAGTGTGTTTCACGAGTTAAGGAGGTAGGAGAGAAAAGAATTTGAAGAAAAATATGAAAAATTAATAATTTTAAATAAAAGTTACATATTTGGAATCTGTAAAAAAAACCATATTTGTGTTTAAGATTTCGTCAAAAATGATTGTGTGTAGCATACTGTAAAGAGTGGTTAAACACAGGTTTCTTCAGAAACTGGAAGAAACACCCAATTAGCTTTGGTTCATGATTACCATAGCACAGGTTTGGTATTACCGAAGCAAACACCAAACCATACACATAGGATTAAGGTTGACATGTGACCAAGTGATTCGGATTGGTTTTGACTCTAAAAAACATGGCACGTTTTATTTGAATTCAAAAAAATATTCCCGCTCATAGAATTTTGAAACGCGCTCGTGTTATAGTGAACAACAACGCGCTAGCGTTATAGTGAACCAAAACGCGCACGCGTTATTGAAAACATAAAAAATATTTTTTAATAATTCAAAGGGGGTAGGAAAGACTTTGGTTAATGTTT